>VZSV01000098.1:905705-972896 GCA_013398735.1 Nothocercus julius
AATAGCACGCTGCCGCTTTAAGAAAAAATAAACTAAAATATGAACTACCAAAAACCCTGCCATTTCCAGCCTGGGCTTGATTAATGATTTTTCTATCTAATAAAAGGTTCACAAACCATCTGTTTTTCTCCCTAATGCCTTGCCCAAAGGTTTTTCGTTCCTATTTCAGGCTTGGGGCCAACTGACATTCCCCTCTTTTTTTTTTCCCAGCCTTGTAAACAAACCCTTCTCTCTTTTTAATCTTCCAGTGCTGTTTCCTACCCATCGTTATGCATATTCATTGCGAGTAAACATTTTTAGTGTCTACACTTAATCTCTTCCACTGGCAATTACTGTTCTATGCTGTTTTGTAATGCAGAAGGGCCAACGCTTTCCCTTCTAATAACAGCTGGGTCGCAGATGGGGCCTGCAGTCATTGTAGAAAATAAAAATTTACAAGATGCCAGTGGAATTTATTTCGGTTTTATGGAGTCGCAGGAGGAACCTTTCCGTTACCCGCGCTCGGAGCGGAGCGGCGCGGGCGCCGCGCGAGCCGCTGACATTTAGCGGGGGCGCAGGTAGGGGCTGCGCGCGGCGCCCGAGCAGGTGGATCCCATTAGGTCCCTCCACGGCCCCTCCTCTGCGCGAAGCCCTTTGCCCAAAACAGGGGAGCGGGTGAAAAACAAGCGCGGAGGAGCGGCCGGGGTGGCCCAAATGCACCTCTTCCCTCCCCAAAGCGATCCCTAAAACCTCCTGGCAGGCGGATACGCGGATGCGTGCAGGGAGGCGACGAGTTGGAGCAGGTTAGAGGGAGCTCACGGCAAATAAAGGGCGTTTTTGTATTTATTGTGCATTGTGCAGAACACGGCTGCCGCTTCATTTATTTATTTATTATTTATTCTAAAAAGTGGTTGAATGGGAAGCAGACAAATTGAAATCCTCGCACCTCTCTTTTGTTTTTCCTTCCTCCTCTGTTGCCCGCATGCAAAAACAGAAAGTTATTGACTCGTTCACATTAATTAGGTTTGAGGTCGTGTGTTTTTTATTATTCATGCGTTTTCTTCGTTGATCAATCCTAGGTTTTCAAGGCTGGTTCTGTCTCTAACGGATCTTTCCCTTTTTGCCAAGGTTCAGGTCTTTTTGTCTCTCAGGGCATCTTGCTTGGCGCACAAGACACATGCAGCTTCCACAGGAGAACAAGGGGAAAGCAGCCCTCAGTCACAGCAAGGGGTTAGTAATGCCTTATAGATATTTCCTGAAGCCCGGATTTATGAAAAAAAAAAATCTATTAAGATATGTGGCTTGGTTAAAACTTTCCCTGGCCCCTTCCATTTTAAACAGTGTGATTTTGTTATTTTTAAACATGCAAACTCTGCCCAGAATATTGAATCTGGGACATTAAATATCAAAGATGAAGATCTTAGTAGCTTTTACTGCAGAATATTGATTCCCACAATGAGGTTTCCCTCTATATTCCCCCTCGA
Source organism: Nothocercus julius (assembly GCA_013398735.1). Lineage (NCBI taxonomy): Eukaryota > Metazoa > Chordata > Aves > Tinamiformes > Tinamidae > Nothocercus > Nothocercus julius. The sequence goes on from VZSV01000098.1 coordinate 907,169, forward strand.
CCCCTTTTCCCATCCTTTGCCCTCATTTACAAACTCAGAAGCTTCGAATAACCCCCCGAGAAGTTTAAAGAACCCGTCGATCCGCTGTTTCTGCTGCAAACGCCGGTGCAGGTTCCGGGTGCCGAGGCGCTGCTCAGGAGCCCCGGGGTTATGTGGACTGCGCCTTCCTGTTCAGCTTTCCTTTTTTGTTGCTGTTTTTTCATTATGCCGCACCGAGAAAGAAGCCGACGCAGAGGTAAACGGGGATGCTCAGCACAGGGCCGCGGTCGCTGTCACTGCGGGAGCAGCCAGAAGAGGGACGGCGGTGGATTAGCGCGCGCGGCGCTGACATCACCGCGTCCCCGGCGCTCGTGGAGCCGCGCCGTGCCCGCCCGGCCTCCCGCGCAGGGTCCGTGGCCGGTCCGGGGGCTGCGTATTCCTGCACCGAATAAGCGCAGGGGCTCGGGGGGTCTGGCCCCCTTGCCCAGCGGGTGCCCCTCTGCATAAGCACTACTGCATTTTAGGGAAATGAATGGGTTTAAATGATTTCTTCTGCTTTCTCTGCAGTGCAACCTGCAGCACCTACGGCTCCTCTTCAGGGAGCATCAGGGTCAGCTCTTCTTGGTGAACTTGCTAGTTATAGCTGGAAAGGGGCCAGCTGCATCCCCCCGTAACCCAGACCTGTGCGTGCTCCGCAGCGTGGGGCTTTCCTCTCGTTAGCAAAGCCTGGCAGATCTCTCTTGCATGAGAGGAAACGCGCTGCCCTCCTCGGCGCTGGTGCCAGGGCAAGGCAGCACCCCCGCCAGCCACTTCTCTCCCTGGAAGCTTTAACCGCTCACTTGCGTTTTAAGCACAGGGCTCCATGGTCCAGCCCAAGTGCTGCTGGGCTCAAGCAATGGTGCCTGAACCTGTGAAGCACCAAAACCTGCGCCAGTGGCTGCAGAGGAACATCAGCGGGCGAGCACGCTCCTGGTGCAGGAATCACACGGACCCGTCTGCTTCCCCCACGGCAACCGATCAATTTTTGGCCCGACCACTGCTTCCTGCAGGACCCGCCACTGCAGAACCCCCTGCACCCCCTGCTCGGAGCTGCATCTGTCCACCCATGGACACCTTATGCTCATCTGCTCCTGTCCCAACACTATTCTGTAATTTGAAGAGCTTTTCCATTTCCATGCTCTGATATTCTGTTGCATTTCTAGATTTGCACCCCGGTTCCAGGGCAAGTCCCCTCAGAGATATATAAGGATAGCGAAGAAGAGAGGTGAGCTAGTAGAGGATGCAGGTGTGGGATGTACACTAGTAGCATTGAGAGGTGGAAAGGGTGGAGGTGGCTGGGCAGGGGGAACATTAGACAGCCATTTAGATCATGAGCTGTAATAACCGAGAGTTCTCCAAATAGTGGTGGGAGACCTCAAGGGCAGGAAGGCATAAAGGAGAGGAGGGAAAGCTGGCTAGGCCAGAGGAGGTTGGGATAGAGCCAGCTAAGCAGCAGAAAGATGCACAAGGGCAATAGAGCCCAGGTCATTGCAGTTCTAAGCTCTTATATGAAGATGCTCACCTCTCCCATAAGTATCTGTCTGTAAATGCACAGTATCAAAGCAGGTATCATCAGGTCCTGGAGAGAGATTTGAGGTTTATTGACATGTTTTAACTTCATATGGCATAGTCTTTAAGGTGGTTAGGTATTTGCTCCTTAAGTTTTCTTTGACATGAGCTCCTACCAGCTTCACATATCTCCCAGCACCTGCAGAGGAAGGCAGACCCTATCCCGTGACAACAATCACCGTTAGATAGCATCCTGACAGTATTATAAAACAACTAAATTCAAATAAAAAGAGAAAACAAGCTAAAGCATATATTTTCACATTTTCATTTAAAAGCATTACTAAGCCTTTTAGTGCCCTGAATTGTTCCAATTTGCACATATGAGAAGCTGTACAGGTATCAAACTCCCCAACATATACACATTTTTACTGAGCCAATGGACAACAGTATCTTAAAAATAATAAAATAAACAAGACAAAAGAAAATGACCTCCAAACGGGATACAAAAAAAATCACTAAATACTGCTCAGATGAAGGAGAGCAATCAGATTCATTCCAGAAATTGCTGTTGCAAGTTGAAATGCCACAAAACCTGCCACTTTTAAAAATTTCTTAGTCAAATTGGAGCAAAAATACTGACTTTATTTTCTTAATATTGATTATTACAAAATAAGATTGTTCTGCTAGTTTATGTCCTTGAGGTCCAAGATACTCTGCCTCTGATTTTCTTGGTGTTAGTGTTTTTCCCCCCATCCTGCTGGCTCTCCAGCCCATTTATAGTCTTTTTTCTACAGAGAGGGATAGGACCTGTCCTCAGAGAAGGCAAAGTGAAGGTCTAGGAAACTCAGCCTTAATGAGGTTCAGGTGGGGAGAGCTGAGGAGCATTTGGAAGAGCGAAGGAAGAGGAATTTATGAAGGGGGGGGTTACTCTCTGGGGACAAAAAGGACAATAGCAGCAGCTTCATATTATTACACAGAGGAGGGAGGGCAAGCCCTAGTAGATGAGGTGTTAGGCAGTGTCTCAGGATCTGAGTTTATTTGCAAATTGCCTGGATCATGACCGCAGGCAGGCGATGAACGGGGATTCCACGGCACTGCTGCGGTGCAAGCACAGCATAAGGACATACTTTAGCCTTAAGATCCTCCAGGTTCAGATAAGATGCACCAGATGGAGATCGACTGGGGAATGCACGGAAACAACAGGACGTTGTTGGTCAGCGTGATGGATTGGGACCTTAATGTATCAGGTGACATTAAGAAAAAAAGACCAAAAAGGGTAAGGTTAGCTATGGGGACATTTATAGGATTGTCTCCCAAGCCCGAGAGAGCGCACAGAGGTGGAAGTTTGAAAAGGTCATGGGTGGGCAATGACAGTTGGCAGGAGGATCTGACTGCAAGAATCTGCATTTCAGCTGCTCGACAAGAAAGGCAAAGCAGCTCATAAGGGCCGTGAGTACCGCGGAGTGACGTTCGGCTGATGCCTGGGAGAGTCAAGAGGAAGGATGCTTGGAAACCGTGATCACACCAAAGTAACAGCCTCAGAGGGCTTACCCTTGTCTCCAGGCTTGGAAGAACATCAGGTTTTAAAACACAATTTAAAATGTTTGTTTAAAACAAAATCTCTTCCCAGTCTAATCCTTCTTGGGTGCAAATCAACTTCTCCAAAGTTTGTATGCCTGGGCAGCAAAGATAGGAACTGGCTCTAAAACAAGACACATAAATTTAGGTTTCTGCTTTTAGGTTTCTTCATGTGAGGACAATTCAGGTCCATCTAAGGTGAACGCGTGGATTTGCTCAGCTGAATAGCTCTTTGGGAGCCATGGCTGTTTCAGCTGGATCTCCAGTAACTCCTGGGAGAACTCAAACACCTACTTCACTGTGACACTGGTTTAGGCATCTGAATCTGCAGACGGCGTCCCAGCCCAGCTGCCCTCCGCTCTCTGCATCCCACCTCAGCTGCCTTCGCCTCTCGGTCTTCGACCGCTTGGCCCTCAGGAGTGTCATGACTAGACCCTCCCTTCCCTCTCCTCTAAGTTTCAGTCTGGTGATTCTGTTTCACATAGCTGATAAATGCTTTTTGTGGCTCTTCAACATTTCATCTAGTGCTTTTTGTCTTCCCTGTTTTCTATAGCATCGTTTTTTGCAAAATCTTTTCTGCCCCTCCTTCCAGCATGCATCTGTGCAACTTCTGGGCAACCCTGATAGTTCAACTGCTGCTTCTTCTACTTGGGCCACAATCATTCTTACATCCACCTGTTTTTCACAGACCTTTTAGCCTCACTGAAGTGGTAAATTTTTGACCTTTCCAGTTTGCCGTTGCATGGCCAACATCTACTCCACCACAAAGTTCTTGTTAAAAATACGTCTTCTCAGCAGTGTTCTGAACACTGATGTTTGGCATTGGCACTTGTGGTGAGCATATTCAGCCTTTAGTAAAATCATTATCAAGGTGTGATGCTCCAGAGCAAATTTACGATGAAACAGGCAAAGGGGAGCTGCATGCTATGGCCACAAAACCCACGTGATCTTAGAAAGAAATTGGAGGATGAAGGTGGTGAAGCGATGGGGATTACAGTAGAGTCCCAACAGGCTGAAAACCTCCATGGAGGCTTGCTCAACATAAATCATCAATAAAAGATATTGGACCGAAAAGGCACTTGTCATAAATAACTGGCTTGTTTTCCTAATAGAAATGAATCTACAAATGAACAGGTATTCATTCAGATAAATCTTCAGACTGCTGTTTTCCTGAAGCTGGTCACGTTATTCCACATGATCTTAGGCCATGACATAGAGTCCTCCAACAGCCCTTGACTCCTCTTCCCCTATCACCTTCTGCATCTGTGGCTAAAGGGACGCAGGCACTGATTCCCCACAGAAATGCGCATGACTTCAGACATTATTTCTAAACAGTCAAAAAAAAGCCACTTAGAGGAACCTGGTTTGTGCCATAAGAACTCATGAGTGGGGGGTTGCAGAAGCCGTCTTAGCAAGAGCTTCTCTGGAGCTCCTTACCTGGATTTGACTATCTAGGACACTGAGTTTCTGAATGCTAAAGTAGAGGTTGAGGAGGTAGAGGGACTAACTATTTTTATCAGGAAAGCTATCTGTAAATTTTTAGTTGGATGCCAAAATAAATGAGTTTCCTGAGATCTATGATTGTATCTTTACACTAACTATATTCTACATCCCAACCTTTCTTGAAACTGCACATTTTGTTCTCAGAGAAGAGATTTCTCTTAACAAAACATGTGTATTAAAAGTTTTGGAATGTGTTTCCCATTTACATAAGATCACGGCAAAAAGACTAAGGGGTATGGACAGGGCAGGCCAATTTGCAGGTGCATAGTTAGATTAATACATTCTTCTGCACTGGAGGACTCCACCAGCCTACGGTGAGCCAGTTCACTATTCTGGAAAAATAAATACAGAGTAAACTATTTGCTCAAAATGAGATTCTTGGGGAAAAGTGATGTTTTCTCATCTACGATATATAATCCTGAGGATGGCAAAATTTACTGTGCTCCATACCAGGCACATAAAGGAGGGAAGAAGTTTCTCCAAGAAGGTTCCTTTCAGTTACTTCTGGGGCTATTTTCTTCCAGACAGTGTTTCCATTACATTTCTGGGCTTTATATGACATATCAGTGGGTGATTGTTAAGATAGATGCTGCTGCTGTCCCATCTAAACATGCATTTATAGGGACTACACAGCCGCACATAATAAGGGCTCTGGAAATGGCCAGACTGTCGTAAACTCACTGGAAGAGTTACAGAAACAGTTTGACAGGTGGATTAGCTCTCTCTTAGCTTTGGCTTTTGTGTTCTCATCTCAGGCAATGGTGCAAATATAGTTTATGCTATAAAAGATAAGGGTCATATGCATATAGAGTATCTGCATTATGGCTGGCACACTGTTTGCAGTTGTTTGTCATGGGCCGCTTGCCTGTTAAAAGTGACATTGAAAATGTAAAAGGGGTAGCACGTAAAATCTGAAGCTAGTTTAGGCAATTTGTCAAAGCCAGAAACGTCTTAACAGAGCAGCAATGAGGCAACAACTTCCCACAGCATCATCTGAAGCAGCTGGAGTTACTTAGTGAGACAAAATCATCCCACAACAGTATATATTTTAACATTTTCTGAAATCAGAATGGTATTTATCAAACACAAACCCAAATCAAACCAAAAATTTTTATGCTGAATATGCAGCTCTGATATCTTTATTGTTATTATGGACAATATCTCATTATTCATGACATATAAATAAGACAAGTACAAGCCACAGAGATCACTTTTGCTCCAAAACCTCAAGCATCTTGAAAGATCATGGTTTATGGGATGCTTTTTTTCCATTTTGGTGTTATAAGGATAATTTTTGAGATTGTTCCTCAAGTGGTATTTACCAGTTTCTAATAACTTGGAGACTGGATTTATTTTTGTACTCATCTTTCATGGTTACCCTACTTGTCTAAATGTTCTTTTAAAACACCGTGTCTATTGACAGTGATGGATAGCTAAGGATCACACAGCCTAAATTCAGGTTTCCCAAAATTATATTGTTATGATTGAAAAATATGCAAGAAACACCCAGAAAATGCCCAAAAGGACACATGGAGGGGTAATAATGTGATCCTGATAATTATCTGTAATTAAAGAGTTGTCAGGCAGAGAGTTGAATAATCTCAGAATTGCATAATTTCTTCCAGTAGGAATGAATACAGAAATTTTTACTTCCTGTTTACTTGCAGAAAATTGTCTGAGATGAGTGAAGATTGAAATTGTTATCATGCAAAGATTTTTCCACAGCCCACGCTAACAGAGTTGGTGGGTTGAATCAGTTTCTTGGATCAGTGGTGTGGACCGGATCATTTTTTTGCCCATCTCTGTATATCCCTGAAGATAACTCACAGCAGGTGCCCTTGAGTGAAGTCTTGGAAAAGAATGTAAAGCCTGGATTGGGCTTTAGGATAAGCTATGGCCAATCCACCTCTCTCCAAAGGTCATCAGTTTAACCTCCCCATGGGTCAAAGGTCCTGTGGTGGGTGCCGAGGGAGAGGAAAGGGAACGATTTTATGACTCAGCCGAGGAATGCCAGCAGAGTTTCTCCAAGAAGGTTGTTTTGTTGAGGTTAGGACTGGTAGTGTTTGGGACTGTGCTGGAGAGTGTCGTAGATGAAATTAGTTCCAGGAGCTCATGGAGCAAGTGGTACCCACATTTTGCAAAATTGCACAGCCTACTAGAGTATAAAACATTAGATTTAGGTGCAAACGAAGTCAAGAGAGCCTTCAAAAGCATTGGCAGAAATGTGATTGATTTTGTACTGATAAAAGAATGATGGGTGTGTGCAATGTCTCTTTGAAGGAGTTTGCCTGAAGAAAATATCTTATAATTCCACCAACTTATCATCTCCAATGTCAAACAACTTTCGGAGAAGAATGAGTTATGAAAAACAGTCAGATACAACAACAGGGCTGTAGACAGCAGGAGGTAAAAAGCATGAGAGGAATGCAGCTCAAGGGTCCTGCTCACAAGTAAGGGACGGCCCCAAAAGACTCAGATCTGAGGTGAGATAATCAAGATATATGAGAGAGGTGTAAGGATCCTAGAAATCAGAATATACTGAGAAACACAAGTAAAGGGCAAAGAGATTTTTGTAAGTAACTATGTTCAGACAGACCGAAACCTGCAGAAAGGGCAGGTGAAGGTACAGATAAATGGTTGTCTCGGAGGACTGACACGTCTAGGAGTGTGTAAGCTGAAGCAAGGTACAAAGGCTGGAAAAACACCATGACAGACCCCACTGGGGCAAGGAAATCTCCTTGCCTTCCCTGTAAAAGACAATACAGAAAGATGGATCTCATGGTACCCAGCAAAGAAGAAGATATCAACTAAAGGCAGAAAAGGTGGCCTGCAGAGCTACACATGATAGTCTTTCTCAGAAACAATTAATAGATTTTCTTCAAAAGATTCAAAACACAGGCAGAAGAAACGCATGCACTCCTATCTGAGAAGCTTCCAGTGAGATAGTGCAATGAGTCCAGGCAGGGTGTGATGGTAAATGTGGACAACTATTTCAGTGACTTAAACAGCAAAGTACAAAACCGACCCCAGGCTGAGGGGTGAAACAATAATTCCAGACGATTCCAAAATTTCAAGAATTTGGAGACTGGCAGGTGGTAAAACTATTATCCCTCTGTAGCACCAAACAGGCTCTCAAGGACAAGGACAAGTGCAGTGGACTATGAGAGTGGGACATGTACAGGGTCTCACTGCAGCTGAGGAGAAAGGATGGGCATGCCCTGCTGCGGCATTCTGTTGAGATATTGTGAACACTTAGGAACATCTCTGTCATCTCGGGTGTGTGTGTTTGGGAAGGCGAAGCAAGGGAAAAGAATGTGATGGAGAACTTTATTAATTGGGACTTTTGCATATCTAATTTCATGTGCACTGCACTGAAAAATGCTGCTTGCAATTTAAAACTTTTTTTTTTAATTAAAATTCAAAAGAAGAAGCAGAAATAGACTCAAGAATGGGAAATCAGGAAGAATCCTGGAAATACCTGTAATGTACTAGTATAACAGTGAATGTTAAAACAGAAAATAATACAGGTTTGCTTTATCTGTCCAATACTTATAAACTTTTAGCAGTGAGTACAGAGAAGCAAGCTCATTTTGCCTTTTAATTTTACTTCTGAAAGTACTCTTATTGAACAAGGTAACTGCAAAAAGAATGTCTTTCATCCATTAAACAAAGAGTGGATTTGGTAATATTTGTTATATAGCTATAACAAAGGCATCCCCCTGTATGTGATATAGCACTCTAAACACTGGCCTTGTATTCACACACAACACAAGATCAGCTGAAATCTGGACTGTTTGTTTGCAGTCTTTCTTAAAACTAAAGCTCATTTCTGCTCTTGGCTCCTACACAGCTTCTATTCTGCTCCGTGTAAATCAGTGGCAGGCTGCCGTTGGCTTTGCTGGAGCACTACAAGCCCATAATGAAGCTCTGCATGAAATGAATCTCATTCCACTCATTTCAGTACAAATAGGAAGAACAGCATTTATACTCAGTTTGTGCAAAAAAAAAAAAAAAAATAAAGGCCTGTTTTGTGCAATCAGTTGGGCAACTTTTCATTTGACACCACCCAAGCATGTAATAAATATCAATTTCATGACTCCAGAGTTGTAATACATGGTTTGGTGTATTCTAAGCAGTGGTGTAGAAGGAATATCAAATCATTTGAAAGGCAAGTCAAATTTTAGTCCACTCCAATTGGTAATCTCTAAAAATACTGCAATGGTCCTTCAAAGGAGTGGGCAGTCACTGCTTGCAACAATTACCATGTATTCAGCATTTACATTAAAAGATGGTGAGGCAACTTCATAACTAAGCAAATAATTTAATAAAATAGCAATGCATGTAATTTCTTTGATATTTTCCCCAACTTTGCTAATACATCCATGTGCTGCGTTGTTTGTACACTACAACCTGACAGAGGAAACCACCATTAACCAATACAATTTTACATGCTGTTTCCTTATTAAAGAGGCATTTGTAAGTAAACGGGTCTTATTCCAGGCTGAGTGCCCAAAGGCATCATTACACCATCCTTTCTCCTTATTTATGCCCTTCCTCTCCTGATGCAGACCTTCTGAAGTTATCATATGTGAATATAACTCTTCAAATGGGTAGGGTTTTTTTTGCCATGGATAAAATGTTCCAGATCATTTTCAATAATATGTTCAACACATGCGCTGTCCCCTGTTGATTTACAATGCAACTTTGACATGAATCAATGCGGCACTGGGGATGAGGATGTACTACGTGACCTCTCCAGCTCCTTTCACGCTACTTTTTATTATCTGGCCAGAGTAGACTCGAGTCTGGCAAGGTGAGGGTCTACGGACCATAGCGAGCAGTTCTGCTCTGCTCTGTGAACGTTAAGGGTTGCAGTTCTCCTATCCGTTTCACTTTCGCATTTCCCCATCAAAGAATGGACTTTAGAAACAGCTGAAGAGAGTCGCCAACATAGTAAAACAATTCATATGGTGAATGATAGGATTTTTTTTTCCCCATTTTGACCCACTCAAATGTGTGTTATGCACTGGCCTGCCCATTAAAAGCAGCCGGCGCCCCTTGACATCTGCAGTCTATAGCCAGCCGTATGCTAAGGGCCAGCTCCACGGACACAACCGCCACTGCAAGATCCGCACGACAGCCATGCACTCGTATAGATCACGACGTTTTTCCTGGCACAACCTGTGCTTTTAGAAGTCGCAGCAGAATTCCAAGCAGTGCTGAGGCCTGTGGAGAGCTGGCAGGGGCTGCAAGGGGTCGCTGGAGCCCCTTGCTGCATCAGGGCTGTGTCGCGCGCGGGCTGCCTCCTCAGGCCTTGCTCGCGCTGCTGTGGGCCACACAAGCTGCCGAGCTTGTGTTGATGTTTTCTTTAAATATTATTTTGTGCTTTTGGCACGGTGACGGGGCTGTAGTAACCAGCTGGCACAGCATCTCCCCTTTGATTGCGGCATTGATTGTGCACCACATGCCCTTCACCGCCTCCTCCTCCTCGGTTTGCTACATCGCTGGAGCCGATTGCTGTGGCCACTCATAGAGCAGCTCTGGCAGCTGCGAGACCCAGATGCCAATTTCTTTCGGCAGTGGCCTGTGGGTGTCAGCTTGTCTCCCCGTTTGGCATTTCCTCTGGCAACGAAACCTGCTCTGTGTCAGTGTGTAGTCTGCAGAACAGAAAAGTTATCATTAAAATACATCAGAGAGAGATGTGTGGAGCCTGAGAGGAAAACTCTTTTGAAGTTTACATGGGAGAACCTAGGACTCACCCAAACTTCCTCTACCGCGATTGCAGCAAACTGGCAAAATTGGCTCCAACACCACGGCAGTGACATGTGAGCTGCAGAATGGTCCATCCCACCTCCGTTTCTCGGTTGGACTTGTCTATATGTGAGTCTTGCTTAATTTTATAAGATGAGGTTGTGTCCTGAAGCTGCCCTGCGAAAGGGAAGGAGAGATGAACAATCCCCCGTACGTGCTCCGCTGCCCCCAGTAGAGCATCGGGCTGCGTTGGGGCAGCGTTTTGGAGAGCTGCCTGCCATACCCAGCTACCCTCCAGCTGCCTTCCCTTTGCCAAACTGTGGCTTGACCTCACCCACTTCAGGGACGGAAGGAAACCTGGTTCCTGGGAGGTCATGTACAAAGCACTTCAAATTAAATACTGCAGCTCCCGGTGAGGTGCATGGTGCCCATCACTATAGCTGCAGGAATCTAGGGCCTCACTTCCAGTGAGGTGCTGAGGTGCCCATCATAACTGCAGGAATCTAGGACCTCGCTCCAGGCTCTGGATGGAGGAGCCGGTAGCACGCAGCTCATGTCTGTGCATGGTTCCAAGCCTGCTTTGAATAGGTAAAGGTGCAGGTTTGAGACCATGGCTGGAGAGCTCGCTTGCAATGGCACAGAGCGTAACGGTTCGGGTCGTTGTTTGGGGAGCTACAGAATGGACCATAAGGGTGCGATGGCGACAGCTTGGAGTGGGTCCTGCTGTGGAAAACAAGACAGCTCTTGTCCAAAGCCCAGGGAGCTGCTGCTGCTGCTGTTCTTGGTGGTGTCAATGTAAAGTCAGGGTGGGAAGAGCATTGAGTTGCAATTTCGCGTTGGCCTGGACCAACTGATAACCAAATTGCATGTGTCAGAAATCTGGAATCTGTTCCCATCTGCCCCATGGTGGGAAATGTGTCTTCCAGCCTCTGCAAAAACAGCTCCTCTCCTCTCTGCACCCCCGCCGGTCCCCTGCAAGTAATTGCTAATATAGGCAAAATGTGGCAACTCTGTTATGTGAAACTGTTCAGATCACGGAAATGGATTGAGCTCTTGCTTCGTGTGTCAGGAATGATCTTCTCAAACGTGTTGATGTTTTCAAAATTTAAAACATTTTCTTTTCTCCATCTTCACCATCTTTCTGTGTTTTATTTTTTTTTTTTTTGCTGTCGCTGAAGCCAATTAAATAATACAAAAGTTTTCAATTTGCTTTGAAAATGTTATTTTTGACACAATTACCGATGTGGAAATTAGTAACAGAGAGTGCTAAGGAAAAAGAGAAATAAGCCCTATATAGTAAGGCTATTATTGTCTGCATAATTAGGATGTATTCTGTATTAAAAAGAAAAATGTATTTTAAAAAAAAAATTTTGGGAAAAGACCTTTTCGGGATACTATTTTAATCAGAAAAACTTGCTTACCAAAATACAAACAAATGGGAGGACTGGTTTGGTATTTTGGCAATGATTTTCCTCTACATATTTGAAATTTACTTATTTAATGGCAGATTTTTGCATGTCACATTAATTCAAAGTATCAAATACTAGCAAGTGAATATAATTGAATTTTATTTAGCCCTTGTATCTTTCAAAATGCACCCATACCCTAAAAACACTACAAAAGATAAATGAACTGAGCCCTGAGCATCCTATTTCTTTAAATAGTATTTTAAAGTCAATTTCTCAGTTAATTAAGAACTAAATAAGGATCTTTGCCTTCTTGGAGCTGGTACTACTGATTATCAGAGAAAGGAAGTCATAAATGGAAACTTGATTATTTTCCCAATGAAACCAAGGCATTTTTGCTGCCAACTTCAGAATCAAAAAATCTGGGCCTTAACCATTTGCTCAGATAATTTGCAAATGATAGCTTGTTGCCTTTTATATGCTTAAAATAATGAAGGGATCGCAATCTCCAGCAATTAAACATCCCGCTTTTCTTGAGCTAAGCCTTCAGATCGCGTTTTGCTTTGAAATGCTCGATTCAAACTGCTTTCCTCATGCTTAAGTTCCTATGGACATCCCCGTGCCCGTGGGGTAGCCCCTTCGCGCAGTGCTAACCCTGCATCTCCGTTGCGGTGGCGCAGGCAAAATTCCGCCCGCTGGCCCGGATACCAAGAGCGCTCGCGCGTCGTGTCCCATCCTACCATCCTATTGAGGATGATGGGGAAATCCAGGGGAAACGTGCCGGAGTGGCTATGGGGCTGGAAAACCTGCTTCACCTCAGCTGGCTGCAGTGTGGGACGCTCAGGGACCTGCGAGGAGACATGACCTGGTCACGGACCGTGGCCGCCAACCTGCTGAGGAAGACCTCATACAGCAGAAAAAACAAGACTGGGAATCAGGTTTAAACCAAATAAGGTATATTTTAAACCATGAGTCTGCCTAACCATTGGAAGAGCTTACTGATCATCCCAGGGAATTTTAGTCTCACAATCACATTCTTTTTCTCCTAAAACACCTGCTTCTGGGATCCAAGGGGAGACCAGCCTCCTGCTGATCAAACCAAATGACCCCATAAGGTCCCCTGAAACACTCAACCCTACACCAAGAAACTGAATTTAAACCAAAATATTTAAATGCCCTGAACACCTGTTAGCTGATGTGTGAAAAACAGGCAAAAATCAGATTTAGCCCTGTCTTCCATGAAGGTAAATAATCATAAACTTGATGATGATGAGGGTGGAGAGCCCAGGGAGGCCATGCAGTTGCTGTAAGACACGTCTTGCACAAATCATGCTGCAGTTTGGTAGCATCGGGAAGGGAAGAGCCCAGGGGGTTTTATTCCTGGTGCTCCGGCCTTGCTGCTGGTGAACATCCCCTCCAGCTCTGCAAGCTGGGCAGCTTCCGCACTGGATGCATCAGCCCCCGCAAAGTCAACAGGGCCATTTCACAGCATCATCTAATCTCCCCTTTTGTGACTATTATAAAAGAGAAAATCCTCTCTGGGTTTTATTTTGTTGTTTTATCTTTACCTCTTAACATTTAAAGAGGCATGGAATATAGCTCATAATTTTCACTTGCTAAATTAAAGTCCTCCCAGCAACGCCGCAGCTGGATCCGTTCTGCATTTCTAGCACCAGCTCTTTGGGAGAGGCACCTTGGTTTCATCCAGTGTGCAAGCACCGCCTAGCACAAGGGCGCTGACAAATTTAGGCAGTCAGATAAATAAGTAATAATAACTCACCAGCGTGCTGAGGAACGCAAGGTAACTGCCAGCTTATTGGCACAGCCGCGCTGTCCTCGCTCGAGACGGCAGCACATCAGCAGGCAGGTAAGCTAAGCACTTCCCCACTGTGCGCTGATCCAGGGTAAATATGGATTAGATTAATAACTGCCAAGCCCAAAGTGAAAAGAAAGGGAAAAAAAAAAAAAAAAAACAAACAAGCAACATTATCGGTCTGCTTTAGGTAAAAAGAGGAGAGCGACAGATGTTCCAAGAACTATGGCAGCAAAGAGCAACTGCACAACAAGGATACAACGGTGTCATTTAGAGAGCGGAAAGGTGTCTTCAGCAATACCCCATAAATAGATTAATAGACCCCTGCATCTAATGACCTGGCTCATTGGAAAACCACCTCCCAGCTGCAGGAGCAAAGCTGACGGTTGGAACCCGCCCATGTCCCCTACACAGGCACGAATCCGCTGCTGACATCGGGGTACATTCCTGCCTCCCCGGTGCTGGATGACCGCTCCATCCCTTGTCTCACCGGAGCATGCTGCTACGGGAGCGGGGGAAACGAGTCGAGAACTCCGAATCCGAGGGAAATTAATTGACGTTATGGCTCAACAGTGCGCGCCAGTTAAGAGGTATGTTGGTCCAGGTTTTGTTTGACGAGGAGAAGAGGCAGTGCAGAGGATGGCGTCAATCACAAGGAAGTGTGAAATGGGATGTCTTGACTCTGCGCAGTGCAGATTTGGGGTTGCTCGCGATAAGCTGTGAACTCTGCACCTTGACTGCCTTCCTGTGATACTTGTTGTAACCACGCGAGTGAGCAAATCCAGCAATGGCTCCTCAAACACAGGGACAAGGGAGGCAAACGGAGACACCTGCATCAGCAAGCACTTGGCAGTTGAGGTGAGAGCCAACACACTTGTGGTCATGGCGCTATCATCCCCATTGCAGTTGCTGGATAGGTTTCCTCAGGAACACTTAATCCCAAGGAAGGAGGGGGAATTGGCAGGTTTGCAACACTGATAATATCCCAACTCCCCAGACAACCTCATTGAGATGGGTGTTTTGAGACTGTAAACTCCAGCTTGCCAAATGGGACCCATGGAGAAGCTGTGCACACTGGGGTCTGCTCCAGAAGAGTAGTTACAATATTAAAACTCACAGTTTCCTCATCCTTTTGCTTTTATGCTGTGTGTTCTTCCAGGAACAGTTTTTTTTCTTCCAGGATGAAACACTTTAAGTTTGGTTTTGACCACTTTGTTTCTCTTACAGGTCATTGAAGAGAAGAACTGTGGATGCTGGAACCCAGTGGGGCTTGGAGACAGTTGTGGTTGACGCCCCTGTTGCAGGAGGTGGGAAAGTACAAGCCGTGGGACCTCCCGGGGTCCCGGAGGGTCTGCAGAAGGGTCCCAGCAGCATCTCCCACGAACATACGCACGTTCCGCCCTCTTTCTCACACAAAAAAATGAGCACAAAGGATCCTATTTAACACCTTGACATCTGTGTGTATATATATATATATATATACACACACGTGTATGCCGTTATTTGTGTAACGTTTGATATGAATTGTTAAGAATAACAGCTCAGGATTTTCTATCTATAGCAAAATCATGTAAATCTGGTCTAGAATGTGATTTTTCCTCTAAACAGGCTCCTGAAATAATAGCAGGTCTTTAAAAAAAGACATCCTGGCAGTGAATCTGGGGCTGGAAACGGACGACGTTGCCCTTTGGTGGCGAGCACGCTTGCAAGCACCGGTCTAGTCCCGAGGGAGCAGCGGCGTGGGCAGAGGTGCACAGCGGCAGTGAGGTCCCTGCGACCGCAGCGAGAGCATCCCAAGGAGCTGCTCACACGTCGCGTGTGTCTTTGTCTCGTCTCTGGAGCGAAACCTGGCGTCGAGGGCAATGAGAGGCGCTGGGAGCCGCCCAGCACGGCAGTGCCTCCGGAGCGGAGCATCCGCGCTGTGCCAGCCTCGCTAGGGCCGGGCTATGGGGGAAAAGCCCCACACCTGAACCGCGCTGTGCTCTCCTTCTCCGCTGTGCTGCTCCAAGACCTGGAGCTCAGCGGAAGAGGAGCGTCCCTGTAGGAATTGCCTCTATACCCCGCGTGAAAATGCCGTGCATATGAGCAGTGGGGACAAGGACGCGGATCCCTCTTGCAGCCTGCGCCTGGCCTCGCGTCTGGCTTTACCTATTTCTCCTCCAGCGACTTCTCCATCGATACGGTTAGTTTAGCCGTATGCCTCGCAGAGGAAAACGCTGCCTGCCCAGGGACACCGTGCAGCCGCGGAGCAAGCCGCAGCCAACGTTACAGCGCGGATTAGATATGGCTGGAATGGGGCTGCACAAAGGGAGCATTTTGCAGGGTCACAGAAGCATGATATCCCTGAGAATTAAACCCTTCAGCTAGCGTTTCAGGCCTAAATTCCCCGCGGTCACTTGGAAGTGGATCTCAGTGCCTCAATAGGCTTTTAGGAGTTTCCAAGGATTAGGTTTAATCAGTGATCTGAAGTAATTTAATATATTTCCAGTGCTCTCTTCTTTAATACTTAATGACTGATGATTAGGTTTGTGTATCAGATCTGAAATCTGCAAGTTATGTGGCAATTAATGTTTGAAGTACTCTGTAACTTCCAACGTAATGATCATATTTGCAAAGTAATTAGGGAATATATACGCCTAATAAATAATAACACTTAGCACTCGCTCAGCACTATTCACCTGAGGAGCTCCAAGGGAGAAAGCACCAGAAATAATGGAAGCATTTCCAATGAGTTGGAATGTGGCAAGCCTTACACAGCGTTTTCCAACGGAAAAAGCCATGCGGGGCCCTGGATCGGGAGCAGGGCAGCGAGCCGGGGCTTGATCCCGTTGCCAGCCCCAGCACGTGGCATGGACAGTGCCACCTCCTGACACCATCCTCGCCACGTCACTCGGAGGAAAGGCAGGGAAGGGAGGCTGCAGATGTGCAGAATATAGGGCAGCCCTGTGCGGGCAGTGGCTCCGTCCCCGCGCCGCGGGCTCCGCTTCGGGAGCCGGTTTCTATCGCTCGTGCAGCGCAATGAGCAACTCAGCCATGGCGAACATGAACCGGCAGGTGAAATCCCAAACCGTGGAGGCCACCAGAACACTTTTTTTTGAAGATGAATATTTCATTTAAGTGCCCAGTCCCTGCTCTGAACCAACCAAAGCATGAACAAGCTCCTATACGCGGACAGATGTACATTTAACTAAATGTACATTATTCAGAAGAGCGAGTCCATAAAGGAAAGCGTCAACCACCGCTGGAGACACCCTCTGCAGATAATCCTTTCCGTGCATCGCTCCATGCCTTGCGTCTCCCCGCGGCAGCCAGTGCACCCCAGCCCCTCCTTCTGCAGCTCCCAGCCCCTTCCCTCCCCTGTCACGTCCTTGCCTTTCCGTAGGGCTGGCGAGCTCGAAAAAAGGGGTGAAGTCACCCGGCATGGCCCATTCCAACTTGTTTCCATTACACGGACTTCATCGGAGCTTAATTCCTGGTTGACCTTGAAGTTTAATTACAGACTGAAAAGGACAGTTACGTAACGGAGGCAGCAAACCTAAATAAAACAAAAACAGAAGGGCCATATGCCACATAGCCCAGAAAAATCTAGAATTAAATTACACTGTTTGAATTATTTACAATATTTCTTCTTGCCAAATCTAAGCAAATATTCCACTTGCTTCGACTCCACTTTAAGAGCTTTAACTGTTTACTGTAAACCCAGGCATACAATAAGCTCTTTCATCAAACGTTCACTGCATATTTCACATTAATAAATATTACGAGACTATTACCAATGCTTCCTTATTATAATAAATGTTAGATATAGTTTTCATGAGTCTTCTAGCTGCTATACGGAAAATGAGTCTAAACAAGACATTTCCTCTCAGGCCATGCAGTTTAGTAGCGTTTGAGCTATTGAGTAAATATAGTGAAGCTAATATTATTATTATTTTAATAGTGGTTTCTCACTACAGAAATGGAAAAATGAACAAGGAAGGGTTTCATAATTGTGTGTTGTGTTTGTTCAGATGTATTCCTTTTAATATGATTATAAAATACTATACACTACTCAGTGTGACTGCTTGGCCTCTCAGTTCGGCCCTTGCTCGAAGCGAGGAGCGAACCGTGCCATGGGACAGCTTCCATCATGACGGGTCACTCCATTTTACATATTTAAATTAAAGATTTAGATGGCAGAACATGGATTTACTAATGAGGAGGTTTGCATGGGGTAAGAAGAAGAAGGAAAAGAGAACATGTAACAGGAGTGATTAATGTTCTGGGGCTTTGTGTCCAACTGCTGGAGGCTTCTCTGTTGATTTTGCATCACCTCTGGTTGCAATACACACAAGTGATATGCATGGAACCGGATTAAAAACAACACCCTCAAAACCTCCAGATAACCCAGGCTCCACATGCCAGGTTAGACTTAAACTTCCCTGGACAAGAGCAAAAGAGAAAAAAAAAGAGAAAAAAAGAGACAGCCTAGGCTGCAGCCAGCCACATCCTTGAGAGCACTCCGGTCCCTGTTCCAACAGCTGTTTGTGTATTTTGCACATATATATTTTATTTTTTTTATGCATTTCATAGACAGAATAAAGAATAAAGAGAAGCCATTGGTGCAGAAACCAGAACTTGCCATTTTCCCCCATTGCAGGGAGCACAAGAGGGGAAGGGACCCAGGCGGGCACAGCTCTCCTGCTGGGGTCTGCCCCTCGGTGGCATGAGCAATCCCCTCGACTCGGACGTGCGGATGTTCGCGCGAGCGCTACAGACAGGCCACGACAGTCTGGAAAATCCCACCTCACACGACTGATGGCGGCGCTTTGCCCAGCCACGTAGCTTTGTTGGGAGGCCAAGGAAGTCACCTGGAAATCTTCGGAACGGCTAACTTCGGAGAGAAGGAGCTCTTAGGGTATTTATTTAGTTAATATTGTAACCTCCAGCAACCATGCGTCTGTTTATGTGAAGAATGTGGATGTATACACAGGCCAGTCACAGCAGAGTGGAAAGTCCATCTGCTTTACGTCCGGCCACCAATTTGCCTCTCTGGAGACGTAAAACTCAAGCTTTTACTGTCTTTGCAATTGAAAAAGACTGTTTTCTTCTGCACCTCTATATGGTAGGTATGTATCCACTACTCCCAAAATAAACTTAGCTTGAATCTAACTTGAGACAGGAATTGACAGCATGAATCATGCTGGAGCAAGCGTCATCTCAGTAATTGGAACATGGATATATACGCCTGTGGAAATTATAAAAGTAGCAAATAACTGTATTCCAGAACTAAGGAGATGAAACCTGGCTCTGCCAAAATCAAAGCAAGCTTTACTTGGCCTTCGGTAATGTCAAGGACTACTCTCATTGCCACTCATTACAGCTGACTGTATTTGACTTACTGCACCCATCTGCAGATGGGATTCATTGCCCTAACTTTAGCTATGTAAAAGTTAGGCATCTAGTCTTACCTAACGAGTCTTCTCAGCTCCTCGTGCTGTAAATGGAATGGATGAGGACCTCAAGAGGAGGAGGGACCATCCCATCTCTTTCTGAAAAATGGCCAAGGTCAGGCAGGATAAATAAGCTCTCCTGATTCCAGTGTCTCTCCATTAATTGGGAACTTGGATTTTCTGAGATTAAAACAACTATTTTTCACATCATCAAGGGTAGCTGTGATGCATATGTGTGATATGTGACTTTGACAAAAACTTGGATTTTTATCCTCATTTCAATTATTTCCAAATCCTGGTCACTCCTTTCAAACTCTGATCAATAGCTCATGTGCTGAAGCATTATTGAACTGGTTATGTCTCATTTTATTAGAGTGGCAGTTAGATGTTTGCTAGAATGCTTTGAAACACTTCACATAATATTTTCATAAATATAAAATGAATTGAATAATCCATAGTGTATCTGCATTTCTGTTTACTAACCATGACATGCCAAATTCATCTCCTCTTATGGATCACAGTTCAGGTAAGTACAACCAAGCCAAGAAGACATTTGTTTCATTTTTAATGACTTGAAGATGCTTAAGGTCTTTTTGTTTTTTGAGAGACAGTATTTCTCAACTGCTTTATTTTATTCATTAAGCCAAGCTACATGACTTCCTTCTGTGCTCCTTGAATCACTCAAAAGAATTCAAAAATGAGAAGGTCTCCAGACAATATGTCTTCATATATATTTTTACAATCTGAGAAAAACATCGAGTTTGCAGAACCATGTGAGGAAATGTAAGAAATAGAGCAACCTTAGTTCAGTTTCCTTATACTTATGAGACATAGGGCTTCCTTATTTTGTATTTTCTGTCATCCACAAGCTCTTCCTTGGTCCTCTGACCAGACAGAACCCCAACTATGTCCACATTTTTTTGTCTGACCCAGGCAGGTTTATCTGTCTCTGCCAGCTGGAACTGCTCTGCACTTCAGCCCATTCGTGATTCTGGCTGGATCATCCCTCCTCTCACTGGCTCTAGTTCAGAGATAAAAGTAGTCACTCTGGCGATCCCAAGATTTACTTCAATCAACTTTTCTTGCCTAGAAAAAGAGAGTGCACAACTCTGCTTCCACTCTGCTTCAGAATAGGAAGATCAGCAAAGGAAATCCTTCTGTCTCTTTTGGTGATCTCAGCTTTCCCTGGGCTCTGGACTCTTTATATCAAGAAGCCTCCTCTTCATCTCAATTCTCTCTTTAGGGGCAAGGTACTAGTGAATCAGCCAGTCAGTGCTTGCCATCCCCATACAACCCCGATCATGATGTAGTCAGTAGGTGCTTCCCGTCCCCGAGCATCTATTATGATAGGGTGAGTAGGATTTGTACCTCTTTTCAACATAATTTGAGTAATGACTTTTCTTTGACAACACATCCTAAAGTAAAGTATGTTTTGTTTGATGTTTGGTGAAAAGGAGGTAAGGGATGGGTTCTTTTTTTTCATTCAGATATGAAAACTGAGCACTGGAAAATACCAACGAAATCAGAATTTTTTTCCAGCAAGTAGAGCCTACGTGTGCACATGAAGCATGAAGCATGCGTGAGACAATGTTCCATATGGAAGTTTTATTTGATGAAGAACTATTTTACAGAGCAAAGTTTATACAACCTTTATAATCACTTTTCAGTCCAAATAGAGGTAAAACAGGACACTAGACAGAGGAGTAACCAGTTGTTTCTGAAATCAGCCCAACTGGTCATGGTGAACCAGAACCTGAACATGGGTGAAATTTGCTTAAGTGAAGTTTTATGAAAATGATTCATTCATGATCTTGGGAGAATTCTTAGAGAATTTGTACCGTTGCTAACATAGAAGCAGTGCCATTTAGTTCAGGTATTAGGAAAGCAGGAATAGACATCTCCTGACCAAACTCCTTTGCACATCTACGGAGAGTGAAAAAACAACAAAAAGAATAGGCTTCCAAGGTAGGTTTAGCTCGTCTGAGAGTCCTCTGAAAGTCCTTCTAGAGCCTTTCACCTACTTGGCCATGTCCCAGAAAGAGTCAGAACAGAAGTGAGAGACCCTGAACCTTGAAACCGCCCTAAAGTTAGAAGTCGCTCTAAGATTAGAGAGCCAGAAGTGTGAGGTAGCTGAAAGCCTGTGAAGCATGCTAAGGATAGAAAGTCAGAAGCAGGAGGAAGCCAAACCAGATACTGAGAAATCAGACATGGAACGCTGAAGCTGGATGAGATTTACGGCTAAAGAACAGAGTCTTTTATTGCTCTAGAAGAAAGGTAGGGACTAGCAGCCAAGGTTCTTCTGACCACACTGTTCAAACTGGATTGTCTGTCTCCTGGGTAGGGATAATATCATATATTTTGATAGAGTGCACTTATCTGGTCTGCTGATACCACAAAATATGTTTTTCATGCCCCTAGCCCCCAGGGAAAGTCCGTCTGTCTGCAGCCTTGTGAACACAGCCAGCAGCAAGCCAGGTTACTGCATACTCAGAGACTCCTCTTGGAATCTGCTTTGACCTACGCCGCTGCTTCCAACCCCAAAACTTTGCATTACATAGACCTGCCATGGGACTGTAGAAATAGGCTAAGTATCAAACTAATGAAAAGGAAGAAGAGAAGACAGTAGCTTTACTGATGTTACTTTTTTCAAGCACTTCTGCAGCAATATCCTCCACATCCTTTTAAAATACAACATTATCCAAGGCAAGTGCTTCAAATGGTTCCCAGGTACTCCTGAGCATCTGAAACATAGTGCTTCATATTATTGGAAAATTGATCCAAATGCCTTCGAAATTGCATTAAACACCATAGCCTGGGAAATCAGAGATAAACTATTGCTGAGAGATGTTAAAAGGCCTCCAGTATGGTCATATATTTGGTCATATATGGTTGTATTTGCCAGTATATCTTTGGCAAAAAAAAAAAAATATTTTGCAAGAATTCCAGAAAACAGTGGAGAGGTGTGTTCAAGACACGACCAAGCCTCTAGTGAAGGGGGAGAGTTGATCTGTAGGGAGGAGCTAACCCCTGTAAAGGAGGAAAAGCTGTTGCTCTGTGGGGGATAACCATGTCATGACCTGTTGCTCATGAACCCCAAAGGAGAGAGAAGAAAGGGTAAAGAGGTTGTGAAGAAACACACAACATTCAATTGTGTCCACTAAATGCCCTGCAGCACAGTGACAGCTGTGACATCCCTGTCCATCCATGGGCAATCACAGGGACACGTTTCAGCTTGCAAAAAGCTTTCACTGGTTGGACAGGCAGAGGACAGACAGGGACTTCTACTGTGTTTTCTGAGAGGAGAGTAAAACTGAGCTGGTAACCGCCAAGGGCCCAGTCATCTTCTTGCTAGAATTAAGAAATGTTGTCCATGTTTGTTGCTTTGAGCCCGTCACCAACTCTTTGTTATTTTTTAAGGAGAAGCTCTTTGATGGATTTGGCTGCTAGAAGCTGTTCATTGCGCAAGTGCAAGAGTATTCACCATATTCAACTGGGTGGTCCCAAAAGAAACACGATGCAAGAGGGGCACGCCTGGTTTCATGGTTTTGTTGATTAACAAGTTTGAGAAAAAGCACACCTGAATTCTGTACCTTTGCAAACAGAGTTGATTTGGTGTAAGATTTAGTGGGGTCCTTAATTTCCTATTGCAAAAGTATGTGACTGGGAAAGTGTATAATTTGGATTTATTTTTGGCCCTTGCTTTCCAAGAGGAAACAACAAGCTACCACAAGAATGCACAAGATTTATCTTGTTTGACCTTCTGTTGAGATCAGGGATCTATTGGATCTCACTAAATTTGGGGAAACCATCACTCACTATACTGAAAGGCCTCTAACCACTTAAAATGTATTTTAGCAACAAAAAAATGGTGTAGAAACAAGAGCTCCAAAATTAAGTCTGACAAAAAAGCAGGGGAAGTGGGAGGTTTTTTGCTGGTTTTCAGCCCTGATAAAAGTCTGCCAGTCGGTAACAGTCAAGCAGAACAGGTTGGGGATAACCTGACAGAACAGATGAGCTGGGAGAGAAAAGACACATTGCAGTGAGCTGTTGCAGCCAAATCTAACAGCCTCCAGGGTATACCATAGCTACGAGAGACAGAAGAATCAAGTCCCATGCAGATGAACACCATAACTGTGCTCAGCCTCTCCTTGCTTGATCCCTTAAGCAGGCAAAGCATCTCAGCGCAGTGGCTGTGGAGGGGGGATGCTGGCAGACCCCCCATCTCAGCCAAAACCTGCATTCAGCATCAGCGCAGGACTCTCGTGTTGACTCTCATGGTCAGGCCACCCTTTTCAAACTGAACAATGCAGCAGCTTTTCAGATCATGGTCAATTAAGCGTTGGCAAGATTATGTTAGCTTCATCCAAGCTGCGGAGGGCTACGATCAGCCGCAGCTGAAAAGTAGCCAAGAAACACGTGGATTTCTGTTGCAAAGGCTAGAAGAATTGTTTTAACCATTGAAGTGCATAAATGTAAAACTAGAACAGTAGGGATTAATTACAGACACTATCAGACCAGAGTAGAATGCCCCTCAAATCCTTAAGGTGAAGACTCTTCCTTGTATGGTGGTCTTTCCACAACTCACATGATAAGCTTGGCCAAGAAAAGATTTGCAAATTATTCTATGAGTTATACAGAGAATCCCAGAAGATCCCTCCCTACTGGGCTCCAGTAGAAGTGTAAACCCAAGAAGTAATTTTGCTGAAGGCTTTTCAAAACGTTTTGAGCTGATAAGAGAAATCTTGTTGGAGAGTTCTTTCCATGTTAGCTCAAATTTTAACAAGATGCTGGAATTTTTTACGAAGGCTCCAAACACAGGATTAGGACCTGTGGTTTGGCAGGTAGGAGCAAAGGAGGAAAATAGTCTTTGCTATTTTAAAAGAAAAAATATGACTTTGAGTGAACAAATGCATTCAGTTCCCAAGAAGGCAGCTTGTACTGCTGTATGAATCCTGTGAGATAATATGTATTCAGACCTCCTGAAAGGTCTCTCCTCTCTAAGCTGGTTTCCTCTGGTAAGAGGGGAAAACATCCCTAGCTGCTGTAATGGACCAGTGCTCCAGGACTTTAACACGCAGGACACTCACACCGCGGCCAAGGGAACTTAGCAGAAGGTCCATTACCCCACCAGGAGTTTCCATGTGCTTTTTCCTCTGGTAGACACATCAGCTTATCTCTGAGTCTGTGTTTCTTAGGCAGGACATACCACCTGGTCCCTTAAAGAGCAGTTTTGGGGTCAATCACCCCAAACCACTATCATTACAAAGTGGCTACCATCACAACTGGTTTCAATCCAAAATACTGATCATCTCCCTGCATCAGCATAATTTACGTGAGAGTACGACACATGGTTGCCAACTTGTATAAAATATAGAAATATAAGGTACAGTGGTTGAAGAGGCTTTGTCAGACCTTGAGTATGGTTATCCTGGGCAGAAGAAAATGCATTACTTTATAACAGATTTCCAATCTGGAAGCAGCTCTCACCACTGTGGTCAACGGTGCAATGGAAAGAGCTCTGAATTGTCCTTCTTGCTGTGTTGAGCAAGCAGATGTCCTCAGGTAGAGGGCCTGGAAGGAAGATTCGTACTTGCATGGAGTGCCTCGAAAGCAAGGGAAGGAGACAGGTGTAAAAGTGAGCATATGATCTCAGACATAACTTTTTTTTCCTGAATGTAACTTGAGGATGTAAAGAGTATTCCCATACCACATAATAAGGTAGCTGTCTAAACAGACTGCAACAAACTGAGCAAAAGCACGAGTGAGCTGGTCTTCGGGAGGAGTTGTGGTTGTCTTCTGCTTCTCCTCAGATGCTTTTGTAACCCATGTGAGTGTTTTGTTTGGCTTTTGAAAAGACATCATTTTAAGTTAGTTTCCCTTATCTAGCTTGTGATAAGGATGATGTTGAGATAACCAGTAAACACCAAAGCACAGGAGTTTGTTGCACCAGAACACGGGGTCATTCCTGAACTGCCTCATACCCCAAATGGTGTTCGGGTGTCTTCCAAAATAACCAAATAGAATACCTCTACTTAGTGCTGAACTAATTCACCAGTTGATGAGGCAGGAACTCTGCAGAAGGAGCACTTTCTGCTGCAAAGCACTGCACTTGGCAAGCCTTAGGAGAGTGAAGGCTGGCTGAACCCCACCTCGGGGTACGTGTCACATCTGCATCTTCTGCAACACCTGGCTAGGGCTACAAACAGACCCGCAGCACAAAGGCTGGATGAAACCGCCCCATTCCAGAGTCATCACCATGGTGTGGGAGCCCCAGTGGAGGGATAAGGCCAAGCTTGTTTCGGAATCATTTTGTATGTCCCCAACCACCTGAGACGCACATGCGGACACACTCAGTACTTCAGAAGAGACCTCTCATATGAATTAACAACGGGCGCGCTTTCTCGGAAAGACGGAGAGGAGTAAAGAGAAAGAGCAAAATTAATGGTCAACATCAAATATGTTGGTTTAAGTGAGTTACCAGCTTCCTATTCTCTTCCTCTGTCAGTATTTTCTAGCTTTTATAACAAAGAAGGCCATGTCCTAAGGCAACAATTTCCTTTACCGCACAGCTCTGAACAGTGCGCGTGAATAAGGCAGGGACCTTGATAGAGCAAAACAGCGCTTGGTGTGTGTCACCTGGGATATCTCCAGCATGTGTGTGTGATATATAGATGTTCATATATGTGTACATGTATGTTGGGGAAAAGTCAGCTATTCAAAATCCTGTATGCCCTAACAGGTTTAAAGTACTATTGAAATATTGCTCAAGTGCAGGAGCAGGCAGGAACAGAGGGAGTAGCAACGCATGATTTAATTTTGGAAAATCCAATTTCCAATGACACTAACAGGGAAACTAGGTACCTCAGCTCTTGCAAAACCCCATGAATCAGATTTTGATTTTGTAGAGTTGTACCTAAAACCAGAAGTATTTTAAATATAAATTCCAAAGTTTGGAGTAGGATTAGGTAAAATATTCTAATGTAAGCCCATGTCTAGTTAATGGATAGAGTTCTTCTCCAGTATTTATCTTTCTACTGCTCTTCCTTTATCACTACTTGATCCCCAGCTAATCTCTACTTCATAACTGAATGTTTTCTGTGCATATCTTAATCAGCTCTGTCTTCCAGGTCAAAGATCAGGGCATATATTTTAAAAGGGTATTTCAGACTAGAGCAGACCCTCAATTGTTATGGCTGCAATATAAATCATTTATGGAGAGTGAATCTTTCTGGCTAATTCTCAGAGATATGCAAATGATAACTTCTGCTTGCTGTGTGTTTACAATGCAATAGCCATAAATGGAGATAAAATCTGAAAAGCCCCTGTCCCACAGAGGAAAGGGTGGGCTGACCCCAATATACAGCTAGCTTGAGAAAGAGCAGATAGCTTGCAATAAATATCTAAGCTTTTAGGGCAGGTTTTGTGCTTTCACTCTTTATATAACACAACAATACAAGGAAACCACGCAGGAACAGCTGCCTCCCAAACATCCCTGTTTGCGGAGCCTGTGGAAGAAGATGGGGGCTCTCGGAGCCGTGCGCGCCGCGGGAAGGGATCTTCTCCCGCTACCTCTGCAGCACTCGGCCGCGGAAGCCGCCGGGAGCTTTACTTCAATGGAGCAGAGTTAGGTTAATGCTGAATGTTTTGGAAAACACCATTCCCTCTCGCCAGCCTGAATCCTCTGAGATCTTCCCGTCATTAGCTTAATTCAACCATAAATGTTTGGAACAGCAGCCAAGGGATTAAAATGATCAACAAAGTCAATTGCTTTGTTTGTAAATGCTCTTTTTCTTAGTTTTCTGCAATGTAAAAGTTGTTCTATGAACCTTATTTTGAATCATTTAAACTCCATTTAGTAATTCTGCAGGAAAGATGGCATTTGTGTGATATCTTCCTCATAAAAATCATCCCCTACCCTTCAAACTTCTAATAGCTGGTCCCAGATTGGGCTGGTAAAGGCACTTCTGTTCTATAGAGTGTCAAATGCTCATATTTCAATTGAGAGTTTGAGAAAATAAATCCCAGAATATAACTCTTTTTTCCCAGAGTTTCTGTAGATGAAGACACGAAGCCTTTAGAAGCATCTAACACTGCATTTTTGGAAAGGTACCTTAGTCTGCTTTTATATTTCAAAATTGACTTAGTCTAGAAACACCTCATACATTTTCAGACTCTGACATTCACAGAAATAATGAGCAGGTGGAAATTTCAGAAATGAAAACAAAGACTAATTTTAACATCTCCCGGTGAGCAGCTACAGGCAAGGTAAGGAGGATTGTTCTCTTTGCCCATCTCCCTCATAGGCAAGAACAGCCTTGAACAACAACCTTGTTCTTGCCTAGGAGGGAAGTCCTGGGATATTCACCCATCAGTTTAATGCTTGTCTTGTGGTCAATTTTTCCTATGCTCCTTCTGCAATTTTCACCCTCGTGAGAGGGAAGAAAATGGGGTGAGGAGCCTCATGAAAGGGAAGACCAAGGGCAAAGGACCTTAATGAAGGGGAGAAGATGAGGTAGGGACCTCCATGAAGTGAGAGAAGATGAGGAAAGGGCCTCCAAGAAAAAGAAGGTGACAGGCCAAGGATCTTCATGCTCCCATGGCACCAGAAAAACCCAATGCACAGCCACACACCGAGACCTTGTTGTTTCCCCCCCTTTCTGGCCGCAGCCACAGGCCCCCGACCTGGAGAGGGATGTCAGATCTCTCCTTCTTTAATCATCATCTCCCATGGTGGTTGCTAAATTGCAAATTTGACTCTCAACTGGGCCCCAAAAAAAGCCCTTTAAGAGCCCAGGTCGTTGAAGCTGCTGCTGCCCATTTTCCCTGTCAGCTCAGGCGAGCGCTTCCCAGCCGTTTGCTGCTCCCGCTCTCTTTGTGGCTGATAAATGTGTGTTTGTGCACAGGTGATTCTTCCACCTCCCTAGTCACACCAGCTAGCACACCTCCCATGGAGGGAACGGAGGGCGTCCACCGCTTATCTCGGAGCAGCACATTAAACAACGCGACATAATGAGCTGCATTTTGTTGAGGGCTCTCCAGGTCCCCCAAATCCTTCTCCAATGTTATTGTTTATAAAATGTTTGATAAAAAATAAATGATGCTTTCAATTTAAACAAAACCTCACACTGTTACCGGTTTTAATAACAGTTTTGACAGATGAGATTTTCATCATCTGTTTTTTCTTTGT
Source organism: Nothocercus julius (assembly GCA_013398735.1). Lineage (NCBI taxonomy): Eukaryota > Metazoa > Chordata > Aves > Tinamiformes > Tinamidae > Nothocercus > Nothocercus julius. Next base: position 935,366 of record VZSV01000098.1, read on the forward strand.
AAAGGCTTCTTCAATAAACTAAAAATGCTTTAAACTAACAGATGTGACTATAAAGTAAGGCTGAGCGTGAGACATCAGGAGCTGAGGTTTGTCAAATGCTACACTATATAAATTAATTCCTAGTTTAAGCTTCCACTGAGCATTGGAACATCTATTTTGCCCTGCTGTTGGTTTCTGGATGGTTAGCTGACCTTGCAAAGGTTTCGTACATGGAGAAACACTGTGTGTGAACAATCTATGTCCCTAAGATTAAAATTATGTGTGTGTTTTTGGCATTAAAAGATGAAGCAATTTATTCATAGTAAGTCATTTGCAGCTAGACACCTGATGATGGTCTAGTATCCATCCAAAAGTAGTACTTTTTCCATTCCTTTGAATACTGAGCACCTTTTAAATTCAGACTTATTATCTGAAAGACCAAATAGTAAGCCTCAAGCCAGATTTTAGGCAAAAAACTTTAAAACCAGCAACCTTGGTCCCTTTCCAATATTCCTCCACCATTTCTACAGTTCTGACCCTATTTTTTTTTTCTCTTACATTAGAAATGTGTCTAACAGCCATCCCTGAACCAATCGGGAATGATGTTACTATGTGAATAACCGGTAAGCTGTGTTTTATTTTATCTATGAAAAGTTCAGAAATTAGAATTTCCAGTGATATTCTGTAAACAACTTGTATTTACTGATTTAAGAGGAATTTTGCTTTGTTTAATGGGCTTTAAGCAACACAATTTTAAAAGCTTGATTGCTTGTAAACCCTAATACTGTTTGTTTTTAAGTTTCTGATATTGTTATTTGTATGGTCTGCACGTTTTTCATTAGCCCTGCTTCTGCACAGCTTGGAGCTCCGCACCATCCCGTACACTTTGCCCAGGTTATGTGGCCACATCGTCCCTATTGTGGCGCAGCCCTCAACCCTGGCTGCAAGGAGCCTTCCTAAAGAAAGTCAATAATGAGGAGAAATAGTGGGAAATAATGCTTGGGAAGTGGGCAGCAGGGAGGACGTGCCTGATGGCAAAGACCCCAGCTGTCTTCTCCTAAGCGTCTTTACCCATGGGCAATGACCTGGTCAAGACAGCGAGTCCCGTTATGAAGAGGAGGAGCATTAGCAACTCAGGACTGTTTATTCTTTCAACTTATGCTGATACAAATGGGGAGTAATTTAATGAGAAAAGTCACCTTACTGTAGAACTAGTATATGAGAGGAAAAATCTGGTCCCTCACAGTGCTAACGAAGGGGTCAGAGGTAAAGATGCATCTTCCCAAGGCCCAGCCTTTCTGAATACCATGCTATTCCTTTACAATGTTAAGTTTCATTTTGTTTTCTAGTAAGAAAATAGTGAGTTTTGTCTGAGGGTGTGAAGTGTGCTCAGAGTCTCATCAAATCTGACCCCTAAGACCAGTGCTAGAAATAGTGAGGGACAGAGCCCGCTGCGTTGTCACCACATGCTCTCCCCGGCAAAGGGCTTCTGGAGCACGGGCTGCTCCAGAGAGCTCATCCACGAGTGTCCACAGCGGGAGGTCAACTTGCGGGTGAGTTCTGGCAAGAGCGGAACACATGCAGAAAGCAAAACTTCTCCCCCTGGCCAGGATCCAGCAGAAGACAAAGTCAGAGCTAACTTCACGTCCAACGTCCCGCCGCAAGTAGCCCCGCAGAATTTGACATGGTCTTAGAGCCCTGCTTATGCTCAAGAGGTTTGCTGGAGCGGAGCCCTCGCTCCTGCCGCCTCTGACGGGCCCCTGCACAGCCACGCGTTGAGGCTTTCCAGCTCCATTGAGGACTGAGCTTGAGAGACACTTTTAAACTATTTTAATCCCCGGATAGAAAGGAAGAGCCTCTGTGCTTAGTGAGCGATATTTCATGTCCAATGGGTACCCACAAACCCCGTCCTCTCAGTAAGTTCCCTTGCAGCGTCTCCTGCCTCTGTAGGACATACGGACCCGGCTACAACCAGCTTGTGTGACTGTGCTCCCTGCGCATGTTTGCAGCAAATATCTGGAAGTATTGGCTGCTGCTTCCAAAGGCGCTGCACTGGGATGGAGAATTTCACTGGAAAGTTTGCTTCAGCTTTGGAGCTGCACAGCATCCAGGCTGGGAGACGAGATACTGATGTAAGGAACGAAGAGCATGCTCAAAATTAAGGCACTGAATGACCAGCAGCTCAGGAGACCTAGTGCATCTTGGTGCATTTGCTTTCATGACAGACACATCAAGTGATTTAATTTTTCTCTCTTGCAGTTCTCGTCTATGAATTAAGGATGTTCTTTTTTCAGAATGTGTAGACAGAGTAACTAATACAATATGGTCATTACTTCAGCTATGTCTCCAGATTTTACTCTAATACAACTAATAATAAAGAATAAATAAGACATAATGGGGTCTTGCCTCATGACTATGCTTCTGCTGCAATACAAAGGCATGCATAAATGAATTAATAATAACAGCAATGGTGAAGGTATGTAAATATATTAGCTTAAGATGGGGGGAAAAAAAAAGCAGATGAAACAAAAGTACTTATGTCATAAAAATTCAAAAATAAAATTATTTGAGAGTATTGAATTGCTGAGTGCAAGCTTAAATAAGACCTTGGAAAAGAAAATTTCCCGAAGACACAACTCCACCGAGCTCTTCCCTGTGAGATGCAGACAAGGTTCAGCAAGGACAAATCCTCAGTCTGAGGAGTCCTGGATATTTATGTAGATTCTTGAAAAGGTACATTATACTTACCTTTGTTTGATGTTTCATTACAGCATCCCAGAGATTCCACTGAAATAACTCCGCACTGTTATAGTTTTTATACCTTGATATCGCTCTATCTCAGATTCTCTTTTCAAACTCAGAATGCCGTTCATTAAATTCTTTCTTCTATGGAGCCATAAATGCAGTAATCTAGATCCTGATAAAGGCTTTAAAGTTATCCCATAGGATACTTGCGGTTGGAACTGATGGAACATTAGTGTCAAGGAAGCATATTATTTGAGTCTCAATATAATTAATAAACCCCTTCTCTCCCCCACAGGAATGTGCTAAATCTCCAAGTCTTGTTTGTGTTAGGCAAAAGATTTAGTTACCTCTAACAAAAAAAGAGGAAAAAAAAAAAGATGAAAAAGGCTTTAAATATTTAACAGTTTAAACCCTACATAAATTGGAGATTTGAATAAAAAATCAGCCCAAGTATATTTGTATGAAACTGGTGAACAGAAGGAATATACATGCTCAGAGGAATAGATTTTATGCCAAACATCAATCAATCCCGGCTCCGAAGCCTATTTATAATACTGTGGGGGTTCTGGACGGTTGCACTTCACACTGTGAGGACCAATCCATGACATTATCTATTGAACAATTGAAGTCTTTACAAATAATTAAAACTCTGTTTGAAAATGGAGATATTTTCCACAGCTTTTGTGTCCATGCACCGGATCATAGATGTTTGAGTGTGTAAATAATGACTAGTTAATGCCGAGATCCCGTTTGCCTGGCAGTTCTGCTTTGCCCTGTGCCCTTCCGTCTACCTATGTTCTCCTCCCCTGGCCCGGGCACCTACCTATTACCACCGTCCGCCTCCCTCTGCCCTCACCTCCTTCCACGGCCACCGATGATGCTCCAGACCCCGAAGCAAAAGGAAATAATTCGTTTTTAAGCTGGCTGCTGCAAACTCGCCTCCTCCTCCCACCCTCCTCCTCCTCCTCTCCTCCTCATGGCACAGCGCGTTCCAACCAGGTCTATGTCCCCTGGGCCTCTTAATAACGCCAGGCCCCGCTCTGCTGCCCTACTTACACCTCGGAAAACTAGGGCTAGAGCTGCAGAAGTCCACGTGCATCCCTGTTGGAAGCACCAGATTTACTGGACTGCCTCTCCTGTCAAATGCAGCTTGAGAATTGCACAGACTGAGTGACTCTGCAGCTGCTGCTGCAAAACGATGGAGGAGCTGTCATTTCACAGGTGTTTCACGGTGCCTGAGGAACTGCCCTGATCTGCTGGTGCAATCCAGAAGGATCCTTGATTGGGATCCACAAGAAGGTGTAACAGAGATGCAAGGAAATCCCTGCCCAGGTTCTGCTTCTGCTTGGTGGCACAAGGCTGCCTGCGTCCAAGGTGGCTCAGCAGGACCAGTGAAACCTCGCATTGCTTCAGGTACGTTAAGAACATAGATACCTTCTCTTGGGCCACAGCTGAAGTAAACAATAAAAAGAAAAATAATCTACCTGTCAAATCAAACATGCACAAATTTCTCAAGGCCTTGTCTGGTATTAGGTCTTTGAATAACATATGGTACTAGGACTCCCATTTCAAGCGAAACCTTCCATAACTTATTTAAATGCTAAAGTATTTCAAATGATTTTAGTATTTTTCTTACCAGTACTTCTTCTTTTTCTTTTTTTTTTTTTTTTAACAAGCAGCACCCTTCCACAATTAAAATATCCAGATGTTTTAACTAAAGTCAACCTATGAAATAGAGCAAAAATAAAACCTATTAAATACTTGCCAGATAACCACATCTGTTCAGGAAAACGCAGAACTGGTTCAAAACAACAACAAAACAGCAACTACCATTCTCAAGCACACATAGCATTAAAAAAGAAAAAATAAAAACACAAGGTTTTGCACAGAAGACAAAGAGTTTGAAAGCTGAGAATCTGCTGCAGGATACACATGGCAGGGGAGCCCCACGCTGGGTGTCACCAGCCAGGCCCTCCAGCCTCTCCGGGGCCAATGCAGGAAAGAGGGAGCTCTGCAGCTTGCTATCTTGCTTTTAAGCACCTCAACTCAGCTTAAGCACACATTTTTCTGATATTAGGTCTATATCTTTAGTAGCCAGACTGACAGGTAATACATACAAATCCTCGAACAATCCAGGAGTTATAGCCCTGGCACCTTAAACTGTTCCGGGAGGGAAGCGAGCAGCCGCTAGCCCGGGTGAACGAGCTCGCCGCGAGGAACAGCAAGCGAGCTCTCCAAGGCCACCCGCGGCAGCAGCACTCGAGGACAGGCGGCCAGCGAGCCATGAGGCCACCAAGGCGCAGAGCGCGACGGCCGGAGCGCGCAGGGCTGCCCTCCCTCCCTGCAGCCGCTCCGCGCCAGCCCTGGCGGCTCGTCTTGCTCTAGGCACCTCCAGCACGAGTGGTGTTCCCACAGAATCACAGAATCGATATGGGCGGAAAAGGCCTTCGAGGTCAGTGAGTCCAGCCGCAAGCCCATGCCCACCCTGCCCGCTAACCATGTCCCCAAGTGCCTCATCTGGACGGTTCTTCGACACTGCCAGGGATGGCGACTCCACCACGTCCCTGGGCAGCCTGTTCCAAGGCTTCACCACTCTTGCCGTGCAGAAATTCTTCCTAATATCTAACCTGAACCTCTCCTGGCACAACTTGAGGCCATCTCCTCTTGTCCTCCATGGGAGGACCAGCTCCTTTGCCCCCAGGCTATCCTGGTCTCCAAAGAGCCTCGTGTGCAAGGGCCATGCAGAAGGTCGCACCCGTAGCAGTGAAGCTTCAGCACCTCTCCAGCCTCCGTGAGAGCCTACCAGCCCTTGCTGGGCTCGTGCAGGCCCCTCTCGAGCCGCCGAGGAAGCCCTGCCGCCCGCTCCTCGGGGATGCGGGCGGGCGCTCGCCGCGCGCGCCGGGGCACCAGGGGGAGCTCAGAGCTCCCGTTTGGCTCGCTCCAAGCGTCGCTCCCTGAGACCTTCTGAGCAATTACACAAAATCTAGCGCGAATCAATCACACAGACACAAGGGTGTGAAATAATGAAGATAAATGTTGTTTAAAGGCTCGCACGAGTCCCTGCTTGTGCCAGATAGCATCCTGAGCAGCGTCAGATAATCCAAGTGACCTTAGAGGCGTTCAAGGGGTGGCTGATCCGCCACTCAGGTCGGGTCCCTCCTTTTGGGCAACATCTCCTTCCCTGGGTGCCGTTGGCATTTTGGATTTCAGAAATGCCAACAGCCCCAGCACGGGTATCCGCAGGGTGTCCACTGTGCTGGGACAAGAGGAGCGCTGCCTTCTCCAGCTTCCGCCTCCCTTTCCGTAAGGGAAATAAATCTTTCACTTCGATAGTGAAAATCCTTCATAAAAACTCTTCCCAGATGTGGGACCCATAGATTTAGTTTCACTGAAGGTTCCTGAATTCTACGGTCGATGCCGGGCCAGCCTCTCGCTCATGTTTCCTCGTCTGCGCTTTGCGGAGGAAACAGGTGGGCTTAAAGCCCTCTAAAGACACCAAAGCGGCTCTTTGCAAAGTGACTTGCAAAGCAAAAATGAAAAAAAAAAAAAAAAAAGTTTTTTTTTTCCTAGGGATTTTCAAACATATGAAGCACAAAAATAATCGCATAAATGGTGCAAAGGGAGAAAAGAGATATTAGTCTAAGTCAGCATTTCAGATGCGGTGTCCTTGCTCCCTCCTGCTCTGCTCCTGCTTTACAGGGACACGACACTGAGGTCTGACTTCAGCAGGCTGCCCTACTTAGCAGTGGCCTAACCCAAGATCTTAAATCCCTACAGACTTGGGGAAGTTGGATCTTGGTGAAAACCCTGAGATTTAGGCAGGTTATGATGACACTCACAAAGAACTGAATGTATAACTTGTGTTTTTTATGCATCAGGGATGCAATTCTCCTGGATCAGCACGAGACGCGCGCGTTGTCCTTCGAGGACGCGGATCTGAAGACGCCCCGCAGATGCTGCCGGCACTGCGTCCTCCGCAGGAGTGCCGGCTCTGCCTGCAATAGCAGCTCCGGAGGCCTTTTAACCCAGGAGATAGGAAATCTTGGCTCTCCCAAAGCAGCCCAGACCTCCACATTCCAACCTAGGAAAACAGATGCAGCATCAAGCAACAAAATACAGCAGCATCTTTTTTGTTTCTTCCTAAGTGAAGCCAAATATGCAAGAATTTTTAAAGCAGAAAGGGAAAAGCAAGTTCCTGGACCGAGTGGTCTCAGCCCTCACTTTCGGCAAGCGTTCCCGTTGCATTTTGCTGTGGCAGTTCTTTATATTTCCCACTGCCGAGCGGCAGCGCCGTGTTTCGGAGCGGGTTTTCCCTGTGTATCCGCAGCCCTTCGGCACGGCGCTCTGCGGCGCGCTTGGCTTCAGGTGCGCATTGCACATTGCACTGGGGACTTGGCTTGTTTTGTCTCGCACAGAAACAAAAGTGGCATAAAGTCAGCTTAATTTCTGTGCTTTTACTAGTGTGGTGGGAAAAGAGGAAACTGGCTTCTTCCCTGGAAGGAATGCTGAGGCTCTTTCATAATTTCTATAATGACATGTGATATTATGGTGATGAGTGCCTTAGAAATACATATGATAATCATTATAATCAAGCACATGTGTCTGGAGAGTGTAATAGGTACATTCTATAAATTGGAAAATAAACATGTGTTAAGGCAAGGCTTCTAATATTAATTTCCATTTTTAGAAAGTGAGGTCTGGGATCCAGCTATGGATTAGGGAGCCAAAGTGAGACCTTAAATGGGAGAGATGCCTGAATCCGAACTTGCAGCCCACAGCCCTCCCGCCAGCTGTCCCTAACCCCGGAGGCCACCCAGCTCACGGCGGACGCAGCCTGTGAAGTTGCTCGGCCACCAAATTTCTCTGCAGTTGAGCCACAGCAGCGGGCGCACCAGGATGTGCCACCACGGCCCTTGGGACGGTGGCGTGGGTGCATCTCCTCGCTTTCACTGAGCAACCTCAGTTGGACTCGATGATCTCCAAGGTCTTTTCCAACCATGATGATTCTATGATTCTACCTCCGTTTATCCTGTGTTTCAGCACCATTTTGCTCTCACGGTTAAATGCAAACACGCCAATGTGCTGCAGTGCATACAATTTAGCAGCAAGTAATTGGAGGCCACTTGTGCAAAACAGCTATTAATTATAAATAACAGGCCCACCTCAGCCCCTGCTCCCGCAGCCTCGCGCCGTGGTCAGGCCCCTGGAAGCAGCAGTTGCTCTAAGGCAGAAGCAGGGCAGTGCAGGGCTGAATGAGGCCCGTTACATGCTTTTTGAATGGAATAATGCTGAATTTCTCTTTATGGACCTCTCAGGCAAGTCCAGCAGCTGTTGTAAATCAGAGTAGCCCCACTGGCTTCAGTGGATCTGCTGCAATTTATAGCAGCTGGGAATCTGGCCTTAAACTCCGCAGATAGGTACTGGATTTTACCATCAACAGTTTAATCCTATAAGTAGGGATTTATTACAGAAAGGAAAATATGAATAACTGTAAACAGAATGTACAATGTCATATTTTAAAAAGAGTAAAAGAATGATGTTAGGAGGTGCATAATAACTCTTAAGAAACAGATTTTACACAATAAAGCCTGAACAAGCAGACCCTGGCGTTATTCGGTCCCTGAGATTTAGCCCAAAATACTGGTCCCCAAATGGAGTGTTGGGAAGACGAAAGCACCCGTGCTTCTCCAACACTGCACAGCCTATTGATTTTATAAGTCATCAATGTATATTGTCTGTCTATACTATTAACAGGACAAGCAGGAGGTGCACAGCGTCATTTGCCTGCATAAGCCAGTTGTCCCATGCTGTGCCCTATGGGAAGCCACTGATTCTTACACTTGGAGCAGGGACAATGCAACTTAATCAGACTGACAGGAAACAGGCAGCAATTACAGTGTGCAGCTACATCTGCTGGGTTCCACTTCACTGAAGGAAGAGTTATCTCAATTTTAATGTACATCCCTTTTTCATGTTTCATTTAACCTCTGCTGTATTATTAAACACATCAAAATATAATGACGGTCGTTAAAAAAAAAGGGAAAGGGAGCATTTTGGAAATTTTGGACTCTCCTCTTTATCTGCAATTATCAGCACTGGCTTTACTTTCCTGCAATGCTCTGCAGCAGTGGAAATCTCATTTAATATATAGTTTCGTTTGTTTTAAATAGCAAGTACAGACCCAATCCTACTTCTTGCGAAGTCGACGGCAAAATAGCTACCGAGGCGCTGAAAGCAAGATGTGACCTGCTGATACCCAGTCTTATTAATTTAGATGGCAGAGCGGAGCCTTCCCCGCAGTTTGCTCATTTGCACAAATTGTCTTGCTAACCTTGAGAGGCTCCTCGTGCGAAAGGATCCTCCCAGGGATCTGTCCCAGGAGCTGATGTGGCTGAGGATGAGGTCCCGAAGGTCCCAAAGGTCTGGCCAGGACCATCCACAGCTGTATCCCGTACCAGGATGGTGTGGACATGAGAGGATGTTGGGATGCTCAGGATGCCCATGAGCATCCTCCCATCCATCCTTCCACCCATCCTCCATCCATCCTCCCATCCATCAACCCACCCCCCTCATGTGGTCCTGCGCCCTCTTGCTCCAGTGTTTCTCCTGCCCTGCATTTCCATGGGCAGCTGCTCTGGAAGAGAGTCCGGTGATGGAGACGGCTTTTTCATGTCTCACTCAGCTTTCACCCACCCTTAGGGTTTGATGACAGTACAGCCTTCAGGAAATAACATTATTAAGTATTTTTAATAAGGTGCCTGAATGTGTCCAGGATTCTGCTAAGAACCTTCTTATTATTCGCTATCTGTTATTATCACAAAAATAGCTTTGGAGGCTTGCTATATCCAACCTGCCTCAAACTTTCAGAAATACCCTCTCTCTCTCTTCTAATGTTCTTTTCCTTCTTACGTTTCCACAATATTTCTGAGAGAGGTTAAATCTTAGCGTGGCAGTGTTTCATACCTGCCCAGCATCTCTGCTGTGCTGCTTCTCCAAAAGCTGCGCACGGAGGCGGCTGCAGCATCCCAAGCACCTCGCAGCACCCGGCACTTCCACGGCCCTTTTCCCGGCCTCTGGTGCTAGCAGCCTCTTACTGCTTTTTGCTCCCTGCTGCAATTTCTGCATTTGTGCTTTTCCCCTGTTTTGTGTCTCACGGCGCAGCCTACGAAGCAGTGCTGGGTTATATCTGCTCCATTAGACTTTAATCCGGAGCCGACAAAAGAGCAGGACTGCTCTGTCTCTTGAGCTTTGCAGTGTCAACGCTCGTCACCAGTTGGACTCGATGATCTTGAAGGTCTTTTCCAACCATAATGATTCTGTGATCAGCTTGTACCTCCTAGACCCGGGACGCCCCATCTTGACTCAGCCTTGACTCGCGAGGAGTCTCGCCGGAATCAGCCCTCCAGGTCAGGAGGGCCGTGGACACGCGTCTCGTGACGGCGCCCACGCACGCGAAGCTTCTCCTCCGAAGTTCTCTGGGACCCAGGCTGTGCTCACTTGTGTAGAAAACTAGGAACAAAACAAATTAGTATGTTGATGACACCATACTAATTATTACTACTCGGTAATCATCCCGGAATTGGACGCAGACTAATCCCACAGGAACACAGCGCTGTAATCTATTTGACCAATGTTTTGTTCGCTGAGGGAGCCATATGAGTTGTGCACCTCAAGTCAGAACCTCAACAGGCTAAATCTCTGCCGCGTTCAGAGGAGCTCATCCGATGAGCATCGGGCGAGGATCTCGCCCTCCTGGCACCAGCGTGGACCCCAAAACGCACCGAGGCCCCCGCAGCACCCCCGCCTAGTGCCGCGGCATCGGGCAGGTAATTCTGAGCAGCAGCAAGGGCAGCTCGCCCTGGCCGACAGCCTTCCCGCCGCGCAGGACGGGAGGGCTGCGCAGGCACCCGCGCGGGAAGTCGGCGTGGCTGCTCGTCAGGCTCCAGCAGAAGCTGCAGCCAAGAGTGCAGTGGCATAAACAACTCGGCGGCGCAGCCCTCAGGAGAGAGCAGCAGTGACAGAGCACTCCGGCATTTCGGTTTTGGATGATAAAAGTACATCTAAACTATGAAACCTATAGGTTTGAAATGTTGCATAAACATAAAACTTCAGCAGCTCTGCCTTCAGAGCATCTAATATGCTTTTGGTATAATTCAAGCGCCTTGAAAGCACTAATAAAATGCCTCATATTCTGCCAAGGAAAGTGCCGTTTTAGAGGGAAGCAAATCTGGGCACGGAACAGCTAGATCTCCAAAATCAAGACACTTCAGCTTCCTAGCAAGAGGGGCTTCCTAGCTCTGCTCCCAGATGATCCCGGAGGCTGCGACACCCAGCAGCATCAAAGAGCTCCCAAGCGGAGCGGTGCACCCCTTGCACATGCCGTACAAACGTCTCAGGTGAGCCCAACCGGCTCGCGAGCCCCACCACGTCTGGCCAGGCCCGGCCAGCATCTGCACAGGGCAGCACTGTTTGCACCGTGCGGATTCCGTGAACCTGTAGCTCATCCCATGCCAGGGACACTCTCAGCTCCGTGTCTAGCTCCTTGGGAAACTCTTGCTAACTGGGGCAGAGGAGGAAGGAGGGAGACAGGAGGCCAGAGACACGGAGCTGATCCTGTGCTGCTAGTCCAGCCAACCACGCGCATCCATGACATCCTGCATGCCTCCTCCGCAGCACTGCGGTGGTACCAAAGCACAGCCCGCCTGATAAATGGTAGCGATGACAAGTGGCTCCCCATGCTCTTGGGCAGCTTTTAGCTCCTTGCCAGAAGCAGCAGCCTGTAGGTGCCAGGAGGCGCCTGCATCAGAGGAGCAGGTCAGCGGCCGGGGCCGCAGCTGTGAGCTCCTCCGCAGCTGCAAGGAGCAGGCTGTGCCCGGCGGGCCCTTGCGCTCCCGCTGCTTCGCCTCGCGCTCTCCTCAGCGTGGACTTGACTTTCCAGGCTTTTCTTGCCTTCTTCCAGGCCTCTTCCCATCCCATCCTGTGCAGAGAGCTGACTCACGCCTCTGCGCTGACCTTAAACAACCACTCACATAGTCCACCCATTAGTAACCTCCTCCTGCACAGATCACATCGGTTGTGTCTTGGGGGATTTTGCACAGTTCAGATTTAAGAAGGTGCTGCCTGAGCACTTCACTTGCTCAGGGAGAAGCTACTTTTGCCAGGAGACCTCAGGAGAGACCCGGTACCTTTTGAGAGTTACATGGGGACCAAGTCTACAAGATCGGCACTGGGAAAGGCTTTCCCTTTCGGACAGCCCACCTGCTCTCTTGACATTCCAGGATATTCCCCTGGGAAGTTCTCAGAAGCTGCCAAATTGACCCTGCGTTATTACACACCCTGATGTGCTTGAGCATCCTGGACAGAAGAAGGGTGGTTTGAAATCCTGGAGCCCTGGCACAGGCTGCCCAGGGACGCTTGGAGGCTCCTTCACTTGGGATCTTCCCAACCCGCCTGGATGTGACCGGGTGCCCCGTGCTCTGGGTGTCCCTGCTGGAGCAGGGGGTTGGACTAGATGATCCCTAGAGGTCCCTTCCAACCTCAACCATTCTGGGATTCAGTGTGATTCTGTGAAATGGGCTCTGCCGGCTGTTCACATGTCTCCTGGCCAGAGAGGAAGAGGAGGGTGTTGCAGGTGAGGCTGGAGCAGGAGGTGGCCCCATAAACTGCCTCAGGCCAGGGCATCCTGCCACATCCGGCACTCGCTGAAGCGCATGTTCTGCTTGGTGACAGTGGCCCACGGCGGGCGGGCAGGCGACGGCGTGACATGATTCTGCTCGCTTGGCAACAGCGTTTGCATTACAGAAGTGGAGCAGGAGGTTATGGCTAGCAGAAATTTCTCTGAAATAAGGCATAGGTAGACGGGAAAAGGGATCGGGGAAGAGGGGTGCAAGAATGCTGCCTTGGGGTTTGGATCATGGGCAAATCTGGGAAACCAGTGTGGTCCTTCCCTCTCCTGACACAACCCCTCTACGCGTGGCTCGCTTGTGCCCTTAGCTCCTTCTGGGCATCCCATGGTCTATCCCTTAGTCCCTTCAGGATGACGAGGTCCACAAGGTCGCTAGAGCCAAGGTCCTGCTCCACCTGCATCCCCATACCCCTCGGGCAGGTAATGGTCTCCTCCCTCCCGTTTTACCTGTCCTTTACCTGTCCTCGTTGCTTGTGCAGGCTGCAGGGAACTCTGCCCGGCAGGGGCAGGGGGTGAGCGGGGATAGAGGAGCCCCGCGACCCAAGGAAGCCGCTCAGGCCCTGCTCACCCTCTGGTCTCAGCAACGCGGTCCTTGCACAGGGGAGGCCCCAGGGCAGCTGCCCTGGAGCTCCCAGGGGACAAGTCTGTGTCTCCCGGAGCCGAGTCCCGCCGGGGCAGCTCCTGCTGCCGCGGGTTCAGCTCCCTAACGGAGCGCGCCGCCGGGATGCTCTGCTTCCCGGGGGCACAGCGGCGGGCGGGCACGGGCAGAGCCGCCCCGCGCCTCCCGGAGTGTCCCACACTGCGACGGATGCCAGGAGGCTGCCCATGGATGGGGACACGGCAGGGCAGGGCGCTGCCCCGAGCGCAGTGTGACGGAACCTGTGCCATAAAACCTGCTGTGATCGGTATTCCCTGCCTCCCAGCGCTCCAGGTGGGAGAGGTTTCGAAGGCAGGACATCCAGCTCCCGCAGCAGGAGGCTCACTCACAAATCCCTGGATTTGTGACATTTTGACATGCTCACATTCCCTCCGAGGCTTGCCAGCTGGGGCACCCCAAAGGGAAGCCCGACAGCACAGACAGCTGGCGATTTTGGTGCTAAGGACAGTACCCCGGGGAAGATGCACACAGACAGTGCGTCCAATTTGCATGGAGAGTTGCTCCAAAAAGCAAGTGTTTCAGAGGGAAATGGTGTTCTCAAACCCCACCGCGCAGTTGCTCCATGCAGCAGCGCTTCCCGGCCGGAGGCACGTTCAGATCCCCCAGGCTCGCATGAGACCGTGTGCACGGCCTGTTCAGGAAGGGGGAAACCACCAATATGCTCCCATTTTATTTTATTTATTTATTTATTTCTATTTTTGGAGATGGAATTCTTCGCTGCTGCCCCAGGCTCGAGGTTCATCGTGATTTACTCGGAGATGGCTACAGAGGTCCCACCTGGGCCACTCATAAGGCCTAACCATTAAAAAACAGTTCTGTTCTACCACTTCAAATTAAAAGAGTGAAGTTTGGGGAGTTTTCTGGGTAAATGCAATGCCCCGTCTGCTGCCAAAGTTTCCTTCCCTGGGAGGCACTGGACAGTGTCTTCTGTTGCAGCATCCTCACGTCCTCCATGAACACCTAAGTCCTGGCTGGCAGCTCGTGTATTGATTTAATTAAGAATCAGGGGTGTTCAGGTGACAATCCCAGACTAGCTTGTCTAACATCAGTGCAACATGTTAAACCAAGCTGATCATTTTAAGCCTTAACCTAAAGAACATACATGAAAGCAACTACTTCATCTGGAAACCAAAGAAGAGGAAGCGAAGGGGGCAATAGGCATTTGAGGAGCATTTAATATAACATGAACACTTCAAGTGAAGCTGTCTGCAAAAATAAAAAAAAAAGGTTATGTGCAATTGCCAAATAGCAACCAGACTCGGAGGGCTTCTCTGAAGCTGCATGTTAATTGGGAGGAAGTTGGAAAGCTTTCTGTCAGGATCCTGTAACGAGCTTCATTAATACGGAGTGCGCTGGCGAACTGCACATTAGAAAAAAAAAAAAAAAGCAGACTAAGATAATTAAAGGGTGATTTAATTGAGAAATATACTGTCAATATGATGTGGTAAAAAAAAAATAGTCTAATCTGGCACTATCGGATGTCCACTTGAGCTCCAGCACGTACCAAGTGCGGCCACTCAGCCACGGGGGCGTCACTAAAGGAATTGGTCTGTTGAGCGGGACCACAGATTAGACGTGAATTATTCCATTTTCATTTCATTTAGTTTGATTTTCCCTCTATTTCCTATTTTCTAAATTAAATAAACCTGGTTTGATTTAAGATAATTTGCCCTTACTGACTATTACTTAGGGATAAGCATTGCTAGGCCATTCCCTGGGAGAAGGAGAGCAAGATTCCAGGATATCGGAGGACAGCGAGAAGAGCAGGTAACAGGTGAAACGCACGATGAGAGGGGAGTTGTGGGCACCGCATCACCAGGGACCCTTGAGAAAGCAGGGCGATGCTGGAGGGAAAGGCGAAGGGAACGCCCCGGGCGGCCGTGCCGGGCACGGCTCCTGCCGGAGCTGCCGTTTGGAGAGCCAGGTCCCGCTTTTCGGCATGCCCGTTCCAACCACGTCCCCACATACAGCAGTGGCAGGCAAAAGTTCACTTATTTAGGTGGAAACAGAGCCCCGAGGTGAGGGAGGCTGACGGGACCAGGGGAGGGCAGCGCCCCGCTCCCCGGAGGAGGCGTCTGCAGCCGCCCTGCGACGCTCGTCCTCCAGAAACACGCCGGCTCTGACCAGCGCCCGCGCTCTCTCAGAGGCTCCAGGACGCCGTGAAGCTTCTTTTGCTTCTCCGACACTTGAAAATTTCATAAGCTGAGCTGCTCTTGTATTTACCGATAGCGCAGCAAGAGGGACCCATAACCGGCAAATGTGCCGGATGATGGGCCCTTTTTTCTTAGGGGTTATAGGATGAGATTATGGGTTTCAGCAATTTAGCTGCCTGGTTTTATTTCTCCTTTATGTTGCAGTTGCATCTGGAAATCAGAAATTTCAGTTTTAAAACGAGAAAGGGAGAGAGAGGGGAGCAGAACAGAGAGGAGAAAAGTAAGGAAAAAGGAGAATAAGATGTGGCCAGCTAGGACATTGGACAGGACTGGTTGCCCATTTGGCACCACCTAATCTCAGAGATTTCCCCGCAACTATTAATATGTGAAAGCTGAAAGCCATTTTTACTGTTTCTAGGGAGATGCACCGTAAAGCGTCTCTCTGACACTGCGTCCTCCACTCCATGAAAATCCCTACCCGACCGCTGCCCGCATCCTGTATCTCTGCCCTCGCCTCTAATCTATGCAAAGCAAATTGTTTTGGATTTACCTGGAACGTCGCGGCCCACCTGGCAATTTGTAACTGCTGTTTGCAGTGACAGAAACTCTTAATCACGCCACAGGACAGAGATATGTCCTTAAAGTCATTAAAAGAAGGAAACTTTTAAGGGCGAAACTGCAGAAGCAGTGAAGCACCTTGCGGGCCGCATCCTGAGCGGGATGCAGCCTCTCCGCTGCACCGCTCCCAAATGGAAATGAGTAACGAATAACAAAAACGAAGCAAGGAAATGCTGAAGCGATCACTCCTCTTTATACATTTGCTTTGCTGTTCGACGTACACAATAAATTGCAATGGTTACCGAATAGGCATTCAGGTCCAAATGATGCACACACATCTATAATGTTGGTTAGCCGCTCGCTGGCATAGCTCAGGATGCCACTGTGTCCTCCAGTGTAATTCTGTATCGGTGACTTTTCCAAATAAATCTCGTTGCTGGTTTATATTAATGAACTGTCACAGTTCCCATTGTTTTCCCAGGCTCTTGCAGCTGCATTCTTTCACAGGTGCTTGGCAAATTAAAATGATGCTGGTTTGGGGTTTCAGGCTGATACAAAATCACTCCTTCAGCAGATTGTTAGGAAGTTATTCGTGCTAAAACCCACATCTTTCCTCAAGGCAATCGGCTTCGCTCCTCGCCCTCCTCTTCCTTCACCGACCCTCTGCCTTTCTGACGCTTCCTGCCGATGGAATAAAAAGCAAGATTGCTTCTTGTTTTTGCTGAGCAAATAGCCCGTCTGACTGCAGCGGGTTGGGAGCAGGGTGCAGGGCTCGGCTCTCTGCGCTATCCGGGCGCGCAGCAGCGAGGCCAGCACGGGCACAGAGAGCAGGCGAGCAGGACAGGCGGCTGGGGCATCTACCGAAACGCGGAGGGCTAACGATGGTGACGATGGCTGCGTCACCGCTGCAACCAGCGCGAGGCGCGGCAGGAGCCGCTGCCGGCCGCGCCTGGCCGGGGTAACTTGCCACGCTGCTGCCCGGCTCTCGGCGCCGGTCCTAAGGTGCTTGTCTGCGCCGGACGCCCGTGGCGCGGCCGAGGCGCTCTGTGCGCAGCAGCGCGGACGGCCTTTCCCAGAGCTTGCCGCGGCCACGACAAGGCAGCGCTCTGCAGCACCCCTGTCCTGCACCTACAGGGAGGCCCTGAGACAGGTCTCCAGGTGTGAACAATGTATAGCCATGCACCCCAAACGATAATGTAAACACGCGCGGGCTGCACCCTGCTCCGCCTGCGCCCTCTCGCCACGCGGTTCGGGTCTGCCTGACCTTGCCATGGGCTCATTCTTGTGGCTGGGTCCGATGTTTGGCATAAAACCCATGAGCCGTAACACAACCCTGCAGCCAGGTCTTGGGACTGCTCCCGAGCGGACTGGGGGCAGGATACGGCACAGCACAGCCATGGCCCAACCGTGGCAAGCGGCACCGTGCCGTAAACGGGAGCAGGACGGAAAGCAGAGGCCTGGAAGAGTTTCCAAAGCTAAGAAGTGGGTTTGTGCCCCCCGGAGCCTCCTGTCGCAAACCCAGTGCTGCCGCCAGCAAGGACAGCAGGGATCTTACAGACTGCTTTATTCCCCAACGGCTCAGCAGCACTGCCTTCCCTTGAGGGCTTAAACCGCAGCAAATGTAAACTGGCCCCCCTCAGCTATCCAAACTGCGCTAATTCCCCCAAGTTAATTAATTAATAGTGAATGGATGGTGAGCTAATTCCTGCTCTGCTTTTCCCCGGCTCACACAGTGCCGTGTCTCTTGTTTTTCCTTCCCCCTCCCCACATTACCGGTGCTGAGCAAGGGAAAGTTCATCCCATTCTGGGATGCTGCTTAGATCAGTCAAAAAAAAGGGCGTATCATAATCCTGCATGTTGGAAAACAGGAAAATAGGTTTCAACACTGAAGATAATGGCCTTTTTAAGATTCCAGAGTCCTGTTAGCCAAATCCCATTATCGTCAATGCCGAACTCTTCAAGAATATCCAAAAATGTGTCTAGTTTATTTTTGAAAACGAAACAAGGAATCTTTTTAAAAATGTAACCTGACAATGCAGTACTACAGCAATTTTATCAGGCCAAAGGGATGATGTCAGGTAGTTTAAGTTCAAAATTTCAGTCTTTATGAAAAACAGAACACTCTACAAAAGCCAAACTCTTGCTGAGTCCCTGTCTGTGAAGCCTGTGAAGCAAGGCTTCTCTTCATATCTTACCCTAGGCCTTGTTTCAGTGGAAAATTATCCTAGTTAAGGATAGGGGAAAACTTTGGCATTTGATCTCATTTTTAATACAAATATCTTTTTGGAAATATTGCTTAAAATAATATTTATATTGTACCGAAGCATCGCGTGCAATGCTACGCCGGCCCGCAGAGGGCTTGCTCCTGGTTTGCCCAAAATGCTACCCAAGTGCAGGAATCCTGACTTCTTCCGGCTAAGGAAATCCAGCAAATACAGCGATAACCCCCTGGGGTCTGATGTGGGCTACTCCGCGATGCTTTCACATCCTTCGGGATTTCTCATAGACCAGGGACGTTTCTCTCTTGCACTTCCTTGCGCTGGACATCAGAGTTGAAAAGCGGTTGAGGGCGAGGTGCGAAAAGTAAGCAGACTGAGTAGTGAAGAAAACGGCGTTAGATCATGGAATCTGAGAGTCGTTTCATTTGGAGCCGTAGCTGGAAGTTATTAGGAACAGAGATAAGGACACGGATTTTCTTCTAACATCTTAATTTTAACCTGACAAAACTTGCTGGAGCTCATCTTAAGGCCGTGTGCCTATGAGGCCGCCTCTCAGCCTCTTCCACCTCAACCTAAGCTGAGGCCATCAAGCCTGACCAAGCATGAGCCCACCAAGCCTGGCCAAGCCTGCGCTCACCAAGTCTGCCCAGGCCTGACACCATGAAGCCTGTCCAAGCCTGCCACGGTGAGCCAGGTTTTTAAGGTCCTTTTTGGAGTCACTGGAGATACGTGGGCGTCAGATGGCCAAATACAGTGTCTACGTTCGGGTGAGCATAGACGTGTAGCTTGCTCATAAACATCTGCAGCGCAGTCAGAACAAATTCAGATATCTGAGTGAATCTTCCCTGCTGGGATAAGAAGCAGTTCTGCATACCAGCAGTTCTGGTATGCAATCCAGCCAAGGTTCGATGCTAGAGAACAAAGGCCACTGTGGGTTTTCAGCCCTTTGAGTTGTTGTTTCCTTTCCAAAATCCCCATCTATAATAATAAGGTGACCTTCTCTTCCTGAGCAAGATGCATCTTCAGCATTGCTAGAGGCTACACCTTGAAACCTCACAAGCAGGTTGAAGAGTCGTTGGAGAAATGTGCTGCAAAGGTAAAGCAGAAGGTAGCAGAGTGACGGCGCCACGGCGCAGGAGACGCGGGCGGCTCGGCCGTGCCCGCACCAGGAGCGGGGACCGCGGCGCACGGCGGCTTCCACCCAGGGCAGCGCCTGTTCCCACTTGCCTAGAGCATCGCATGTTTGCGGGATCCCAAAATCGGTGCAACGATCGGCGCTGAGCTTGCAGCACCTTGTTTGAGATAAGATCATCGTTTCTGGGATGCTATCAATCAAAGAGATTATTCCAGCTGCCTTGCTGGCAGTGTAACATGATTCAGAGATGAGATGTCCCCTCTCAGCTGTTTCCATGCCCCTCGTGCAAAGGATTTGTGCCTTAATCATTCCCCCCCGTTCACCACAGGCAGCCTTCAGTCCTGCGCGTCTCCGTTAACAGACAGAGAAAATCAGCAGAGAGCAAAGGCTGCAGCTTTCGCCTCTGATCCTTCTTCCACAACACTATGAAAAATCCAGAAAAAAACAACTCATAAACACGCAAGGCTCTCTGAGAAAAAGGAGGAGGTTGATTCCGAGATGGTATTCCAGCAAAACCCACAGAGCCCCTGTCTCCGGGGATCACCGCCCTGTTTGGGATGCCGCATTTCCTTGCTTCACCAGAATCCCGCAGTTCCCGAATAAGCCGCCGCGCTACGGAGGCGCGTGGCCACCCCAGATGTGCACGCGGCCTCTCAGCCCTGCTTCATGCTACGCTGGGCACTGCACACAGCTTTGCTTTGGAACCATGTCGCCAAAAACATTTTAAGCCTTGTCTTCCTTCCTCGCTATTCTACTAAATGACATAGACTTAATCATCATAATTAAAAAAGAAGTCCAATATTACGGAATTTGCATTTTTCCCCCGATGTTGGAATGCTGGAAGTTCAAGTGCACAAGCTTTTCCCCATAACCGGGAAGATCTTTCCTTTCCTTCTATGTCATATCTTGAGTTTGGGGCACCCTACAGTCCCAGGAGGTTGTTGGGACATTAGATAGGCACAATCTGTTTTGATTAATAAAGATTTTCGTCGATATTGCTCATCTGGGAGCACATACACAGGAAGGGGTCAGGAGAAGATGACAAAGCGCCTGCCCTTCCTTTCTGTTGTTGATATTCTTGGAATTCAATAACAGCAAACAAAACAATGACTCGGACAATTATTCCAGGGTTTCCTTTTACAACAATCTGAAAGGTACAAAATGAACATTTTTGTGCGATGCACTGTATGCAACCTCACGGTGTTCTGATGTTTTCAATTACTCTCGTTTCCAAGATCACATTGCAAAGATTAAATAGTCATCTCGGAACATTAAAAACAAAGCAAAACAAAATAAAAAATTCTCCATTTATGTAAATTTTATTCCTGACTAATGAAGGCCACACAGAGAAGTTAGTGCATTTGCAATATCATTC
This sequence comes from Nothocercus julius, assembly GCA_013398735.1. Classification (NCBI taxonomy): domain Eukaryota; kingdom Metazoa; phylum Chordata; class Aves; order Tinamiformes; family Tinamidae; genus Nothocercus; species Nothocercus julius. The sequence goes on from VZSV01000098.1 coordinate 955,873, forward strand.
TATTCACGTCTTCATTTTTTTGGCTTGATTGTTTAAAACTCCACTGAATCATTGGATGAATAGATGAGAGCACGCAAGAATATTTTCTTTCAAATAAGACAATTAGTATACTTTATATAATGCAGAGCATTAAAGAACATTAAAGTTACTCAAAAAGGGCCTTTTTAATGTGTTTTTGTTCAAGATCATTTCTTTTGAGTGGATGAGTTTTGTAAAAGTCTGCAAGCGCTTTAGGAGCACGAATTCAAGAAGCAGCCCAGGAAAAGCTGCACTGGTGAGATACCCCAGTGTATCTTAAATAACTTTAAACAAGCAAAATATGTTGAAAACTTAAATTTGTTTAGAATTGAAATAATTTTTTGATTAATTAAGAGAAGTTTAATGTGAATGAATATGTATATACATATATATATGCATGATGCATATATGTGTACAAATTTTCTTTAAATATCATGTGTGCATTACAGTCTTAGTCTGCCTAACTTCATATATACACACATATATAGAGACATAAATATATATATGTCAAGGAGGATCTTAGGGAGAGCATGTTTTTTGCATGGAGCAAAGCAAGATGCAGCCGGAGCTGAATGTAATGCACTGAGGAACCAGAAAAGGGGGATTTTCCTCAAGGGAGCCTTATTCCATGGCCCCGCTAACCACACGGTGTTGATACCTCCAAGGGCCGAACCGGGGGCGGAGGGAGCACCAGGATCTCTGCAAGAGCAAGCGGCACCTCCTGCAGAGGCCCATGCTGCTTCTCTGTGCGCCGAGAAGATATCGGGCCGGAGCGGAATTTGTCCAAATCGACCAAAATTGGCTCTTCCCGCTCGCTCCGCTCCTGCAGCACCGCTGCTGGACTCGGCGCTCCTGCCCTATCTCTTCTTTTCAGAAGAGCTGCTGTTAAAACCCGGTGCTCGCTGAGTTTCTAATCCTTAAAACATTTGCAGAAATAGAGATTTCATCCCACACAATGGATTATCCGAAAGAAAAGGAAATATTGGCAGGAATCCCCCTCGGCTGGGGCGTATTCTGCAGCAAAGCAAATAATCCGGGAGTGCATGAGGGCTGGACTCCCCCGTGTAGGTAGAAGTGAGGAGCAGCTTTACATTTCTATCTGAAATACTTAATTGCAACTTTAGCTAGGCATCTCTTGCCCTAAATACACCAGTAATTTTTTATTAGAGCAGAAAGGTAAATCAGCTTTGGAAAGCTGAGCCTCCTTTCAGGAAACTAAAAGCAAATTTAAATTTAACTCCACTATATTGTGATAAAACGTGGCCATTTGCATGCACTTCTCCTGCGTGTTTTGTATTTCCCCTGGATTTGAGAAATACCCAAGGGATTTTTTGCCACGGAGCACGTGTACATGGACATCCAGGTTTGCTGTGCTCAGAAATCCAGAGGCTACTGCAAAGCGCTGGGGTGAGTAACGTTTTGCCCTGTCTTATAATCTATATAACACAGGGGTGCAAAGGAACAAGCTCTACCGTTCGTTGTCACACCTCCTTAGAAGCGGGGATTTTTTATGTCACCCAGATATAAAGCAAAATTTGAAGACTGTCTGACAGTTAGGGGAGAATTAACTTGAATTTCATGTATTAAGTCATTCCCCAGAGAAAGCCCCAGTGTTATTACTGTAAAAACCTTGAAATCAATTTAAAAACACAGCAAGAGAACAAAACAAAGCCAAAGCTGCTTTGCAAAACCACTAAATAAAGGTCAGAATCTTCCTTTCCCCTACACTGCTTTATACAAATGAAATTGTGCTGTGTTTTCAGGAGCTTCGAGCAAACAGCAAGTCACTGAACTTGTAAACGCTGCAGAAGAGAACTTTATGTCAATAAAATGACTGCATTTCCTTGTATTTTGTGGAGAAAATAATCCAGCAAGGTCTCATATGAATATACAACACCTGCCACCATTGCACAGCCTTTGGTGTGTGGGTGACGTGCCGAGAAACACATTTTTCCCTCTTTTTTTACAGTGCTCCTTGCCACTATTCCTAGTGTCACTGTAAAGTGTCACATTGAGGGTTGTTCTTATGTCATCTTGGAAATAGCCCTTCTGGGGACATCAGCAGCCGCTGCTCAAACCTGATTTTCTGGCACATTATGGACTTTTAATTTGCACGGAGTGTCACCAAACCCGCTCTCTTTGCCCTGGGAAGGCAAGGCAGGATGTATTTCCAGGTATCGACCGCTCTAACAAACAACCATGCAGTCCACAGCCTCTGCAGGCTTGCTTTGCTTTTCCCCCGACACAATCATGATTATAGCATCACTAAGAAACTGTATCAGTCTTCTGATTTGTGGTATTTTAGTGTCTCACAGTCATGAATAGGTTTATTGTCTCTTTGTATTTGTAGGAGAAATATTACTCAATAGGAACTCAGGGGTTTTAAGTGTTTGGTCAAGACGTTGCATGAGGTGAGTGAGAAATTGAAAACAAAACTAAGATTTTTACCACTTCTTCAAACGCATATAGCATGAACTGTTAAATCTAAAAGTGATGCAAAAAAAATTTATAAACGTACTGCTAAAAATTGTCTTTGACAACCTCCCCCTCTTTCCTGTCTCTCCAAGAAAAGCTTCTACAGAGACTGCAAGATGTTTAAACACTCAAAGAAGGTCAAGGGGAAAGAATGGAGACCGAAGCTCCAGCGTGAAGGGGGCTCAGCTGAGAATTCCCTGTCCCCATCCATAAACCTATCAGTCTAGAAACCGTCAGTTCAGATGTGCCAGCTCATCCCTCACGTTGTGTTAGATCACGCAGGAAAACAGGTCCCAGATGCCTTGGGCCTAAATCATGTATGTTGTGGAGCTGCGAACCCTGGAGCTGCCTTCGGAAATGAAGCGGGAGCGAGGCAGGGAAAGCAAGAGGAGGAAATGTGGGGTTTGCTTGATTCGGAGCTGCTCCAAACCCCGATGACCGCGGTGTCCTCTCCCACTGTCCCCACGTGGTGGGTGCTCAGCAAGGTCACGTAGGGACGGACAGTGCAAAGGAAAGCCCGGTTCGACGACGAGCACCACGAACCCGGGGCGCTGATGTGCAGCGTGTTCCCCCGGAGCCTGGGAAGATCCAGCTTCTCCAGGAGGCAAAGCGGAGCTTGGCACCGGGAGCTTCCTTCTGCAGGAACTGCCACAGCCAGGAAGTTCAAAGTTACCCTCAGCTGAGGGAAAGGAGCGACCAGCGGGTGCCAAGATCACCTACCTTCAAGAATTGTAAGCCAGTGATATCAGACTGCGATGAGCCATGATGCCCGTGAATACTTTTTGTTCCTGAAAGTCATCATGCATACTAGGAAACTAGGAAGCGACCATGATTTCAAAATCATAAACCTCTGTCTCTGCATAACCACAAGAAATCATCAACTTCTCTTTGCCAGGCAGTGAGCTGTTACATTGCACGCAATGCTGGATTTTTTGAATAGATGAGAAACAAAATATTGAATTTTTCCAAATATGTGAAAAACAAAAGAGTTGAGAGAAGAGTGGAGATTGCCTAGAGTAGCAGCAAAATCCCACAGTGTCTTATTTGGGGAATTACATGCACCTCTTTTGCCTTGGTGCAGAAGTAGTCAAAAAGCTAGCTTTTCTGGCAAAACAACTAAGATATAGCTGCTGTGACCCTCTCTGCAAGCCGGTCTTTCCTACAGCGCAGCTCACAAAGCAGAGGTCACATGAACTTTCCATCAAATATGCCCCGGCCATAAACGCTTTATGTTTTCCAAAAAATGATTACTCGAGGCAGTGACTAGTCAGGGGAGGATACCCGCAGGGCAGGGCATGAGAATAAAGGGTGTCTCTGCTCGTTCGTAGGTAGTGTGAGCTCTTACAGGCCGTGCAGCTGCAGTGCAATGCAGCGAGCTCGTTCCCTAGGGAAAATAGCCCGAACTCCGTAACGACTCGGGATCTTTCTCCTTTATCTCACATCCGAGGCTACTGGATCAAGTCGAGCAGTCCTGCGACCCACGGGGAGATGGAGAAAAGCACTTTTTGACAGAAGAGGTTTTTATAATGATAAAGCAATAGGAAGGAAAGTGAGTACAGTTCCTGAGGCAGAGCCTAAAAATAGCAGTTTAAGTTTCGACTCCAAAAGAGCATTGAAATACATCTTTAATTTTAACCAGATGTGCGTTCCCGTCCTGATTCAACACAATGCTTGAGCCCAGAGCGCGTGCTTACGCAGGGTTTAAGCCCGGGCCCTGCGAGCTGAGCGCGTGCTCGCGCGCTTAGGCGGCCGGGGCGAGCGGGGCCGGCGCGCCCAGCGCGCCCTTAAGTGTCTTCCCGTCATTGTGCGTAAGAAAACGGAGCGTTTTGCGGGAGCAGGGGCACGGAAAGCGCCGCGGCGGCCGAGGACATCTGCGCGGCGCGCGCGTGCCACCCTCCGAAGTGCATCCCGGCCGGGGAACACGGGCCCAGGAAGCGAGCATCCTGCAAAAAGATGGATTTCGGCTATTTTTCCCCCAGATCCAACTCCTGACAAGGTGGCTGCGGAGGGTTTGGAGGAGCGGAGGGGCCCGAACGGCAGCAGCCAAAGGCAGCTGATCCATTTTATAAGGTGGATCCCATAGGGATTTGACCTCGCGTTAAGTTTTTCATTAACTGGACCAGAATGAAAAATCCTACATTTGTAGTATGGATCTCTGGTTCACATATGTCCGTTTAACACGCAGCTCTGTGATGGCCTTTTTGTATTTTCAAAAACATTTTCAAAGCTTCCCAGCAGAGTCCTCTCTTGTCCTCTGGTCCCTCCTCTGATAGAGACCTGTCACTTGCTATTCCTGGCCCAAGCTTTCTTAAAACCAGAATAATTCACTGAAACCTTTTGAGCAGGAAGCATTTGTAGAGTCCCACAAAGTCCTTTAGTTTTTCAACAGAGTACTGAAAAATCACTGAAAGCGTTTCCACTGCCTTGGAAAATAGTCAAAATGAGAGGTGAAAAATGCATACGTATAAACATATATATGCATTTATTTACTTCTCAGGCACATGAGTTGCCTCTGTGCGCTGTTGTTTTCAAGACGCTAGCAGCTGTCTGAGCTGTTTCCTTGCAAATACGTGCGCTTATTTCGGCAGTGTTTCCATGAACACGGATAGTGCGTGCAGGGCAGCGTGGGGAAGGCAGCGGACACCCTCATTGCGCAGGCATCGATGGCGCCGTGCACCGGGGCAGAGGCATCCTCGGGGTGCTTCCCGGGAATACAAGGTTCGGAAGCACAGCTAAGTCCCGCTGCGCTCGGAGCCAGGCGGAAGGCGGTGTTGTGGTGCACTTTGGAGGTGGTTTGCAAAATAGAGGCATTATTTTAAACAGGTCCCCCACAAAAATCAGCTCACATTTACTGGAATTTTATGGTAAGGCCCATGAAAACAAAAAGCTATTCTATTCCATAATGTTGACAAGCTTAATACACATTTCTAACATTGTTACAGAATCTTTACATCCACCTGCTTGAATAGTGCTCCTATTTTTTTATTTCCTTTCCTACTGTAAGAAGTTAAATTGCTTCTATAGGAAGCAATATTGCTTCTTTAATCTCCAGCAATGTTCTCATGCTAAACTTACGTCACTGCAATGACATCCCAGAAATCTTCTGTTCTGACTTCATCCCTATTCACTATTTCATTCAGCTAAGGAAAATCCATTTAAGATGAGCAAAACTATGCTCCAGCATAATTCCCATGTCTTATTTGATGTTCTTGTTGAATTACATAAACATTTGAGAGCAGATCTGCATCTCCCTTTTGCTGGTGACGTACCTGACCTAAGAAGCCGTCCTTGCTGGCGCTTCGGGTTCCTCCCTAGATTCAAGCCCAGGTGGGCTCTGGTTTGCTGAGCCCCAGAGCTCTGTGCTCCATGATGTCTCCGTCTCCTTCCTGGGTCATCTGCCTCTGCTTCCACCTCTTCTACGCTTCCCTTTTGTGTTCGAGCTTGGCGATGGGGACTTGCTCATGGGTGCAGGTCTCCTCGATGGACTTTCTGCACTTTGGGGTGGACCACTCTTGAGCTTGGAGCAGGGGATCCTTGCAAAAAAAATAACCAGCTGAAAACTTGCAGATCAATGACTTCATATGTCAGGAATATGAAGAGTTCCCAGGCTCCTTGATTTGAACCCCTGTAGATGCCCTGTCCCATGGAGATGTCCATGTTCCCTCTGCTACCAGCATAAAGCCACAGCTCTCTCCAGCTCTGACTTATTTTCCCCCAAAAAGCTTTCAAAACCTCAGCAGAACCCTCTGCAGTGACTATTCTTTTAACAGCTCTCACATTTCTTGTAAGGCAAAATAAAGTGTGTGATTGTTTATGCAATATTTAGTATTAGAAAAATTTTATTCTGTTGATCTATGACAGAGCATTGCACATTCCGCGACTGCGATTTCAGCTGTGTGGCTGATTTTGGCAGGTTACATGCATATATATGTGCTATCTTTCCCCTTCCCAACTGCACAAATGAAGAGCTCCAACCTCATTTTAACATGGAATATGGTTCCTCCCCCCGCCACAAAAAAAAAAAGTTGAAACTAGTTTTCCATTAAAAAAAAAAAAAAAGATATTTCCCCCCCTCATATTCATCCCCAAAACAATCAATTTAATTTGGACTAAATGCTAATAGTTTGGGGGCAGTTTTCACATACCTGTCCTCTCTGTTTTCCCCGGCAGATACGCAGCTCTGCCCAGCTAAACGTGGAAAGATGGATATAATGAAATCCCTGATGACTGTGTCAGAGAGGCAGGGGTAAAATGATGAGCTGGCTGATAGGAAAACAGGCCTTCCCCTGTATCCTGAAATAATTCACCTGCGTCTCCGGGCCACAGTATTTAACTAAAGCACAAGATTAAATATTTAATCTCTGTTTTATGTACAGATATGTGATTTTTAAAAAAGTTTGGCGATGTCTTAGGCTGTTCCCTGTGAACCGTGTGGTACTTCTGAAACAAAGGTTGAAATTTCTATCATTCACTTTGTGGCTTGATAAAAGGGGCTTAATATGGAAATGAAACAAGTCTAGCATTAGAAAAATAAGCAGAATCAAAATCCATTTAACTGAAACCTGGAGCTCTTTATATTTGAATTATAATACACTTACAATAGCAGCTTCAATAAAAACTGTCCTTGTCAGAGATAGCCCTTTATTCTTTCCTCTGTATCTCTTGTCAAGTAGCTAATTCAAGTAGCTAATTGTGCAAATAACTAATCCAACCACCATGTATTCCTTTCATTATTTTGTTCCTCATCTCTTTTCTATTCTTATTGCCATGTATTTTTATAACATCTTTTAATTAGATTATAGGGGTATAGCAATGTATGTCAGTGCGTAGATCCCAGAACCAAGGATCCCAAATGATCTTCCCTGCATCCGGGATCTATAATAAATGTAATATATATAACAACAACAGCATGATATTTTCTCCATCAATATAGACCCTTCAAGTAATATTCAATATGTTAAATAATACCATTTGGGAGAATACAGTATTAAATCTTAGAAACCCTCTAAAAGAGCTCCTGCACATGATGTATGAGCCAAGAAAATGCCATCTATCTCAGCATTTTCTAAGCAAGCCTTATGAAATATTGTGAACTTTCTCCTTGGCCTTAGACAGTTTAAAATCACTTTTTCTTCTAAAAAGCATGAGGTTGGAGACTGCATAAAAGAGGAATATGAGACAGAAAATAATTCTGGTTGTCATAGCCTGACTTCAGCTGAGTCAAACTACACAAAACTCTCACCGACCTCCTCAAAACTCTTTGGTGGTTTATCTCACACGCAGTCTAAAAGAAGAGCTGAGCAACTATTTTTATGATTCTTGGCCTTGAGAGCAAACATATCCCCTCCAAAGAGCTACCCGCAGGTTTTTAATCACTTCGTCACAGAGCAGCTGCACACTTGTATTCTTTAACGAAGAGTCGCCTTGAAAGAGGGTCCCTCTTTTGGCAAGTGAGGAAGAAGCGTATTTGATTTCAATGAAAACAAATAACTAAGTTTTTCTTGTTCTGTGAAATCCCAAGAAGANAATCTCCAAGTGGCTGCATTTTCTTTGCCATTCTTCCATCACCGATTGAGCAAAGCTGGGAGCCGGGAGCCTCGTCCCGTCTCGCTGGGGTTCATCCCCTGCGCCCACCTCTGGGGCGCAGCTCTCTAGCCCAGCTGGTTTTAGTGTTTCCTTACCTCTTCTGGATTCAGATTGTTCAGAAGACAGAGGTATTTATTGGTTTTGTAGATACAAAGAAAAAAGATTAACTTTGAATAAATTCATGTTTTGTTTTCTGTGACGCTTGGGAATAGACACTCCATGACTAGTGCCAGAAGACACCAAAACCTTCTGTAACACTGAGCTAGGTATTGAGATGATTCAAGGTCCAAGAGCCTCCTAAAAAGCTCTGGAATTCTCTATCTGTAGGAACCTATGGAAAGTCTTCTGAATCTCCAGTCTCCATTCCCACAGCATTATGAAATGGGACAAAACCAGGTCTGCAACAACAGCAAGATGAGGGGAGGAAGTCGCAGCCTTGGCCCTACCTCTGCACCGATGAAAATTAGTATTAGATGAAAGCCAGAAATATGGGCAGAACTGCTGTCAGCCCGAATTCACAGAAGTTTAAGTGCTCACATTGGAGATGGAAGCGGCGCTTAAAGACCTTAATGGGCACAAATGGGGACGATCTCCAGCCCTGGAGACTCAGCGAGCTGGCACAGGGGGCCCTTGCTCGCCGACCGAGGAGCAGGGACACGACAAATGTGGGCATCTCTTAGGGAAAATGGGGGGAAAGCAACTTTAGCCGCCTCTGACTCAGGAACCAGACTTTCATATCCAAAGCTTAAGAAAAAATGTTGAAGAAATAACAATTAAGCACATACAGACATAAATGAGAGACTACTCACTTTGGTAATCGTAACAAAAAGGCTGTAATTCGAAAGGCATCAGTTAAGAAAAAAAAAAATCAGGAAAAAGTTGTATGACTGAGTTCCAGGCTGCGTATCAGTTACTGCACGGTACTGCTGTAAGAAAACAAAGTGATCCAAGGATTATTTCCAGGTTATTTCTAGCAGATGTAGGCAAGTATTAATTTCATTGTACGAGCTGTGACAAGGGCCTCATATGGAAGACTGTATATAATTCTAGTCCACTTGTTCTGCAAAAGACAAATTCAAGACGAAAAAAAACGCAGAGAAGGGCTACTGAGAGGAGCAGGAATAATCCATCCTGCTGGGGACTTGTCCTCTATCCCAGCAAAACCTGCCCCATCCAGGACCAAACAGGGCAAAAAGCACTACCTAAGGTAAAGGAGGATATTAAACCCCAGAATATGGGCATGCCCTATTTACGCCAGGAACTAAACGGTATTTTTAATCACAAGACCAAGTTTTTGAAGCACACTTTCAAAAGAGAGCGGTATGGCTAAAATCCCGTATAGTTTCTAGGCTGATCTCTCACTTTTATGGTGCAATCACATGGTGCATTCTTCTGATGCAATAGAGGGTTGATCAAGAAATTTTACATTTCATATTTGAATTTTAAAATGTAAAATAAAATTAAAATAGTTGCTGAAATTTTAATATAAGAAGAGCATTAAAAATTTCCCCCAAACATTTGGAGTTAACTTTTCAAATACGCCATTTATGAAAGGTTATGTTATCTCATTGCTCAAAGCTTTTTCCTTTACTTAGAAAATGCCATTTGTCTTCAAATATTACAACTAAATTACATTTAAACCAGTAATTCTGGTATCCATATAATTATACTTATGACTACTCACAGATTCTGTTCTTTCCTCCAATTTGAAAAAGAAAGTAAATCCAAAAAAAAGAAAACCTCTATAACATTCTATGTAATATAATTTTATATAATACTTTCATATAATAAAAATATAACTTTATGCGCTAATTTAGCCATTAAAAGTACACAAAAGGAGTAGGCAAGCAACAATATTTATAGTTTTACTATTTTATCAGTAATCCACAAAATAGCTCTAAATCACAGTATCTTATCTTTTTTTGATTAAAAAAAAAAAAAGTGGTGTTTAAAAAATAAAAAATGCTTTCAGTGGAAAAACACTTTCTTTCTCAGCTTTTGGAAATGTTAAAGAGAAACTGAACTGGATACATGTTTAATAAAATATACTACTGTTAATAAACTTCATAGTACATACCTAGCAGTTTCAGGCTCCATAGAAATAAGGTTTAGGGATAACTGGGGCTCTTCTGGGAGACCTGCTCCAGAATAACTTTATCTGTGAATGTTGTTACTCTGCGCTGGCCAAAGAATTTGGGATCCTACAGAGGAATCATCAGTCGACAGACACCATCCCAGAGCACCTTCCTACACGGACACTGTCATGCACGGTGACTGCTCCCAAGACTGTTCACATCTGGAGGCAGGATTTTGGACTATTTCTTGCCCAAATGAAACTGGGAGCACGTGGGAGGATGTTCTGCAAGAAAATAAATGCATCAGTAAATAAATAAATAAATGTGTTGCGAGGCAGCTGAGAGCTCAGTCACTACTTGTTGGATGTCGCGTCCCACAGAAAATGTGCTGGGACCGCGGTCCTGGGGGCCCACTCAGAGCTTCGTTACTAAGCTCAACTCACACTTATTTTTGGCTTGCACTCCCTTCCCCGCCCTGTGAGCAAAACACAAAATCCCACAACATTCCCACTGAGCTGGGCCAGTCTGTAATATCCGCATTTTGCAATATCTTCCCATCGTTCACATTTTTCAGTGTTCACGATGGATCGGCGATTTAGCAGTCAACGTCCACAGCCAGGCGGGTTTCTGCACCCTGACAAGGACGCACGTTGCGTGAGAGCTCCTCTGCTCAACGCGCTGCATCCTACCTGGGCAAGATGCTCCTCAGCACCTTCTGTTCCTCAGCAGAAAGCCCAGCTTGAAAGGAGCAGGGTCCAGACCTTCCCAACGGGTCTATTGTCAAAATTTTAAGCCTAATCTCCAGCCAAAAGCCAAAAATTCTGGGATGAACTGCAGCTTTCTGGAAGGAACATGTCCTGTGTGAGCAGAGAGCACTACCCAGGTGGTAGGGAAGAGCAGCCAAGGCAGTAGGTCTGCCCTTTGCTTTTAAAGAAACACCTTGGTAAAAGTACAGAGAAAATGAATACATTTCAGCCACGAAAAAAAAAGAGCAGAATAACATCAAGAGGAAAATATGGTCAGGAGACATCAACTGTAAAGCACTGAAGTGTCCCTGAAGGTAAATTGAGGTGCTGGAGGCACAAGGTAACGGCCGTGCGATGTCCCCCTCTCCCAAGAGCAGCACATTGACTCATACAGATTTAAACCAAGACCCAGAGAAGATCTTTTTTGGTTTAAAACCTAATTATCCCCAACAAAGTCAGCAGTAAAAATTCACAGCTCAGCTCCAGGATGGCTCATAGGGAATATCCCTCAACCTCTCCTTGGGTCCTACCTCCAACTTGGACCTCCCTCCCATCCTCCCTGCCCCAGAGGTCTGCAGCACGGTTTTGAGGTCCCTGACAAGGAACATTGTGATTCTTCCTTCTCTGTCCTGGGATTCTTTGCCACGGAGAAGTTTTAAGCCCTCACTTCAATATCCTATGAGTTTTGACACAAAGACTTTGGGACTCAACCACTAAATCTTTCCCATTTATACAGCACACTACCCAGGCAACATTCCTTGCCAATGCATTAGCCCATGCATCCTTGTGAGGCAAAAGACTCCTAGAGCTGTAGTTTCCATAAGTATAAAATAAACTGCAAACTATAGAAAAAATATAGAGGTAACTACATAATTAGCCCACAAGGGCAGTTTCTGATGTTGCCAAGTCAAGAACTTCCAACTTTAGTTCCGTCCCCTTGATTTTTGTCCAATTTACTGAAAGAAGCAGAATATAAGAAGAATGCACACAAAGAGGTATATTAGAGGCTGCATAAAAATAATACTTTTTGATGTGCTCCATGCTGCGGTGGGAGGGGAGGCGAGCCGCTCAGTGGGTTGGTTTTTCTGTTTATTCCAGGGATTTTATTAAACATGACTCTGCTCCATCCCTAGAGCAGCACAGAGCCTAACAGGGCAGCTCTGGATTACATCCCTCTGAGCAGCGAGGTTAGGAAGGGGGAAGATAGTGGGACTAGCCTGGCCCAGCCTCTACCTCCCTGGCTTCTTCATGACAGTGACGGTTCATAAGCCCTACAGCTCAACATGCCCTGCCAGCTCACCCGCCTGGGCAAGAGACTCTTTTAAAGGTGACTCACCAGTTCCCATCTTCTGATTGCCCATCTTGTGAAAACTAATTTTTTTGTCCTGGTGGTTTAGCGTTCGGCATCTGAAACACCAGCATGAATAAACTGAGGTGTTACATTTTACAGATGTGTGTGGTCTGCAGTCCTTTACCCATTTCCAGCTTTAAACGGTAAATAAGGAAAAAAATGAAAGGTGTTATCCTTGGGCAGAACACAGATATGTTCCAGATGCAGTGCCAAAAATCCCCAGTTTTTTGAAAATTGGCTATCACTACAAATTACTTAAAGCAAACCCAGGCAGAGAAAGGCAGCGTCTATGGAAGTAGTCATTAGCAATAATTTCGTGGTTTCCGCCTCATTCCTTTAAAAATGACTCACCAGCGAGAACTCAAGGACCTCTGTCATAATTAGTGTCCCGGCTCTAGTGCAGCTCTCTGCGTCTGCTCCCGCAGAGCCGCCGCGTGGGGATTTGCTGCGGAGCAGACGCAAAGACCCACGCTGGAGCTGGGAATGTCGCGGGGCAATGCAACCCTTGGCGTTTCGGGTGTGCAGGTCCTGCTGCGCGTTTCAGGCTGCCTGTGCGACTCTGCGGGACACACGGACACGGCAGCCGCCCTTCCACAAGCACCACTTGTGCCGTTGGAGCGGGCAGCGCCCGCGCGGAGGCTGCAGCCAACTTCAGTACAGCTTTATGGCACTAAAAGGGCATTAATTACCTTATCACATGCCGGTTTTGCAGCAGTCCCCATTTCACTGCCGCTCCATGGGCTGGGGACGCCGGGCAGCAGGAGCAGCAATGGCCACATGGGCCCTTCTGCGGCACCGGTTATTGCGGGACACGGGGCTTCAGAACATTAACCGATTTGTTTTCAAAATACCCTGGTCAAGTTTCCAAAGACTTCATGTGCAAACCCAAGTTTCCAGCCAATTCTCTTCAGCAGAAGAGAATCTGCTGAACATGTGAACATCGAAACTTTCTGACAGGCGCATGATATGGCCAGATTTTGTTGGTTTTTCAAAGGCATCAAAAAGCATGCATATATATCTCAAAACCCAAAAAGGCAGCCTAGTAATTTGTGGTCCTGATATTAAAATCCACAAACTGGGGGAAAAAAAAAGTCTTTGGAGACATATAGCTAACAGACACATTTGGGAACCTACAGATGTGAATTTACATTAGTGCTCTTAGCTGTAACACAGCTTATCGTGTTAACAGAGCAACTTGGCTAGTACTGCACAGCGCCAAGTGGCTTCACGTCCCTTCGGAGGTGGTAAAAGGCCCGACTGCCAGGGGCTCCTGCCGGCCCGCGACAGCCTCTGCACCTGCGAATTGTCAGCGCAAAACTCCAGGGCACGTCGCACACTGAGCATATGGGGACAGCACAAAACAGGGGATTAAATCTCAAAATAAATAATACTGAGGCCAGTATGACAGTTGTGCGATTCCTTTTCCCATTTCATTTAAAAATAATAATAATAAAAACACCAAACCCATTATTAAGTGCAGCTTCTGCGTTAATTTTCAGTCTGCCAACCTAGTGTACTCCACAAAGAGAGGGGTTTGCTACAGAAACTGGCTTCACTTTTGTTGCTGTGTGTGAAGCCTTACATGTCATTGCGAATTTACATTTTATGTTTTATTAACATTTCACTGCTGTGAGGTGAATAATTATATTTACACTACTTTCAAGGAAAATAGAGGTATTTATTATATTATTTTAATACAACAAGCATTTCTGTTATTGCTAATATTAAGAATGGATTTAATTACGACTTGATTAATCCCAAACCAAAACATGCCTGGTATCTGAACAGGCCAGGCGCAATTTACATCCGTAATTATTACATTACAATTTCTTTCTCCTGAAAGGCCCAGGTGACGAGGCCGGTGCCATCAGGATGAGCTCTAGCTGGCCACGAGGTGCAGCAAGGTCCGTGCGGCGCTGAAATACCTGAGCACGGCAGGCTGAAATTATACCAAGAAACCTGCGGAAAATGCAGAATTGGGCTTGGACAACCCAATACGCCGCAAAGACTTCCAGGGTGCAGAGATTCCTCTGGTTCTGGGGGAAATGGTCCTGTAGGGGCATTTGTGAGTCTGTGTCTGTGCAGAACCAGCCCCAGAGCAAGAACCGGTTGGCACACGACGGACCACGAGCGTCAGGGGCATTTGCTGTCCTGCCCCCTTCCAGGTTATGTCCTGGTGAATGTCACCCAAACCAGGGTGGTCAGAAGACCATCCTGGTCACACTCCAATCTCCACTCACATTTCATTTCTTCAGGGATATCTACAGGTCCTGAACACATCGCTGACTGAAATAATTAAACAAATCCTCATCTCTCATCTGGGCTCATATTATTTTTGCCTTCTGTATTTGCTTTTTTTTTTTTTTTTTGGCTATTATTATTATTACTAGACATCTGCATTTCAAACAATAAGTACTCTGGCACAGGAACTGTCTTTTCTTTGCACAATGCATCGTGCTAAGACCATGGCTGGTGCCAAAGGAATCGTAACTCAATAGATAAAAAAGCCCTTCAATAATACAGGGAAATGACTGTGTTTTGCATCCTAGCAGTCAGCTGAGTTCCGCTGCACACAAGCTGCCGGGATGGAGGAAACCAGGATCGCTCAGCGGCGAAGCCCGAGCTCGTCCCTTCTTATGGGATCACCAGCCCTCCCAGGCCCTTGCAGCATGTGCAGCCTGTGGACGCAGATCCTCATCCATGAAGAGCTCCATCCTTGGCAGATTTGCAGCATTTCACCCATTAAAACCACAACCACCATGGCCATGTTTGCAGTGGCGGTGGAGTCTCCTTCTCTGAAGATACTTAAAACCCACCTGGATGCCACTCTGTGCCGCGTGCTCCTGGTGACCCTACGGTGGAGGTTGGACTAGATGTTCTCCAAGGGTCCCTTCCAAGGCCTCCTTCACCAAGAGCGAATCCTTCTTTCCTCACACCACCCCAGACCAATGGGCAAGCGGGGCGAGCAGGACCTGTAGCACTGCAGCAACCTCCTCCAAGGCCGCCGGGCCGCCCTCCTGCCGCAGTGAGCAGGGCTGCTCACTGCAGACACGCCTGCACCGCTGACTCCATTCTTTGCCAGCTCCAGTTTTAGCCCTAAAAGCCGCCTAGCCAGCCTAGCCGCTCTCACGCCCCTTCAGCTAGCAAGGGACTTGCACAACGCCAGCAGATCTGTGTCCTCCTCATAACTTCTGCCTTGCCAGACAAGGCACACGCGGCTCCCGAAGGAGGCAGCATGGCCCAGCAGAGCCTCTTCCCGTGCGCGACGGGCCACGGCTTTCCAGGCAGCGCACCCGGGCTACCCGGACCATCGCTGCCTGCGCCCTCTCACCGCTGTGCACCAATATACTCGGTCACCTCCCATTTGCAGCTCACGATCCATGAAGATTCATCCAATCTTTCATTTCTTTCTCCTGAAGCTTCGTTACCGCCAACCTTCCCATCCCATCTGGGGAAGCTTCGTTACTTCATCGGCTAGTGGAGCTCCAAATCTGGGGAGAGCAGGCAAGGCGGGTGCTCCAGCTAAGAGCGGGCCCCTCCAACCCCCCGAGCCTCAGGAAACTCTGCATTCAGGTCACACAAGCGGCTGAGGACGGCGTGACGCTGACGCACCAGGCTCCTGCCAGCTCCCCGCGGTCGCTGTGCCTTGGGCCTTCCCCGCACCCAGAGCGCCCCGCCATGCCCACAGCGCCTGGGCGGCCTGGAAAACCGCTGCCAGCACCGTAGGTCCCTCGCAACGTCACCCATAGGGCGGCACCTTTGGTCTGCGTGACAAGGCCTGGGGAGACATTCCTTCCTTCAAGAGCAAGCCCGGATGCGGCCTCTATTCGTGTTCCTGCACAAAGATGCCTGGTGGCTGCTCTGGTCTCAGAGGAAAGCCGGGTCTGGAGCACCGCAAAGGGAGGAGCAGCCGCCAGCACCTGCTCAGGTGACAGCGATGGCGATTTTTGGCTCTCTGATTTCAGTGCCCTCTGGGAAGGCCCTTCTCACTCTCCATTACTCCCTTCCCTCACGGGGAGGAGGCCAGAGCGCAGTACTCAGGTGTTTGCGGGTGGTCATCCCGCCCGCACCGAGCACGGGAGCGCATTTCCAGGGAATTCCTGAAGCACAAAGCCCAGGGAAAGGTGCCACCACGGGGACAGCTGTGACGAGGTGCAGCCAGCAGGCCCTGGCCCCTCGCACGGGCACAGCAGATGCAGGACGCTCTCCAAGAGGAGGTCAGGTGGAGACCGTGTCCAGGAGGGAGCGCGAGGAGTGCGGAGGAGGGATTCAAACCTTAAAGCCAGGGGCCCCAGGAGCTTCCCTTTCCCCAGGGGCTCTCCGCAGAGTGCTAGGGGCCAGGAAGGCCCTGCCGTGCAGCAGCACCGGGGAGCAGGGGCTCCGTGCGGCCGGCAGGTCCCTGCAGCTCCCCAGAGGCGCCCCACGGGAGCAGGGATGCGGGACGGCAGCACCCAGGTGCTCCCGGGCGCCCGGCCTCTCCCTGGCTCCAAACTCCTGAAGGTTGCGGGGCTCCCGCTCCCCCCCGTGGGGCCTCGAGGGCTCTGGGGCCGCGGTGGGGGCCCGGCTCCTCCTCCGGCCCCCCGGCCCCCTCCCAGCGCGGGCCTCCTCCCGCTCTGGCGCTGCCGGCCTCTTCCCCCAGGGAAGCGTGGCTGGCTTTTCAGGAAGCGCCGCCGAGCCGCGGGCCGCGGTTAAAACAAACAGGCAAACAACAAAAAGAAGGGCAGCAGCGGGGAAGAGGGCAGGGGGACCCTGCGAGCGAGGGGTCCCCGCGCC
>VZSV01000098.1:981051-992229 GCA_013398735.1 Nothocercus julius
CGCGTGCGGGCGCTGCTGCGGGCTGGCTGCAGCCCCGCGCACGCACGCCGGGCGCTGCGCTGAGAGGGTCCCATGGTGCGCGACCCCAGCGCGTCCCACGGAGCTGCCTCGCCAGGTGCTGTCCCTCCGGGTGCTCCCGCGGTAGTCTCTGCTCCTGCTCCGGAGCTCAGGCCAAAGGGGTGGGAGGTGCCTGGTTTGTGCCGGCCTGCAGAGCAGCCCTGCTGGGTGCAGGGCCCGGTGCAGCGCAGGGGTCACAGGTTTTGTCACTGTCACACACGTCCACCTTGGCGAGCTCCTGGATGTATTTAATAACCTGGAGACATGCACAGGGCCGAGGGCGCTCGGAGGGCCGAGCGGCACTGCCTGGCTCCTTCCTGCCTTGTTCCCATCATGGGCAAGCACAGCATCCCTGGGCTGAATTCCCGAGGAACAGGGAATAGGCCCCAGGCGCTGCCACCCGGTGCGTCCCAGGAGCTGCACGCCCTGCCCTGCCCTGCACACGCTTTGTCTATGGCAGCAAGGACATATGTGTTTATTTTATTTACTTTAATTTTCTCTTCCATGGTGAGAACCTTCCCTGGATTTGGGGGTCGCTTTGCTATTCCACTCACCTGCTCTGGAAGGTTTTATGGACGGTGCTTGTGATGGGGCGCAAGCTGCTCCCGGCCGCATTGCGGGTTTCTGCCCTGGTGCTGCAAAGAGGAAAGCGCTTAAATAACAGGGGTAACTAAGTCACATGAGCATATATAACAGAACTGCGTAATGAAAGTTTATGCTGTTAATTGCTTGAATCTCTCTTAAATGCACAGAATTGTGGCGCACTAAAAGCTGTCATATAAACAGTTTTGATTTGAGCTTAAAATTATTCCTTTTTCCCCCTCTCTCACCTCCCCGATGAGCGCGAGCTCTGCGGATCGAGCACTTGCTCCTCTTGGTGATCAACTGGGTTGTCCCCGGGCCGGCTGCTTCCCGCCGGGCCGGGAGAGCCGGCGGCGCCCGCAGCGTGCCGAGGAACGGGGCTGATCCCGTGGGTTTGTCCCGCCTGGTGGGAAGGTGTCCGCAGGTCACCCTAAGGTACCCGCTGCTGTCGCGGCGTGGGCGGCTTCCATAGCTCCTTGTTGTGCCAATGGGCAAGGAGGCATGGGGAGGCTGGAGCCGCGTGTGCGGTGCTGCCCAAGAGCCTGTGCCGCTTGCCAGCGCCCGGGGCCTTTTGCCTTCTTCTAATTTTCTTATAAGTTTACTTAAAAAGCCTACTGCGTATTGCCTGTGCAGCAGCCAATGCCTCTGTCTGCATGATTTTAGGGAAGCATCCATGGAAGTGATGGGAAGTGCTTGCGTTTGGGGGCTGTTGCATCCCTGGCACGTGCCTCGTCCATAAGGAAGCAGGGCCTGGGCCGCTTGTGTCCCTGGGCGTATCCTGGGCTCTACCCTGCGGCTGCTCCCGCTTTGCAGTGGTGTTTTTTGAGGAAAACCCCCTTCCTGGGGGTTTGGGCTCGTGGGCTCAGTGTGGCGCGACGCCCCTTCTCCACCGACCGTGCGTTTAAATACGATCGACCTGCTTGACAAATAACCGGTACAAAGGTTTTGTTATATTAAAAAGAGCTAAGTACGCCTCCTGATCGAACAACAGGGCCGTAATTGAATCTGGGCGGCTCTGGCGCTGCTCGCGGAGCAGCTGAGACGTTTTGTGCTTCGTGACGTCAGCCCGGGCTTGATCGAATTATGGCCGGGTGCTGCGGGGGCACGGGCGGCGGAGCGGCCGCGCGCCCCGCTCCGAGGGCGCTGCTCTGCGTCCCGCCGGGCATCCCCTCTCCCCACGGATGCTGCGGAGCGCAGGGGCTGCCGCACCGGTGTCTAGTGAAACATGGAAGAGGCGCGTTTGGGTGCTCTGCAGCAAAGACGGACTGAGCCGAGGCCCAGCCAAGGCTGTTAGCGCTGCGGCTGTGGTGCCCCGGCTGCCGGGGGACACCCGCGCCGCTCGGAGCGCGTGCCCGTGCCGAGGGCGTCTTGTTTGCACGGGACCCTTCAGAAAGGCAGAGGCAGCAGAGGCTTCCTGCTCCAACACAGCGCCAACAGCCCTAGTTAAAGTGTTTTAGGCGCCTGTAGGTTGCGTCCCCGTCTGGAGGGGCCAGCGCAGTGGAAATGCCAGGCGGGCCGCGATGCCGGGTCGGGAGGAGATGCTCCCGTCCTCGGGTGACCGGGGCGTGCAGCTGCGAGCCGGCGGCGGCTGCCCCTGCATTTGTCCAGTGCTGCCCGTTCCACCGGGCTGCGCGCGGGAGAGGGACCCGGCCTCTCGGGGAGCTCCGAGACGTGTCCCGGCACGGCGCCCGCCGGCAGCGGCACGGGCTGCTGCGTCCCGCACGCCGCGGACGCGGCTTCTGTAGCTTCTGGCTGCTTGCCATAGAGATTTGAAGGAGAAGTGGAAGCAAATATTGGAAAAATACATTTCCTGATTACTATTTTTCTTAATTTTCTTTATTTCTTTTTTTATCTCAAAGCAAATGCAATGATGTGTGGTTGCTGGTGCAGCCGTTCCCTGTTGTCTCGCTTGGCTGTCAGCAATGCCCTTTGCTTAGTCAGACCTTACAGATTTCCTTAGTTTTCCTGTGCTTTGACTAACTAGTGTCACCTATTAATTGTTGGCTTTGGGTTGGCTTTAAATTTGTGCTTAAATTTGTTCTTTGTGCTCTCCTAAGCCAACTTTATTAAATGGTATTTTGTCCGTCGTGGCCCTCTGGGAAAAATTAAGCATTAAGCCCTACTCAGAGACCAGATACTGCTTTATTCTGCAGGGTCCGCGTTGTTAGCGAGCCCGTTCCTTCACTTTTGTTTTCTGTGTCTAAATGCTTTGTTGATTTTATACTCCTTGGAAAGATTTACTTACGTAGGAAATGCTGTGCTTTGTTGTATAAACAGGGGAAAATTCGTGTTCCTAAAATTAAATATTTTGTAAACACCACAAGCCAGAGCTTTTAATTCATGAGCTGGCTTATTAGCTAATGGACGTTGTCTTTTTCCCTCTCCTAATTGTCTCATAGGGGCTGGGGTTTGGTCCCTGTGCAGGCTCATGGTGCACGTCCTTCTGTAGGTGCCCTCTCTCTGCGGGAAAGCGCGTTTCCTACTTAAAGTGTAGATACGTGTAGTAAAAATTATGAGATTGTTCTTCTTATAACCCCAAATCCAGCTTATTTGAAGCACAAGAATGTTGCCACCTTCAGAAATACGTAACAAACCAAATTTTTCTTAAGCCTTTCTTGCGAACGCAGCTAAGTCCAAGGTCTTGTGCGTTGGTATCGTGGTCGCTTCCCACCTCCGCGTGGTTCCCAGCTTGCCCAGGTGTTTGTTGGCTCCTTTTCTCCATTTCTCCCCGTTACCGACTTGTTTTTATTCATTCCTTGGTCTTGGCTTGGGTCTTGCTTCCAAGACCTCCCCATTTCTACCATGCTTGCTTAGGGTTATCTGCTTAAGGCTTACTGGGCGAGACATTGGAGCGCGGGAAGGACTGAAAGTGCTTTAATCCCAACCATGACCGGGTGGCAGATAAGGGAGTTGGTTCTCGCATTTTCCTGCTTCTAGAAGACCCATTGCCTGTTATTGCCCAAGTGCTTTGTATGGCTGCAGTGCCTGCAGTATCTGAGCGCAAGGAGATTGGATTTATTGTGCTTAAAGTAGGATATTTCCAAATTTTAAAAATGTGTTTTAACTTGCTTTTTAAATTTATTTATGGTCTGCAAAAAGTCTTCTGCCTCTTCACCATCAGGTGAAACTGATGGGTTGAGAACAGGGCATCGCTGAATGCTGTGCCTAATGCAGAACTGTCGTTTTCTTAATCCGGAATAGAAAGAATTTAGAAAGTGCAGGATTATAAAAGAAGTGACTTTATTCTTAATACAAAGCAGTTTCCTCTTACTCAGCCCGGCTGTGTCCCCAGTTCTGCAGAAAGAGGGACGGGGCCACCGGGAGCTTGTGCGTGTGCAGGGAGCGTCACCCTGCATTCTGCCTTCCCCGGGGCTGGACCCGCTCCCGCAGAGCATCCGGGTGCTGGCAGGTGGGTGTCTGCAAGGAGATGGGAAAGCTTCTCCCTTTTTTCTGAGCTAATGCCTTAAAATGGCTCTTTCAAGGCACCCATCTCTCCATGCTGCCTATAAAGAGCGCTTGGTGACTGGATGCCTGCTTTCTAGATGGTTAAAGTTAAATGAGATGAATCCTATCTTAATGGTCCCCTGGGCCTACTTGAGTCTTTTTTGAGAACACAAAATCCTTCATTCTTATGTCTCTGAAGAATCAAGGGACCACATCATATAAACTTGAGAACCGCTCTCTCCCTGCAGTGCTTTATGTTGTTATTTATGTATTTATTGTGTTTGTTAAAGGCTGCCACTCTGGCGTTGCACGTTGTAGAGGGTTAATTGGTTCCAGCTACAGAGCTAATTGGTTTCGGTTGGCTCCCAAAGAGGAGACGTGAACCGGACCCTCCTCCGCGGGTGACGCTCCCGGAGCAGGAGAGCGATCCCGACATCCCCTCGGCGCCTTCGGAGAGCAGCTTTCTTCCTGCCTTGCTATTTCAGCCCATTCTTAACGGTGGGTCCCCCAAAATGCCTTCTGCCGAGCGGCCGGGGATCTGCCCAGCCACAGTTGCACGTCTCCCTTGGTAGTGTCTTTTGATTTTAATCCAGCTCGGTGACTAATAGCGACGGAGTCCAAAGAGTTATTCTGAGACTTTTGAGTCAGTCCAAATTTTGCCTTAAAATGGGTTTGCTTACATGCAAGAGCTGTTTTGCTCGCCCGCGTTTATTGTTGCATTTTTGAATCATTCTCGACTTGAAAGGTTTCAGATTTCTTTTTTTTTCCCTAATCTAATTGGCGTTTCCTGGGAGAACTTACTTAAAAAGAAGGACATGTCATTTACTGATGCATGAACGTGGGGAAGGTCCTCATAGAGAAGCACCACAAATTTTAGGTGCTTGCTGCCTAACCCTGGATTTATAAACTGTTGAAAATGTAGTAAGAACAGTTTTTCTGGGGAGTTTCACACCTTGTGTCTCCAGCTCATGCGGCAGTGCTGCAAATACAGCACTTGGGAGACAGTGAGCTAATAAATAGGAAGAAGTTAAACACCCAAAGGGAAAACATTATCTAGGCCCATGACTGGGTAACCTTCATGCTCTTTTGAGTAATAAAAAATAATAGATAAAACGCAGAAGGAAGTGGTGGTGGATTTATACAGTCTCTGCGATCCACCCCGGGAATATATCAGCACAGCTCCGTGGTATCCCCGAGCTGTGCCGTGCTGCGCTCTCTGAGTCAGGGGCTCGCGCCCTGCTAGGGAGCTAGTGGGATAAGGTCTAAAATCGCTTTTATTGGAGCAAGGGCGGCAAGGAGAGTCCTTGCTCGCTGGAAGATGAGCTGCAGCTCTTTAGGTGCTTCCGAAGATATCGCCGTGTTCCCTGCCTTTTCATCTTCCATTGTAAAATTAAAGTGCGCATTTCCTGCTTATTTGGCTGAAGCCTCCTTCAAGCACACATTCAATAATTTGTCTTATTCATCTCCTCATCAGGCTCATGGTTGTGCTGCATTCACCTACCGGGAGGCTTTGGGGATGCAGAGAGGAAGGATGAATATGGATGACGCGAGGAATGCGAGCGCTGCAAGTGATTTCTAGAGCTCCTCCTCACACTCACTTGGACGCTCGTGGTGCAAGACTGCAGGTCAGGGTGATGCTCCGAGCAGCCAAGTGCACCTTGTGCACAAAAGCACAAGGGCACTTTTCCCTGGAGCTGGAGAGGGGAAAAAATGGGAATTTTTTTCCCATCTTCCCCATGGGAAGGACCGGGTGGCTCTGTGGCCGTGCCCCGTGCTGATGGAGATGGGTGTCAAGGGCTCTGCTTATTTATTATTGTCCAGAAGAATAATTTTCTCATATGCATTGCTTGGGGTTTTGCTAGGAGATGATGTTTTCGGG
Source organism: Nothocercus julius (assembly GCA_013398735.1). Lineage (NCBI taxonomy): Eukaryota > Metazoa > Chordata > Aves > Tinamiformes > Tinamidae > Nothocercus > Nothocercus julius. Next base: position 987,014 of record VZSV01000098.1, read on the forward strand.
CAGTGGAGCAAACTAGTGAAAAGTTGTTCCAGTGTTTTAAAGCAACTGTTCTTCCCACCCAGCTTAATTTGCAGTGAAGTTTCTCTCTGAAAAACTGACTGCCATCCATGCAACTAGGGTATGCTTTGTATTTCCTTGTCCTACTGTTTGGGTTATAAACATATTTAAAAAAATATATTCACATACACAACATTATCATGATTCGGCTTAAGCATCTGTGGTTATAAGTGCACTTCATTTCACCTAATTAAGTTATTTAGTCATTTACACATTAGCAGTGTACTACATATTCCACTTTTACAGGAACTTATTTTAATTATACCCACAGTTCTGTTCTGCTCCATTATAGCCATAGATCAAGCTGAATAATAACCATTCTAAAAGCCATATGCTAAAAGAGATTATAGGTCATTAAGGCCAAATTAAGGTAACATTTCTGATGGTCACAAACAGAAGTCTAACCAACAATTATCTTTTTTTCAGGTCTGTAGATAGGGTCCTCTTTGGGCTTTTAAGATGACAACCAAAGGACAATCTCTGAGTTCCTAATTGTTGGCATTGGTTTCAGAGGTTGCAATTTCTGAAATTAATAAGGTTTGCTGAGGCATAACAATATTTGTTTGTGTTTTCCCTCTTGCTCCCATCCCGGTGGTTGCCAGAGGGCCCCCGCGTAACCCTGCTCTTCCAAATGGGTCCCTGCGAGCTCTAACCCTTGCCTGCCCTTCGTGGGGATGGAAGCGGAGGCTGCTCCCCCTGGTGTCCCCTGGCTCCGGGGACACTGTCTGGCACATGATAGAGCTGAGTCTAAGCGTCTGCAGGTTAATTCTGCCTTTGAGTTTGCGCCGAAGGAGCCCGAGCACGCGGGCATGTGTGCGCATGCAGTCACCAGGAGCTGTGGCTATTTAAGAAGAATGTTTATAATGCCTCTATTGCCTCTATATGCCTCTATAAAAACAACTCTTTTGACATAAAAACCCTACATATCGATATGGATATGAACTATAAATATATATGTGTGTTTGTATATATATATATATACATATATATAATATACATATATATATATATAAAACATGGTCATTGACCCCTTTAAAGCTGTTGCTGCTTGAGCTCAGGTAGAAGGATGGGATGGGAATGGCGCCTCTCTTCCCGTGGCCGAGGCTGGCAGATCCCTTGGAGTCCCAGCAAGATTAATTCAAAATGGGCAATATTACAGAATCAGATCCCCTTACCGGCTGGCATACCCAGTGTGGCTTAGGAGTAATAGCAGAAAAAAAAGCAGAAAAGCAGTCTCTTCTCTAATGGACGTGTTTAAAACAGGTAATCCCGCATTCCTGGCGGGCTCTCCCTGCCGACGGCTGGCGGGCCGCCCGCCGTTCATCACTCCCGCGCGTCTTCAGTTGCCACTCGCTGGCAACCGAGTCTTATAAGAAATCTTAAAATAATAAATTTGGCGTTGCAAAGTATTTCTTTGGTGTTTATAGGTGCAGGGCTATATATCAACCCTGTTTATTGGAATGTTTGCGAGAGGAAATCAGGGCTGGAAGGGACATTTGGGATTAGCCGCTCTAGTTGCCTGCTGTTGCTTAAATTGCCGTGCTTTGTCTTAAAATCTTTTAGGTTTTATTTTTGGCTCCAAGAAACATCCTGGAATAATGTGGCAGCATCTCAGCCCCGATGGCCAGGAGGCTTATTGTAATGTTTTGACAAAATTTAAGTGTGGCCAGTTTACGCTCGCTTGTTCTTGTTCCAGCACTTGAGCGGCACGTTTTCCGTCCCCATCTGTCCCCGTCCCCACCGCGTGGAACGTGTCTCCACCAAAAGGGCCTTTCCGGGGGGGAAAGTCTTCAGCTGCCGCCTCGGGGGCAGCCGTGCACTTGTCCCAGGGTTTGCTTGGGATTTGGATGCGACGTGGGATTGAACTGCCCTCGTTTTGATCTTAGAAAATGCAAAAGGGCATTTTCCTGCAAATCTGGTGTTTGCGTTGGTGCGTGTGTGTCTGTATAGCAGAATTTTGGCACTTGCACTCAGAAATGTTATCCTGAAGATAAATACGCTTGCTGGCCTAGTCTATGTGTTCATGGGTTTCTCGGAGAGCTTTGCTTGCAGGAGATATAGCCCGTTTCATCAGGAGGGCCCAAGTGGTGAAATCTGCTCTCCTGCTCTCAAATACTGATATTGAAGAGTTGTAGAACCTCGTGTCCCACCGGGTGCGAGGGCATCGTGTCCTCCGCGCTTGGTTCGTGGGTCCCCAAGGCCCTCGCTGTGCTCTCGTCCATGGTAAGCCTGGTAGGTAGGGGCTCGCCTTGGGTTGCACCTCCGTTTTGCATTGTCACCGCCCCTCTGTTGAACTGCAGGGACAGGGACTGGAGAGTGGATATGGAAGAGTTTCTCATGGATTTCCTTGCATTCCTGGTCTGGTGGGTGTTGCAGTCCAGCTCCCATTCCTTGCAGCACTGTTTCCTGCCACCTTGAGTTCCACTCGGACCATGCTCTTGGGCGTTGGGCTGCTCTTGGGCGGTGGGCTGCTCTTGGGCGGTGGGTTTTGGGTAGGTTTCATGCCAGAGCTGAGATGTGAATGGTAACATCAGCAGCTCTTCTGCATCATCACCCTCTGCCTGGCTCTGGTCTTGACGATGTCTCCCGTGGGCGCTGTCCGGATTTGCCCACCACTCCGTGGGTTCACGCCAGGCTCAGACGCGGGGAACTCGGAGGCTTTCCCTGCGTTCTGGTCGTGGCTGGGGAGCCGGGCGCGCGCAGAGAAGCTCTGTGCAAAGCGCCGTGCTCGCGGCGGGGCCCCTCTAACCTCGCCCTGCGCGGCGGAGACGTCGCCCGGCGCGGCAGCTCCGCCGGTTTGACACGGAGAAGCGCTCGCGGTCCCGCAGGTGCTGGCGCTGGGAAGTGCCTGTGTTTATTTAAACAGTGCGAGCTTGGAGCGTTGTCACCTTCTTATTTAAGAGAAACGGGACTCTTAAGGATGACATCATGGGAGCATCATGCGCAGGCAGGTTTGGAAGAGACGTGTGTATTTTAACGTGTTTCCTCCATCGTCTTTGCTCCTCTTTGAATCCTGTATGAAATTGCATTGTGGTGTCCCTGGAATAGAGACCGATGTTTTTTCCTTAAATTGTGAAATATCTATCTCCACGTCTATCATTTGCAAAAGCAGTTAGAGCTTTCCTTGCTATATAATTAGTCATGTAAACATCCTGAGTTCCACGTTCTGGTATCAGCGAGATGGAAGCCGGCTCTTGCTTTTGAAAATGTGGCCATTGATTTGAGGTATCCAAAATAAAGGTGTGGAAACCTAGCTTTAAAATCTCCCTTTTAATTAACGAGTTATTTTGGTCACTGGAAGCAGAAAAAAATTTGTATTGAGCAGGGTGTATTTTAATTTGAAATTTCAGGAAGATTCCATGGCAACTGTAATATGAAAGGAGGAGAATCTTTCATGAAACCTTAGATTTTAGGTAATCAGGTTTGTTTACTTGCTTTTTTGTTTTGTTTTGAAAAAAACCTTAGCAGTTGGATTGTGAGCTTTGTACAGTTGTCTGTTTTCGATAGGTAAATTATTGTGGATTAAAATGGTCTTGAAACTTCATAAACACCGTTGCAGTCTTTCATGAAAATAAGAAATATAGTGCACTCTCCTGAAAACGCTTTCCCCAAATATTTGTAATTCAAAGATTAAGAGAAGGGTTCATAGTAGAATTTTTAATATGCAATAATTAGTGTTGAAAAATAGTAAGAAAAAGATAGACAACTGTATAAACATTTTCTGCACACGATTAAAGATAAAAATTGAGTGATTGGAAAATAATAAAGTTAACAGTGATAGCAGATAAATCTGGTAGCTATTCAAGATTTTATTTTTTACTTAGGTCATTGCAGCACTGCATTACTAATGTTTATTTGAAGTATGAATACAAAGAAGAACTTTACCAGGTTGCTCGTCACAGAAGTTGCTATCTAAAGGGAAATATCACTGATGGAAAACCAGAGAGACTAAATAGATATATTTGGTCTCACAGGCAGTCCATTAATTTGCTCAAATTAAATATTATCTTTAAATATTGAAAGGTTAAATGTACACTGATAATGGATTTAGACAGCCATTAAGTCATAATTGCTCTCTAATGCAGTTAGCAAAAGACATTATTTGATATAACTTATTGAAAAGGGACTAAAAGCACCAGGATTATTTTTTTTTTTTCACTTGCCCTTTTTCATATAAATACACCAGATTAAATTCCATTTTCATCCAACGTGGTGGCGCCTCCTCCGCGCAGCGTTGCGGGGCCCTGAGCAAGCGCCCAGGACGCACCCGGGTGCCGGGACCCGCCGTGGCGCGCGCGGCAGGATGCGCCACATGGGTGGATTCGTGTCCCATGGTCCCTTCTGGGGGAAATACCCTCAGTTTGGGTCCAGCCTGGCAGCTCCACGGTCACAGAGCTCACAGGACTTTCCTCTATGTCAAAAATAATAAATAAATACAAGATGGTTATCAGTATGTTCTTGGGTAGTGCCTCTTGTCCAAAGACTAGAAGGGGCTTAATCGTAAGTGCATGTTATCCCTAGCTGGGGTATTTTTCTTCTTTAATGAAATTTAATGTGATTGTATCAAGTAGGAGCCTTATTTAAAGGAAAATGTCCTTCTCATCTAGTATGGTATTATACTGGAAGTTAGAAATTGTTCTAGAATATTGTCCCATTATTATTATTATTTTTTTTTTGGTAATTCACACAATTTATCTAATGAGTCAGGGTGAAGTAATGTGCGTAATTTTCTCGTCCTGAATCGTATGAAATAAATATATGAACGGAGTTGCTGCAAAATGATTCATAAGGAGAAATTAATTACGAATTCCGAAAAGATGGGTTGGCAAGAGGAGGTTTCAGACTTCTTCAGGCTCGCGGTGGTGATGAGGACGTTCGCTCTGTGCCGCTGCCCGCTTGGGCTAATGGCAGCAGTAAGAGCGGTGTGACACTCTGAGCGCAGGGTGCCTTTTCGGTGGGCTTGGGGTGCCTCTAATGAAACTCAGCTGAGCTGTCAGTCTTTTGCTCTAAATCACAGATGAGAACCACCGGGAAGTGCCTTGACTCCATACATTTGGGTATATCCTGCATTCTGGCATGTGTAAGCAAATCGTTTACACTGCTGATAAATGACTGAAAAATCTCTGTCTTAACGAAAAATGTATTTCTGCAAAAAATAG
>VZSV01000098.1:997265-1036962 GCA_013398735.1 Nothocercus julius
CGGAGCACAAAGAGGATGTTGCACATTGCTTTCTCGGGCTCTGCTCGAAACCGCGTGGGCAGAGAGCCCAGCGCCCGGCGCTCGTTGTAGGTGCCGTGCGCGGCGGAGCACGGATGTCATGGGGCACCACGATGGCACCAAGCGGGGTCCGTCCTTGGCCGTGGAGCTGCACCGTGCAGCACGCGCTCGCACCGCAACCTCGCGGCTGCCGCGCGCTCGGGGGGCCCTTGGCGGTGACGTCACTGGACGGCACGGGGAAACCTGTGCCCGGCAGGAACGGGGAGCGGGGCCCGCGGCGCTCGTGGGGCGCAGCGGCCTGGCCGAGCGTCCCCGCTGCACCCCTCGCTGGGCTGTGCCTGGAGCTGGATCCCGCCGGAATACGAAGGGTCCCGGAGCGCTGCCGAGACCAGGTGGCAGCCCTTTTACAGCACGTTTTTTTTTTTTTTTTCCGTTCCAATTTCCAGCGCCGAAACTTGTGGAGTGTCTTTAACTGATAATTTGTTTAACTCCCTACCTCCTAATTGGACCAAGACGTAACTTGGTAGCTTTATCTCTTTCCTATTCCTCATTTTATTTCGGTTTCAATTAGTGAGTGTGCCTTTAGCGAGAGACTGAGATTGTTTTTCTATCTGTTACAAGATTTGCCTGCAAGAGAAATACATTTTATTGCCTGTCTTCTCAGAAGCTCAAATAGCAGCTCCTCTTCCCAGGCAATGGGGAGACCAAGCAGCAAATTTGCCCTAGGTCAGGTCTTCCCGCGCGCTGCTGCTGCCCTCTCACTGGAGCTGGCGAGGAGGTTTCCCCTGTTGGCATCTCCAGTTTAACCAAAAAATGGCTTCGATTTCCATCTCGTGCTCATGTTTTACAATTGAAAAGAATAAGTGCGGAAACTTGGCTCATGTGTGCCTCTTTATCTAACAGATATTAACAAATAAAATGGAAAATAACAAATAAAATGGAAACCCTAGAAATTTGAAACTTAAAAGAACTGGTTTCAGAACTGTCATAAAATGGCAGCGTCAAAATGGGCCTACCTTTGCAGGCACAACTGCTCAGAAACAGACGGGTAATTAAAGGCACCCTTCAGCTGCTTCTCCCTCTACGATATATCTAAATAGGTATTTTGGTGCAAATACTAAGGCGCATTCCTGCTGGCTGGCCGGATGTTAGGGTTCCTACTTTCAATCACTTTTGTCACCAGTTAAATGACGTTTTTCTCCCTCAAATCACTTACCCTGGTCTGTAACTTCAGCCAGTCCCATTCCTGAAGTCCCAGCGTACGCTGCTTTTTCCGAGACGAGGCGCAGATGGAAAGATGCTCCTAACAAGTACCGTGCAAGGGCAGGGTGTCCTTGGGCTTCTCCAGGGGGGATGCTCTGTGCACGAATGGCTTCGGATGCTCCACCACTTTGAGCTTGCAGGCTTATTTTATTCCCATGATTCGACCTAAATAAAATTACTCACTTTTATACAATCTTCAATTTTAATTTTTACTGTTAATCTTTTCTTTCTGCCTTTTTCGCAAACCGGTGCTAACAAGTCTCCTCTCCTGAAATTCTGTGTCCACAAGTTAAATCATCAGCTCCAAGGAACTTCCTAATGTGCTGATCTCTCTGCTTCTTTCTGCTCCCCAAAAACCCCTGTTTTACTTGAGAAGCGGAGCAACTTCTCCAGGCGAGGTTGTTTGTCACTTATTTATAGCCTCCGGGTTTAGGTGGTCCCATCGCTTCCCCAGCAGCGCCTCAAGCACAGGCAAACACGTCCCCTGCGCGGGCGGCCCCGGGGACCTTGGCCAGGCTTTCCTCCGATGCTCTTTCCTAGAAGTCTTGGCTCTTCCGAGCACCCAAAAGGCAAAGACTTTATCCGGGCTGAGGGATTTAATGGAGGGAGTGACACTGCTGACTTTAATTCCTCCCCAGGAGACCCCATTTAAATAACGAGCTTAAGCTCTCTTTTGCTTTGTACTATTTATTGATATTTTTCCTAAAAAGCAGAGTAACGCTCTGGGTCTAGCTTGCATTTTAACTTTGCCAGTTCAGATTAGTAACCTCTATATTTCCATGACATTAAAAAGAAAGAATGAGACTTTATTTATTTACTCCAAATTTTATATTGTGGTTTCCAGCAAGTTTTGTATTTGGATGAAATTTAGAATTAAATTCTAATAGCAAAAAAACCCCCAGCAATTTGAATCATTTTTTATTAATTGATGTCTAAGCTTAACAAATTGTTCTGCATTAAAGTGAAGAGAGGCACAAAAAATGTGAGCCCGTAGCTGCTCCTGTAAGTTAGTGCACTGAAGTGCTGCTTTTTGGGTTGCTTTTTGCTGCTGCGTCCTTCAGTGCTCTAGAACTAGTGAATCTCCAGCTTTCTGCTTTCATGTTCTGGTGACAGGCTGTAAGCAAAAGCCAAGCTTAAAAATATATGGAATTATTACATGTGTGTCCACAGAACAGACTAGCTTTCCTGCACACGCCGGTGCTAGTTATTTCCAACAGACTAAAGGTTTCTACTTCTTTGAAACATGAACACTGAATTTGCAATGCGTGAATATTAACTTACATTTCATTTTTTATCCACTGTGAATTTAGGCCTTGACAGAAGTCAAAGGTTTTAAATTTGCACTGAATTATTTTGAAAAGAAAATTATATTTAATTTCAATGTTTGAAGTTTGATTTTTTCGACCGATAAAAGTAATTGTTTTCCCTAGCCTGGCATTAGTTTTCCCCTAGAGTCCTTACTTTTCAGTTTTGTAGCGCAGCCAAGGAAGTGGTGGGAGGCAACAGCAGTGAAAAATCCTTGAGGATATTAAATGTTGAAGGATTAAATAAAAAAAAAATCACACATTAAATTCGCAGAGAGGATATGCTGCTTCTTCCATAGCGCGTAGCGGTGTATTTCAAATGAGAGAGGCAAAAATGAAATAATAAATTAAGCAGTTGTGGCCGAACAACTTTGCCCCAACTCCTAGCAAGCGCAGCCGCGAGCGGCTTCGCAGGAGGAGCTGCTCGCTGCACCTTTGCTGCACGCTTGCTGCGCCCTTGCTGCACGATTCCTGCCTTTTCTTGCTCATCCTGACTCGCTAAGTGGAAAAGCATCTCTGGGAATGCCGCAGACAGATGCAGATGCGCAGGCCCGCTCGTCCCGGAGCCGTAAGGAACGGGCAGCGCGAGCCGGGCCAGCATCGTCTCGCAGTGACGGCCGCTTTTATCTGCGAGCCAAGAGCCCGGCTATTCGGCAGCCCTGATGTCCTGCACGGCCCACGAGCTCGAGAACTGGGTCCGTGTCAAGAGATTTCTGCCAACTCTCGCTATTGGTATCATGTGAAATTGTTATAATTGACGCAGGTCAGAGGAAAATAAATCTCCAGTTTGTTTATTCTGTACCGCTGACATTTGGCTTTGAACTTGTTTATTCTTGGATGTGTGGTTGACATTTTCCCCATACCTTTGGCTCTCTTGGGATCCCTGCTTTAACTGAGCAGCCGGAGGGGAGAACAACCATTAAAAATAGGAAAACTTTATCTTAAGAATAAAACAGTGGCCAGCTGGTCCATGATCAGGTGCATTACCTTTCCTTCCATTGAATTTGCTTTCCAAAATTAATGCTGGCTATTGAACACTTGTGCTACCGCAGCACAGAAACGTATCGCGACTTTCACACAAGCTCACAAATCGCACGGCTCCGGCAGTAGTTTCCCAGCTTGCCCAAGAGCTGTGTCTGCGCCGACGCTCCCCGCACATGACGTTTCGCCTCAAAAGAACCATTTTGGACTGCACGTTGTGTTTTGAACAAAGCGCAGTGGCTCCTCCAACGTCTGGCTGTTGGGATGTGGCCCATCCTGGCAGGGGACGCAGGGAGCCTGCGGCTCCCATTCCCTAGCGTCTCCCCATGCTAAGGATGGCCATTGCTCCCAGTGCTGCTAAAAGCTAATAATTTTAGCTAAAATTGCTAAAATTATACGTTTGATGCTGAGGGAGAGGTTTGAAGGAGACATTGGCCGTGGGGCAGGAGGGTCCCGGGGAGAGGGGACCCCGGGCTGGGGATGCCCTGGGGATATTGCCTGACGTGGGAATAAAAACCTCTTGTGGCTTTTCCCTGCCATAAACACATCTCCAGCATGCAGACCTCGAAGGAGCAGGACGCATTAGCACTGCGAGGGGCCGGTCATTGAAGGGTTGATTCGGCTGGTCGTGTCGCAGCCCATCAAGCACATCTAAATCTCAGGAGCAAGCTTGAAAGGCTACGGCGAGGTCGATCTTTATAGGACCTGGATCTGAGAGAACTGAAGAGGGGTGTGCACGCGGAGGAGCAGTGCGGGCGCCGCAGGCGCTGGCTGCCGTGCTGCGGCGCCGGCCGAGTGACGGCTCAGCCGGAGGCGAGGCTGGCGGCAGCCGCGGCCCCCCCACCTTGGTCCTTTTTTGGAAAAAAAAAAACAAAACAGGCCAAATTAAATATGCACAAATTAAATATTTAGTGCAGAATTCCTTTTTTCTTTTTTAATAATACCGTTTTCCCAGGCTGCTTTCTCTGTTAATCGTTTCCTGGGCTGAAGTCATAGCCCAGGGTGACATCACCTCTCTGCCAAGAAAGCTCCTCTGATGTAGTTCCGGCAGTTGCGGCAGTAACTCGGTTAATTCTGCATTAGAGCCGTAGTTACTTGGGATGTGTTTTCCGAGCAGGATCAGAGAGTGGCTGGGGAGAAGTTTCCTTTGGAGAAGAGGGAGGTCTCTAATTAGCTGACGTTGAGGAGGTACAGGGAGCGGGCAGGAGGACGAGGGGAACGCTAGCTGCACTCTGATCAATTTGCAAAAAGTGTCGCCATTTGAAAAGTGCTTTATTAGACTATCTGGAGAAATCTGTAATGATCTGCCAATGTAAGGAGTGTGCCCAGGCTTGTCGCCCAATTATTTCACATGGGCAATTAGCAGCTCCGGGGAGCTCCAGCAGCCGGTCCGGTCCGTACGGTGACGAGCGCTTGCCGCTGCCTCCGCCCTGCCCTGCTGCTGGAGCTGGCGAGACGCGCTGCGTTTCATTTCCTTATGTCTATGGACGTGGAGAATTTATATGCCTTCTTAAATCCAGACATAGCTAACCCCATGCATAGGATATACATGAAGTATAACTTGCGTAGAGCACAGCTGTGGCTGCCTTTGGTTTTAATGTGACTTTAAATGCCTGGAGGAACAGCAGAGTTTAGCAGTGTATTTGGCGCTGCCATTCCCGTGTGCACGCAAATGTATCTGGAATATATATAAATGTATTAATATTTACGGGAAGTCTGTCAGTGAGTGCATTTGCAGCCCCTGTGCGAGGCCGGGTTGGCTGGCCGGCGCAGTAGGAATTGTGCTTGGTTCTCCAGGCCTGGAAGCGGCACAGGGATCGCTCTCCGGAGCAGGGGGTTTCCCTTGCCTTCCTGGAGCGCATCTGGCTTGGGAGGAGCCCTGGGTTCCCGGTGACCTCCAAGGCGCGCCGGCTGCTTTTGCCCGTGTGCTCATCACTCACGTGGACGCTGCTCCGGGGCTGTGCCAGGCGAGCGCGTCCCGAGGTCCCCGCGGCCGGCCGGAGTGCTGACGCGGGCCAGGCGCCATGCTCACCTGCCTCGAGGAGCTCTGGAGGACGATGCGTTTAGTTCATCGTAGAGGACACTGATTTCAGCCATCACCTTGATTTTGGTGTGGAACCCTTTCTATTTGTTGACCTTTGCCAGCCCATTTTGGATTATTTAACATCGAAATGAGCCTCAGAAGGGCAGTTGTGTTAAAAGAATCTGTAAAATGCTTCCCTATTAAGAGGCACATCAGAAAAAGGTGTATTCCAAATTCTCACCCCTTCTCCATGAGTTAGTGAGTGGCAGAAAATGTCAAACGTAGGCAAGGGGGAGTAAATGCATTACTTTTATTCCCATGCATATATTCATTACAGTATTACAGGTCAGCAGGACTGATCTTGGGAATTCACCTTTCCCACGAAACCCCCTACCACCAGCTGGGAGTTAATGGCCTAGATAAGGCAATAGAAGAAAGTTCGTAGGGTACTTTGCAGAGTCTAGTGGAGATGGAGCAAGGATGAGGTGCAGCTGTGAGACAGTACTGAGAATGGGGAAGGAGTTACGGGACAGCTGTGCTTGATTGCTTCATCGTAACCATAAAAACAACGTGTGTTCGGCGGCTTGCCTGGTGACTACCATTAGCCCGTGAGACTCCGACGGGATGAAGAGGGGTTTTGCATCAGGTCAGGAGCTGGGGAAGGGGGAAAAAATCCTTTTTCATAGGGTTAGGAGTGGGGAAAGGGAATAAAAATCCTTTTTCATGGGGGGAGCCCTGAGAATCTGCAGCATGCCTGGGTGAAGGTGCACCCATGCTCACCGTGCGGCACCGCGAGCGCCCGGCACGTGCGAGCAACGCCGGAGGGCTGGAGGTGCCCACAGCCCTCCACGCGCATCTAGGGACTGACTTCCATGAATAAAGTGGAAATACGAAAAAGGAAAATATGATACCTGTGTAAAACTCCTTGGATGAGACTAAACCTAAGCATACCTTAATGATGCTAAAATAAAACAACAGGCAATCCCCAGGGGCGTAGCCAGTGCAACGTGTGCTGCCGAAGAAGTGTTGATGCTAAAAGGCAGGGGCTAGTGTGGAAGGCAAGAAAAACTTTTTATTTAATCCGGGAAAGAAAGTTGAGACGCACATTAGCAGGGAGGCACTTACGAGACGTTGCAGAGGAGACAGTGATTATTGGATGTTATGACAGGAAGTCATTGAGAATTTCCTGAAAGAAGCCAAAGGAGAGCATCTTTGCATTCTGCTCGGTGATTTGGGAGTACTGAGATATTTATAGGAAAATTCTGAGAGGTTGTGTGTGTTTTCCATTATACAGATTTCCTATAAAAAATAAATAAATGTTGTCACAGCAAACTAATGGCTGTATATTCTGCGCTCTGCTGCAAAACTTGCCCCTGCTAGATTATATTGGGCTTAATTTTTTTCTGAATCTCTGACTGACTTTTCAGGAACTGCAATTTTTTTTACAATACAGAATGCGAAAGGCTCATAATAATTAATGCAATGTTCATATTCAGGAACAAAAATGTGTTCTGAACCTTTGAGGTGCACAACCCCCCCAAACCCTTCTGCATCTTTAGATTCTGAGTCTGTAGCACTTCCTTGTCTCTTTGTCGGCTCTGCTTTCAATGCTGCCCCTGTGCTGCTCGTGGGGATACCTTGGTGTGGGTGACAGACCTGACAGAGCGGTTCCGTGGGGTGGTCGCTTGGGTGGATCGGTCCTCGGGCCTTGGCATGTGGGGCGGATTTGGGGCAGGAATGTTGCAAGAGGAACTTCTGCCTTTGGGGGCCTCGTGGCCACAGCACGGCCCTCCCAGCCCGCGTCCGCGTGAGCCGCAGAGTCACCGAGGGCCGAGGTGGGACGGGGCCTCTGGAGACCGCCTGGTCCAAGCCCCGCTCAGGCCGGGACACCTGCAGCGCGTTGTCCTTGTTGCCCAGGAGAAGGTGGGAGTCTCCAGCCCCGGCCCTTGCCTGGCCTCCTGGAAGCTCTCTGCATGGCTGCTCGTCCCCGTGAGAGCTGGGGGCGCTCCAGAAGCCGCAGGATTCCAGTGCCCGTCCTGTGGCACCAAGAGCTGGGTTGGCTCTCGAGCCTTTTGTGCGCGGTTGGGAGCGGGGAGTGCAGTCGCGGCATCTGGACGTGCAAGCTGGATGAGGGAGAGCAGCGTGGCAGGGCCACGTCTGCCTGTGTCCCCCGGGGGACGCCCGGCCCCGCCATGCCCAGGGACAGGCAAAGCCCGTGACATTGAGGAGCGCCTGGCTGCGAGCGGGGCAGCTGGGGGCATCCTCAACACACTAGGTCCCTCATCCTCCACCCGACCCCACTGAAGAGGGGGAGACGTGAGGGGTCTTAGGCTCGGGATCCGAAATAGCTGCAGGATGTGGTCAAGGAGCCCTGGAAACCGCCGGCAGGCCCCGGCGCGTCCATCTCCTCGCGGGGCGGCTCTAGACAAATCGCTCAGCTCGGAGATGTTGACATCTGTGCGGAAGCCTCATTCCACGCCTAAATGCTAAAACATGTCGTTTGTAGAGCGGTTGTGCAAGCAGGCGCACATTGTTCTGTGCAAAATCGCTCTTGATTAGCTCTTGGATAAATTAACGAGGATCAGACCCACCACCCCATAGAGAAGAGAATGTGAAGTTTTCTGTTGTGTCTGGTCGGGGGCTGGGCCACTTCCCCAAACCGCGGGATAGTCTGATCCTATCAATTCTGTTTTTCCAGTAAATGGGCTATTTTCTTTTTCTCATATTCAAATCCTTCAAGCTCTGCCTCAGAGTGTTTTAACAATTAATCTAAAACATATTAATTCTGGTTAATGCTGCTGCCTACACAATGGCTTTTGTTTGGCTGCGCGTTACGGTTGTGTGTGAACTTCCTTCCAAGCTCCTATTCCAAGCCTGGACTCATGTGAGGTTAGGAAAGCTGCCATTGCCATTGCTTTGGGAATGGAGCCACTGTTCCCACCCCGGAGGAAGGACCCCGGCTCCGAGGGCTCCGGGGCCGGCGGGTGCCTGGCAGAAGGAGTCACAGGTTGCTTTGGGTGCAGGGCTGCATCCCGTCCTCTCACAGGCCAAGCCAGTAGTGCGACCCAAGGGGTTCTTTGAGGAGATTTCCCCGTCAAGAAATTGGGGTCCCGCCGCTACTTTGAGCGCTGGCGCTCTCCTGGAGCTTGTTCCCGGGCCATCGGTGGCCCGCGGCGGCCACGTGGGCTCCTTGCTGCTCTGCTCCTTTTAGCGGGTGCTGCGCAGGCACTAAAGCGCTCGCGGTTCTCAAGAAGTTGATCTGTGCAGGCATCAACAGGATATTATTAGTCCCGAGAACTGACGACAGTTTGACAGGCTGATGTGCAGAGGAAGGAAGTTTACAAACATCTCGGCGAGAGCCATGGCGAGCAGTTGAAGGAAATGAGGCATGTCCTGCTGTTATTGTGCTTATAGCGCTGGGCGTCCCAAGGGGCCCCGCCAGCCCATCTTGAGACCTCAGCCTGGCAAAGAACAAGTTGAGTCATATTTTATTTTTGTTGGTTTTGGTACTAGTCTGTTATTGTTCCAATTGTGATGTTGCTTGTAAACAAACTGCCGCTATAATTTTATTTGCAGCCATTGAGTGATAGATTAGTCACATACGTGCAAAAGGAGCGCCAAGGACTCCTCATTGTTTTGGGTGGGATTTTCTCGGTGTTGCGACATGTCAGGTTGCTGCCAGGCTGCTGGGTGCAGGTGCCGTGTCCGTGGCGGATCCGCAGGGCTCTGGGGTGCCCGGCCCTGCAAGCGTCTTGGGAAGTAACACAGACCCAGCGTTCTGGTGGCAGTGGCACTAGTAGACCCAATGTTGTGGTGGAAGTGGCACTAGATATCAGGGCTGGAGGTGTGAAATCGCTCTCCAAGCCTGCAGGTGCTTGGGCAAGGGAAGGGGACCCGCCGGACCCCCGTTCCCCTTGCCGTTCCCCAGTGGTTCCCGTTCTGCACGTTCAACGGCTCCTCCAAGCAGCTGGCACTCTCAGAGCACTGCAGGTGTTTTCTGGCCTAGGTCAGCAGCATTCCGCAGATGAAGAAGTGTCAAATCACAGCAGATTTGTCCCAGAGGAACCTAGTGCTGGGTGCTGCCCTGCGGCACTCAAGCTCCATAATGCGCATCCTACCTGTCATTGACCGGTCCCGGCTCTTTGCGGCTTTGCCAAACCCCTTCCCATATCCCAGGGCATCCTCCAGCTGCATCCCCAAGATCACGACTCTCCTGTGCCGAGGTTGCCCATGCTCAGCAGGAGCGTCTCCTGGCTCTGGGTCCCCTTCCCAGCTCCTCCCCAGAGCACAATGGGGTGCCAGGACATTCACTGCTTGGAAGGAAGAGGTGGAAAAATGTACTAGAAATCTGTATATGTGTAGCCATAGCTGGTTGCAGGGCAGTTGCTATAGCTTTGGACTGTAACACTGCAGAGCATCTTTAGGACAGAGTTGCAAAGGGGAGTAAAACCAAAATCGAACCAAGTGAAAGCAAATGCTAACTCTCTTGTTTGTGTTCATAGTGCAGGTTTATTACTGAAGGTAAGACAGATAGCTGGGCATTACTCCAAACTCCTGGCAGTTTTCCTGTTCCAAGGCACTAATATTGGGATTAGCGTGTTGCTTTAAAGCCATTACCTTTCTTCACCTTCATAATTGCTCGTTCTTAGGAGAGAATACTGAAAACTCAGCACTCATAAAATAGGCTTGTTATGCAACGTATGTAAAATTATATTTTGTTATCCCTGGGATTTGTTTTAATCTGTGTGTGCGTGTGTGTGCATTTTTGTATGCTTTGCATTTGTGTGTTCCTCAGTTATTTAAGCATATATATGGCTCTCCGGTGATGGGCCAGCAGCAGAACTCAAACCATGGCTCCTTTCGTGTTGCAGAAGGTTGGCAGTCTCCTTGTAGGAAATTATTTGTGGGCAAACGCTGCTCTGCTGCCCATTGGCATCACCATGGCGTGGGCTGCTGCAGGAACCACAATAATCCAGGAACGGCAGAATTTCCTTGCATATATATATATAGAACACACTTATATAGCATATAAATGTCAATATGTAGAGCACCTGTGCGGGTTAGGCAGGCACAAGTTTGCCGGAGCCTTTGGCATCGCAGCTCGAGGAGTCAAAACGAAGGAAGAGACAGCAGGAGAGAGCGTTTACTGCTCACAACTGAGTGGATCCCGGGCCCTCGGGGGAGGTTTTGTTCTTTTCTTGGTAGGGGAAATAGCTTGGATGAAAGATAGGAGGATATGAAATAAGTTTAACAGCAGGAAGTTGTGTAAACATGATTAATTCCATTAATGGGAACTTTCAAATGGGAGGTTGTTGGTCCTTGCGCACCTACCTCTTGTTTCCTCGTGCAGCATCATGCAGCGCTCGGAAACACTCGCATAAGGCAAAGCATTAAAAGAGAGGCACGAGAAGGATGTGCTCGGTGAGCTGCTTGGAAAGAGTAAGAAAATGCTGTCTACACACCCGAGACGAGGAAGGTTTGGAAGGTGTCACGTCATATTTTCCTGCTATGTTTTACTTGCCCTCTACGAATTACAGCTTGCAAGGCTGGACAGGGAAGAAAGCAAACATAAGAACGCTGCAAAACCAATATAAAAGATGCCGCTCCTTGGAGCGCACGGCTGCGAGCCTGGGAACAAAGCGGCTCCAACCCCAGCACCAGGACAGGTTGCAATTTGGGATATAAAGCTGGTTTTAGAAGGAAATTCACTCTGAATCAGGGGGTGCCAACATGTGGGCATCAGGCTGCACCAGCTCGCAGGGTGCTTTGGAAGGGACGAGGCACCCGCATTCATTCTCCCTGCTCTTTAGTTAATGAATTTCTCAAAGACGATAACTATACCCATGCATCCTTGCATCCATCAGTGCATCCCTCTCTAAGTGGCCGCGTGGCTTTCCAGGTCTGGCTCCGTGTCCCCAGGGTGCCCCGTGTCGCACAAGGCGCTGCAGCTGACACGGGTCCCGCCGGTGCCTTTTCATGATAGGGGGATGCGGCAGAATCAAAGCGGGCAGGATGAAAGCAAAAAAGCTTCCTGTTTCCAGCTGTTTTCCTCAGCAAAAGGGCTTTTTTCTTTCTTTTTTTTTTTATATATATATTTTTATTTTTTTCCAGAGATGATGCTTCCTTTTAAGGGGCTTTTAATCTGCAAACTGTTTCCTCAGTTTATTTCGCTACCGTAAAATGTGTTCCCTTTAGGTCATATCTGTGCCTTTTGAAAACCAACCTGCCCTTTTCAGTAGTTTTATTTGCTACTCAAAAGAACAAACATGACTTTATAAAAAACCTTTAATGAAGTACAAAGACCAATAAACCTTTTGCCACTAGAGCTGAAAATTTATAGCATTTTTTTTTTTTTTAAGGAGAAACCTTGAATAAATTAAGTGAGAAAATATACAGGCTTCATGACACTTTAGAGTTTTCGGCAGTATTTAATATTCAGACTCTAGCATTTTTGCCTTTGCTTAGGGTATAAAAAGGTTTAGAGTCACATGTCACCAGTTAAGAAAAATGCTTTATTTGGGAATACTAGAAATTTTATATAATGGAAGAAATGGTGATTTTGGTTAAAAGCAAAACAAACAAACAAAACTTCTCACAGCTGCTTTGGTGATGTTTGTCTCTCTCTCTTCACTAAGCCGAAATCTCCCCTTGTTCACCCTCTTCCAGGGAAAACGAGCTTTATTAAAGCAGTAGTACTGAAGTATTGAAGGTGGTGGGGAGCATGCTGCAAGCAGAGGAATCTAGCGAGCTTATTTGTTCTTCATGGATATGCCGGAAAAACAGCAGAAAGTTGGGGAAAGCTCATGGAATCACGCGGCTTGGGGGACGCCAGCTCCGCGACGGGTCCCTCCTGGCGAAGGCAGCGCAGCCGGTGGCGCTCAGGGGACGGGGACAGGGCGGAGGGTGCGCGGGCGCCGCGGCGCTCCCTCGCCCCGCTGCGATCCGCCGCGCTGACGACTTAATTTGTGCTCGCTGTGGCCGCGCGGCGCGGAATGAATTAATTCGGCATTCATGTGGATGTCATGCATTTTTTTTTTTTTTTAAGCTTTCCTATTACAATGCAGAATTAGTTAAGAGACGCTGTAGAGCGTCGCACGCCCGATTCAGTTGTCACCGTCACCTGTGTGTGCTGCTCCCTGTCTGGATAAATACATTAGTACTCTCTTCCTTTAAAGATGCAACTGAATGTTAAACATAGTAATTGCAAATATCTATCTTCTACAAGAGCAATTTCTTCTCCAGTGTTAAAACGAGTGTTTTAGAGGGGAACATGCTGGCGAGTCGCAGCAGCTCTGGCTGGTGCAAAGCCGACCTGGCTTTCAGTGCGTCTGTTTCAGTGGAACTTTCAATGTATTTCCATGTATTTCAGTGGGGCTTTCACATCCAGAAAGTGATGCTTTTAGGCGGTTGTTTAGCTATTTTTGAACCTTGCGTGTTTTCCTACTTAGTTCTTTCCATGTACCATGCCCATGAAGATCTTCGCAGAAGAGGTAACTCCTGCGGCAGATGTTCGGCCGGGGGCATGGCCGGTCCCTCGGAATTTCTTCTTCATGAAGCGCCTGAGTATTAGTGCGACCTGGACCTAAAAAGGTTCAAGCAGAGGAAAGCGAGTAACAGCTTTATGAAGCCAACAGAGAGCATTGCGAGCCTCTTATGCAAGGCACCAATCTGACATGTCACCATGAGACTCAGTGTTCGATGTTTTATTTGGCCGGGGAAAAAACGATGTGTTTATCTCAGCATTTGTTTTCATTTTCCCTTGTCAAACAAAAGGAAGTTTTTAACTTTTGCTCACAGTGAAAAGCGAGAACATATGAGCTGAGCTTAACGCACCAGAACCCCCTGTCCAAAGCAGGAGGAAAGCGGAGAAGGGAGGTTTCGCTCAACCCAGCAGGAGTGAAGCCGGCTGGGTTCAGTGCAGCATGACGTGTCGCTGCCCCAGCTTTAGGCTGTAGGAAGGACGGTTTTCCTGCTCAAGAAAAAGCTGGTTTAGTGACTCAGGGTGACATTAAGCACAGGGAAGGGGGTGCTAGCACAAGCATGGCAGGTTTGCCCAGGTTTTTGGTGTTGAGGGCTTGGAACTCACTGGGTGACTAGCGGAGAGTTTCTTCTGGCTTCGCAGCAGGCCCATGGGCTGCGTAGCAGCGATGCCCTTCAAAATCAAGGGAAGCCTTAGGCAGCTTTCATGGAAACTTTGGAAAGGATCGTTTCTGTGGAAAAACAGAAAATAAGGACTTTGTTTTAGCAGCATGGTAACATCACAGATAAAGCCAAATCTCGCAGCAGTGCTGAGGCCGAACACATTGTGTTTTGGCACGTGCACGGCGTGGAGGCAGCGCTCGTGTTTAGTGCTCACTTGGGGGCTTTGGGGAGAGCTGGCTCCCTTAGCTCAGCAGGAGAGACCCCAGTCTCATCCCACCCCCCAGCGGCCCCGCGCCGCCCCGTGGTCTGCGGCTGCCCGTGTGCGTGTGCGGTGCATCCTCGTGCACGCGCGCCCGGGGCAGCCGGAACGGGACGCTGGGGTAGGTGAGGTCCGAAGCAGCCGCAGCCGAGGTGCTCCGCTCCGGAGACGGCGAGTTTGGCAGGAAGCGGCCTCTCGCTTTCGCTGGGCATTCCTCTGCGGTCCGTGTGCCCTTTCCTTGGGCTCGGCGTGGTTTGCACTCAGGGCAGTGTCTTTGCTCGCTGCGGCCGGGAGAATCCGCTGGGAGAACCCGGGAGGACTTTGGCAGCACTGGGTGGAGATGGGGCTGGGCTGCGCTGGTGGGGGCTGGGTTTTGGTTATGTGTGCCTTTTTTTTTTTTTCCCCCTCCGCTTTTTCCAGTTACACATTCCTTACTAATCTTTCTGTTTCCAAGAAACATAAATATTGGGAATCAAGCAGCCACGTCGTGGCCAGCGAGGTACAGGGCCCAGCTGCCGGGTGGTCTGCAGGAGGCGGCTCCGGCCCAGCTATTTGTGCAAAGAGTTGGCTTTGTTTTCGCCATGTTTGATTTTGGTTTTGGTTTTGCCACCTATTTGTGCAAAGAGTTGGCTTTGTTTTCACTGTATTTGATTTTTGGTTTGGTTTTGCAGCTAATTGCTAATTAATCATGCTTAAGAACATACTTTGGGGCATTTTTCCCTTTCTGATCTGTGAGTGACCCGTGCTGCGCTCTTAGTGCCGTTGTGCATAGGGGCCTCTAAGTTTTGGGGGATTTTCCCCCAAAAGTAGGTGCATCGCGAGGCAAGTGCGGTGCCCACCATGGTTGCCCACAGCTGATGACACGACGTGACCGCGTGGCAAAGTGTTGGATTCCACACGATAATTCACACGATAGTTCAGCTCGTTTTAGTAATCTGTGGGAGGGGGCTCGGTGTAAAGCTAACTGTTAATATATTATTTTTGCCAGTCAAGAGTTAAATTAAATCCAGTGTTTTAAGCAGTGAGTCACTGAAAACAGGGCTGGACCCAGTGCTTCATAACAAGCCGCAGGAAAAATCCCCCCCTCATGTGCAGAGGCTGAATAAATCTGCCGGGCCTTGCAGGATTTTATTTGCAAATGTAGTACACAGGGTGTTCCCACCTCAAAATAGGTAACTTTTGCTTTTTAGTTCCATCTATACCGAGACTTGCAGAAATTTGGCATCTTTTTTTTTTAAGAAAAGAGGTTGTTTCAGGCGGCTCGCTTGGGAATTGCTCCACCAGCTTTGGGCACCCCCTTGCCCGGGGAAAGAAGGAAAGGAGGAAGGNAGAATCATAGAATCATTAAGGTTGGAAGGGACCTCTAGAGATCATCTAGTCCAACCCCCCTGCACACGCAGGGTCACCTACAGCATGTGGCTCAGGACTGCGTCCAAGCAGGTTTTGAAGATCCCCAGAAAAGGAGACTCCACAACCTCCCTGGGCAGCCTGTTCCAGTGCTCTGTCACCCTCACTGTTAAGAAATTTTTCCTTAAGTTCCTGTGGAACCATGAGGTCTCTTGTTCTAAATATTCTAATGTTCTATGTTCTAATATCTAAATATTTTGGAGTTCCTTAAGCCATCTATGTTTCAATGGAATGTTCACTCTGGAGATATTCTTGTTGTAACATATGCTACTTCCTCTTTCTCTTTACTTTAAATAGCATGATTTAAGCTTCTTTGTGTTTAATAAAAAGAAGGACATGAAGATGAATAGCATCATGCTTATTTAGTATGGGTGTAGGAAGGAAATGGACCTTTTGCGCTACGGAGTCCAATTCGCTATTATGAAATGGCCAGACTGAAAAGGGTAAATAAAATGTGCCCAGGACCTCTGATGCTGAGGCCAGATGACAAGCAGTAGGTCATGCCTATTTCATTTAAATCTCTTGCCCAAAACTAGCTGTAATAAGAATGGTCCCTAGGTGATATTAACTCCCTGTCTTGGGAATTATTTCTGAGAATTTAGTTGCTCTGAGACAAAATCATACCATGAAGTTGTTTTACACTGTAGACAACTGAATTTCAGTGAACAAGGATATATCTTGATATTGTTCAAATATAGCACAAGCAAAACCATTATCTTCCTAAATTCTTTGAGCTCTCTTAGAACTATTTGCTTTTTGCTCCTCTTAGGTCTATTGGGAGTGTGTTTCTGAAGTTCACTTCTTTAATGAAAAAAATCTTTGTTTAATTTCCCGTCTACTTTTATTCTTATCTAGATTATACTTTTATGTTCTTATTACTGATGCTATACAATAGCAAACTAGATCACATTATGTTTAATCAAACTCCTGCTTTATGTAAAAGAAGAATCATTAAAGTGCATCTTGAACAAAAAATACCAATAGTGAGTTCAAATTCAAGTTGTTCTACACTGAATATTTGCCTAAGGTTGCTGCCAACATTTCCTGTAAATTAACTCAGTAAGAGTAAATGGGATGCTTTATATCACTATGCTAAAGCGGAGCACATTACTGAACTCTGTGGTTTTTATCTAAGCTTGTGCACCCTAAAGACATAATAAAGAATGATGAAGTGATGTTAACTATTTGCTGAAGAAATCTATTTAACAAATGCGGTCATAGAATAGTTTCACAATAAATTGTCATTCTGTCTCTCTATTTTGTAATTGAGCACCTGATGATGAGCATTTTAAGGATTTATATGTGACAGTACTGAATCACTGATTCTTAGCCTCAATGTGTATTTCTTCATTTGAATATCCTAATTAACATCAGTGAGATACTGATGTGATTAAATATCACTTAGGATGTAAAATCCTGCCCGTTGCAACTTTGCCAGCAGTCCACTGCAGACAACTTACAATGATATGAAAAATGTACTGGAAAATATTAAATTCATCTTGGAATTTAACAATTAATCCAACTGATCAAGTTTTGATTAAATGGCTTTTCCATCCTGATGTGTTGATGATTATTTGTATTTCAGCACTGCTGAAAACAAAATGTTGATACATATACAAACTGTTTCATCTTCATCTAGTAAATGTGAGTATTTATACACTTTCACATATATAGCCTTACATAGGCATTTCGGTTAAGGCAATAAAATTTACTGTATAAGATGGAAACTTCACCAGAAACTATTTTGCCATTAGTAGAAATCATGACTCAAGAGGTGCTATCCTCATAACCTAGACAAACAGATCTTCACACCTAAGAAATACTTACAATTGTCATTGGATGCATGCAGTAATTGTGAAAGTTTATGCCAGAAAAGAAAACAAAAAAAAAGAAAAAAGGCAAAAAGAAAAAGAGAAAAAAATAAAGAAGAAAGAAGAAAGAAGGAAGGGAAGGAAGGGAAGGAAGGGAAAGGAAGGGAAAGGAAGGGAAAGGAAGGGAAAGGAAGGGGAGGAAGGGAAGGAAGGGGAGGAAGGGGAGGAAGGGGAGGAAGGGAAGGAAAGGAAGGAAGGGAGGGAGGAAGGGAGGGAAGGAGGAAGGGAGGAAGGAAGGAAGGAAGGAAGGAAGGAAGGAAAAGAAAGGAAGAGAGAGAGATTGGGATTAGGAGAGCACTGCAGGGATGCCATGGTGCACAGGGACTTTGTGATGCCACCAAGGGGACATGTCCTCACCTGGAGAGCTTTGGATGTGGAGAACCAGGCGGTTGCAGAGGGGCCCTCCTGCAAGCCCCTGGTCATCCTCTTCTGCCTTTGGCCAGCTGCTCGTTTGGATTGGGAATGTCCATCTGCTCCATGTGGATGGAGACCTTTGTCATCAAAATTTGCCATCCTTTAGCTTACCCAGTGTCCAGATGGCCATAAACGATCATGAATCTGGAGTGGTCTAGGTTGTTGGGTTGAAGTGAAAATCAAACCTTGGAATAGATATAGAATATATATTCTATAGAATACATATAGAATAGAATAGAATTAGGTGTGGAATTAGGAAAGTTTAGTAAATGAATTAGACAACCAGACTTTAGCAATTATGTTCAATTTATGAATGAAAAAAGGGAAAAGAGGAGCTGCCGCTGCCCTGCTGATGGCCAAGAGCAGACACGCTTCCGCAGGGCCGGCTCACCCCAGCGCAAACCCAGGCCTTGGCTAACGTGATAAGCTGGGCAGTGCCCCACAGTGTTGGCCAGAGCAGAATCTCCACCTTTCCTTCCCACCTGTGCATGGATTCATCAGATCCACTGAAGACCAGGAGAATGCTGGAGTTAGGCAAACACAAGCCCAGGAGTGTGTGAAAGTCTTCTGTGCTTGCAGGCGCGGAGCCGGGGCCCTGTGTGTGTTAGAAAATAGCTTATGTAACTCAAGTAAGCACAATGTGAGGTTTTATGATCTCATCCCGCGGCAGGACAACGCGCGGCTTTGTTCTGGGAACCGACACGGAGCAGTTTGGGTTGTTTACACTATGGAAGTTTTATAGCGAACGCTGTCAAGTGGGGCCTCAAACCCTGCATGGGTGTTTGTGGAGACTTTTAAAATTCAGGCGGAAAATAAAATGACCATCTGATTCAAATGAATTTTGCAATTATTTGTGGCTTTAACAGAAGCTATTGAAGTGTACTGTATATATCTGGCAGCTGGTCCTACTTGTTTGGAAAAAAACCCCTAAAGCTTTGCATCTAATCCCTTGAGCAAACCAGTGGTAAATTGTTTATCGAATAAGTAGGAGAATTTTCCCATTCCAAATCTGTCCGGGAAGGGTAATTACCTGCACTTTCTGCATGGGGCCATTGGGGCCCGCGAAATGGGTGTGTTTGCCTTAATTTTTACCAGCAGGATGTGACTTACGGCTGGTGAAAGGTCTTCAGAGCAGAAAGGGGTAATGGCAGCCCCCAAATATCTGCTAATCACAGTTTTCTAGGTATGATAACTGTCATTAGAGTCTAGGATTTTTCCGCTCTTCTCATTTTTGACAACTGTAATTGATGCAATGAGAAACAATAAGCAAATATTAGTATGTCCTCTGTACCAAAATGTCTCGATTTGTATAAAAACCGTATATTTAGAAGATATTTTGACTATTAAATCCCCTATAAAATTACTTCTATTGGTTAATATACTCTTTTCCCCCCCTTTTTTTGAAGATAAAATTTAAATGGGAAGCAGATGCTTGTCTCTTCTCACTGCCTATTCCACGCATTTTGGGTCGTGTTAGCATCATGTAGTCGACAGTCTCTTCCCAGCGGATACACGGGGTCAGTGTGCCAAAGGGCTTCCTGGTGCAGGTGGCCAGAAGACTTCAGAAGCAGAATACTTGGTCTGCAAGCAGACCAGACTGACCAGACTTTTTTTTTTTTTTTTTTTTCCTTCATATGAGACTGAATCTTTGGTTCCCCACACGGAAATTGCGAGCAAGGTGGCCGTGTGCTGTATTTTTGCACCCCCTCTTTGCGTCCCCTTCTCTCTCTGAGCAGTTGCAAAGCAGAGGTCATCAGCTCTTGGAGCTGAGGCCAACTCGACATCCTCTCCCAAGGCAAATGCATTACAGCGTGCTCAAGATTAAGGCGTATGTGTTAATTTTGACTACTGTGTTTTACCTTTTGGCTTGGAAAGGCACAAGTCATTAGACGTCCTTCCCAACACGGATCCAGGACGTCTCACTTGACCCGTGATCTTCCACAGCACTTTTCCCTTTGCAGTCCAGGTGACACAGGCTCAAGAGCAGGGCGCTTGGCACCCCTGAACTGTATGTTCCAGATGTCCACAAAAGGGCAAAAGTCATCAGTTTAAGCACTTTTATGCTCTTAATTTCAGCTTCAATTTCTTCCGCTGCTCCTCGAGATGGAGACGCCTGTTGTGCCTGTGATGCTGCTTCCTGGGGGTAAGCGGGGAATGGCATTTCCCAGCCCACGACCTTGGGATTGCCTGTGTGTGCCCAAGTTTGCGGAAACAGAATTGTGCTTCGGAGTCATCTAGTCTGTGCTCATAGGCTGTTGCTGCAGTTCTGGGTGGTTTTCTACATATTTGTTGTGGACTGCTCCTCCAAAGAGGTGCTCCTGGTGTTTTATTATTATTTGTTTTTATTTTTATTTTTATTTCCAAATGTGTGTTTTTTTTCCAGAAAAAAATGTTCATTTTCTATACTTAAAGCCTCTCTGGAAACACCTCAAGGGACCCAGTGCAGCTTTCCCCAAGGCAAATGGGGGAAAAAGAGGCATTGCAGCCAAGGCCACGGAAGCCTTGCAGGAGCTGCAGGACTCGGCGTAGGACTCGCAGGACACTAGGAACCCGCACATAACCCTTGGGTATCTCCCTGGGCTGCCCCAGACACGTGGGATCCGGCGGGATGGGGATGCCTGGGGACAGCCCTGCGCTCCTTTCCCACGTCCTCTGCTTCAGCCGGGAGCAGGGTGGCCCCAGGTGAACCCCGGCTCTGCTATTTTAACCAGGCTCTCTGTGCCGCCGAACGGAGCTCGCTTACCTTGGGTCACCGTGCTAGTCATCTGCGAATCGCTGCTAAGCTGCCCAGATGGGTCTGTCGTGATTTGCTTCGTGCAGCGCCGGAGCGCCCAGCGCTGTGCTGAAGCGCGGCTGGGGACAGGATGCTGCGGCACGGCCCAGCCTCGGCGCCCTCGTTACCTACAGGGCAACACTCACAGCGTGCGAAGCAAATTAGCCCAAGGGAAATTAATAAATTAAGTTTAGGAGCTTCCAAGCTGTCTTGCAATGCATCTCAGGCAAACGGCATCTCATGCATTGGTACATGTCTGTATGAGAGCAGCGAGCAGTGGGACACGGACGGGTGTGGGCACAGCCACAGTGGGAAGACTTTGACCACTTTCATTTCCATTTGAAAATACAGGAAAAAAGATGCTTTTTCAACAAATTCTGGAGACAATCAAATTGTATTTTACTATTCTTTACACCTGCTTATGCCTAAGAATAATTTCTATCTTGGTAAGCTCTCCATTTCCCAGCTAAAGAACCAGGTTTGTTTAAAGAATACATCTCTCTTCCCAGGCAGAGCTTGCATTTTTATGGAGCCCCATGATGTGTGTTTTAGACCGAGTTCCTCCTTTTTGACTGCAGCCGAGATAAAGAATTAGTAGTTTAAAACAATAACTACATGTTCCACTGTGATCAAGGAATTAGATAATCTGGCATGTTTGCTTAAGGGGTCTGTATCTTGGGGCTTTTATAGGGCAGTATTAAAGCCCTGAGCCTTATTATTATGCCAATACCCAGAAGATTGCTTTAATGAGAAGTAAAGGGCCTTTTTCCAATTACAAGAGAATAACTGTATTAAGTTCCTGTGTTATGTCAACCTGCTTTGATTTGATTACTGCGAAAGAAATGGATTTATCTGTCAGAGTTACTTAATTAAGCCTTCTCATTGATGTTTTGCAGAGTAATATAGTGTAGTTTGCACATTTAAGTCTAAATACAAAGAAAATTGGTCGAAAGCTAAGACACGACCCCTGAAGATAAGGTACAAGAGTCATTGCTTTTCATTTTCCCATCAGAAACTTCTTCTGGCTTTGGTGGAAGAACTTCAGCATCACGTAGGCTCAAGATAGCCTAAAGGGCAGGGCAAGGAGATTTCAGAGCCATCTGAGGCCGCTAAAAATGTTGCAGTCTGGGCAAATCAGCAAATTTTTCACAAAACCAGTGTGCTAGTCTATGCAGG
The DNA here is from genome assembly GCA_013398735.1 of Nothocercus julius. Taxonomy (NCBI): domain Eukaryota; kingdom Metazoa; phylum Chordata; class Aves; order Tinamiformes; family Tinamidae; genus Nothocercus; species Nothocercus julius. Next base: position 1,018,897 of record VZSV01000098.1, read on the forward strand.
AGCAACGGGGAGCAATGGGTTGCTGAGTGGCTTGGGGAGAGCAGGACCGTGCGGGATCGTGCAGGCGCTTGCGTCACGCGAAGCGAGAGCCAAGCGCCAGCAGCAGGAGAGGTCTGGGAGCCCCCGGCGCTCTGCCCCGTAGCGATGCTGCACATCAGCGTGTCTGCGGGTCTGCCGCTCGCCAGCCTTGCCCGAGGCTTTTAATGGGGCTTTTGGGAGCTACCTGCGAGGGTGGAGCGATGGCCGTCAAAGTCAGTAGGGTAATAGCCATGGCTCTTTAACCAGCTGTGGCCCGGGCTCTGAAGAGTTAATTGCCTGTTACATAACACAAATGATTTTTAAAAATATGCCTAATTAACCTAATAGAATGGTTGATCTGATCTGTCAGGTAAATGATACACATTTTCTTTCTTTTTCTGGGGCTTAATTAAATATTTACCTACGAGTGTCTTGTGCTATTAACACATTCATCTGTTATCGAGGCACACGGGGCTGCGGGCGAGGGGAGGCATTAATTTGCAGCGCGGCGCGGTGGCCGCGCGGAGCTCCCTGCGGCACCGCTCGCTGCGGCACCGCTCGCTGCGGCACCGCTCGCTGCGGCCCCGTTTTTTCCGGCGAGGTTGAAGCCCCTCTTCGCTGGTGGTGAACAGCGAGCTGGACTAGTATTTCACTGAGCTGCTATAGGATGCGCACAAGTATGAGTTGGGAAATAGCACCTCAATACCCAAAAATGGTGTTTCAAATGGATGTCAAGCCAAACCATGATGCCATGAGTACCCCGGTAGGTTCTGATCCATCAGCTGCTGAAAGATGTCCTTAATGGTAGTCGTACAGTCATAGAATCACTAGGGTTGGAAAAGACCTTCAAGATCATCAGGTCGGACCGTGGCCTTGTTTGCTGGCGTTTGCCGCAGGTGGTTTAGGTGGTTGTTCTCATGGCCGGGCTGTTGCGACCATGCTGCTCTCGTGGTTGGGTGGCTGGCACGGAATGCTGCAGGAGGTAGGGGACGTGCTGGTGGACCGGAGCTCATGGAAGGGCTCATGGAGCTCAACAGCTTCTGCAGGGGCGCAAGGGGACCGCGGGCACGTGGCCTTGCGTCTGTCCTGGCCTGCCACTTGTGCTGGCGTCCCCATCCAAAGCAGCATGATCTGGTACTGGGAGGCTTTAAGAGCAATGAGAGTGCTCGATGGAAGGGGGTTTGTTTCATACTGGGAGAGACGCAGGGAGAGCACAATCAACCGGCTGTTGTTTTTTCCCTTGGCAAATCCTGGGAATCATGGAGCGTTCACGTGCAAAGCCTGGTCCTGGCCTGATCTCTGGTGAGGGGAGTTTGAGGGTGGCTGTGTAGATAGCGCCTTTCCTGGTCATTCCTGCAGACGCCCTCTCAAATGGCGGGGGGAAAGGGCACAACATCCCACACCAGACCATGTGGAATTACTGGGAGATTGCACTGAATTTGCTAGCAAGGGATGAAGAAAAAAAAGAAACTTCCTCAATGTGCTTAGCTGTAAGGATGCGCTTTTCTCTGCCTGACCGAGACCCAGGTACCTGCTTAAAAGCTTCTGCGAAATGGAAGCCGCGATAAAGCAGAGTGAGTCCCGCTTGCCCCCACAATGCCTTCCTTCTCCTCCCGAGCGTTCCTGCTTTGCTGAGTTGATTCCTGCCCGTCGGGGAGCAGCTGCGTCCGTGCGGATGCTCGGTGCAGGTTTTGCAGCCGCTTCGCAAACTCCCGAAACGCGGAGCCGCTGAAGGAATTTTCCTGTTTAAAGCTCAGGTTCCTGAGGGTCCAGTTCATTTCTGCTGTGAATTTAAATGAGTTAATTTAAGCAGTGGGTCAGAAGCCACTACCATCGGAGTAGCCCTGTGCCTGATTCTTAATTAAAGGCAACAGGAGATTAATTTGAAACATTAATTTAAAAGTGCCTATACAAAAGGAAAGAATTATTGCAATAAAGCCTAAAGAACTTTTTTGTCCCTAGATGTAGAAGACAGAACTAGCTCAGGGTCCTGGGGGAATACAGGACATCCTAGTCCATCCAGGGTAAGTATATCTAATCTTTTTCCCCAAACCAGACTTCCTGCATATGTAAATTTGCAATCTGAAACACGAGTTTTACACCTGATTGCATAAAAAAAATGAGCAGGCCAAGCTGGCTGCAGTCTGCCCTCTCTTCAAAATTGCTTTTTATTTTATTTCATTTATTTATTTATTTATCTTGGCACTCCAGCCCAGTCCCGTGGCCGGGTTGGCACTCTCGGCCCTGCGGGCGGGGAGCCGGGTGCTCGGTACCCCTTAGCCCGGCCGCTCGCCGCTGCCCATGGCACGTGCCGCGCACAAGTGCTGCTGCTCGCAGCGCCAACAAACAAAATGCAAATAAAACGCACGCGGTGCACGCACGCTGGGCAAAAAGCACCCTTGCCCTTACGTACGCCTGCGCTTAGAGCTGGCGTAAATTGCCTTTTAATTGTTTTCTAATTAACGGGGAGGATGCAGACCCAGGTCCGTGCCCGGCAGGTCCCTATGAGGAGGTGCAAGGAGTCCCGGTGCCCCGGAGCTGTCACCAGCGGGTCCCGCGCCCGCTCCCCTCCTGCTTAGTATCCATTACGTCATTACCTCCCGCATCTGTCCGTTTTATTTTTACTCCTTTTTCTGAGCTTGACACTTGTATTGCTTCCTGGGGAAAAATGTTTTGAAAAGTAAATTCTAAATTTGCACACACGATTATTTATGCATGCAAAAGCTTGAATGTGAACGTACAATTACGTTTTGGGGTATAAAGGAAAGAGCACGAGCCCGGGAAGAGTCCTGAAGTTTTAATCAAGACTGTGCATTAACTGGCGCAGTTGCTCCGCGAGCAGCTTGACCTCTCTGCATTTCCTGCTTTGTGGAATGACGATGGTATTTCCACGTCGGGAGAATAAGTTTCTTGTGAATTCTTCTGGGCAGAAGAAAGAAAACATTATGTAACTGCTGCGCACGGCTGAGGCTTGCAGTTAAATTTAAGACTTTGCTCATCTAGTGACTGAACGCAGAGAATGTTTGAAAATTAGTGAGCAGCCAAGTCCTGCCAGGAGAGGGGACAAAATGCCACCTCCAGGGACAAAAGGGGCAGGAGATATTCATTAGTGGCTTACCCAACTGCATGCATAAATACTAGTGCCATAGAGGATTAGTTTCCAGTGAAAAGTAACTTTCCACACCCAAACAGCATGAAACAAATTTTTGAAAATTTGGTGAATCCCCGTATGTATCAACGAGGTGATTCAGACAGCAAATTCATACCTGCAAACTACATGTAAAAACAAAGCATGCACAGCAACGTTTCCTTTCTGTTTTTACCAATGTTAGCAATGTTAAGGGGAGGTTTTTCGTTGAACTGCACAACACAAAACCCGTTTCCACCCCCGAATTATCCCCCCGCCCCAACCCAGAGTCGGTTACTAGTGAGATAAGGACTCGGAACAGCTTTCGGAGTGCTCGGGAGCGCATGGCTCCCGCAGAACCGGAGCAGGAGGAGGGGAGCGCTGCTTCTCCCCGGGCCGGGCTGGGGCGCAGCGGGCGTTGCGGGGCGCGTGTCACCCTTGTAAACCCTGTGTTTCTCCCCGTTTGTTAACAGAACTATGGCGACGGGACGCACTATGACCACGTGGCGAGCAGAGACCTTGGCTCTCATGACAATCTCTCTCCTCCTTTTGTCAATTCCCGAATACAAAGTAAGGAACCGCCTTTCCTTCCTCGTGTGTGGCTTCGGGAGCAGAGCGGGACGTGGTGCGGTGCGGTGCCCAGGCGCTCCGGGGTGCTCAGCCGTTTGGGAAGCAGCGGTCTGCTGCTTGGGCAGACTGTGCGCGTGTGAATGAGCAAGAGAAGGCAACATTTGGGGTAGAAAGTGTGATATTGGCTGCAAAAGGTGGCCCTGCTTTTGGTAAAGCCCATTTCTTCCCCACATCTTTGTACCTCTCTGTGCATCTTCTCCAAGATGGGACCCGTTGGTAGAGTAAATGGGAGCGTGGTCTGAACGAGATCTTACGGGTGGAACAGGATGGTTGGAGGTGCAGACCTGCGCGGGGAGCCCGTGGTTGGGCACGTGCCCAAGGTTGCCCATGTGGGACAAGCCCCAAATAGCCCCTTGGCTCAGCAGCAGACACGGTGACTTCGTGCAGAGCGGACGTGATTATTCCTGGAGTGAGTGACGGCTACTTTCTTTAATTAGGTTTGATAAACGAGTTCTGGTTAAAATAAATATATGATGCAAAAACATTAGTAATGCTTGTGCTCGGCCAAGATCGCGCCCTTCCCTGCCGTCGCCAGCGCACTTGGCGAGCGCTTGCTGCGCGGGGCCGCGTGCGAGCCGAGGCGAGCGCGCGGCTCTGCATGTGGTCTGTCGTGCTCCGGTCCCTCAGTACACCTCCTTTCCTGCGCTGGGAGATATTTGGGAGCTGTTTAACCATGAGACAGAGCTGGTGCTTGCAGGAGATGATTGCAGATCCCCCAGACCTCTATGGATGCCCCTGTGCAGCCTGGTACCTCCCAGGTCCTCCTGGGGCTGCATCTTTGGCCCATGGAAGTCTCCTGATGCCCTGGGTTTGCAAATAAACCTGGGTGCCCATGCCAAGCTCTGGGGGTTGCCAGTCCTCGGTGCCTTTGCTTGGGTAGACCTGTTGGCTAGCATGGAGCTACGGTGTATTTAGGGCTGCCTGTCACCTCTGAATTTATAGCTTTGGAGCAACATAGTTTTTATGCTGATTAAATACCTCCTATCTGTCTTCACATTGTTATTATAAATGCTTAAAGCAGGGCCGGCCTGGGTAGCTATGTGGTGAATATTGCCTGTTTTGCAGGCACGAGTTACGGGGGCAGCGTGTTTGGGTTTATGGATTTGTCTTCCCAGTGCGGCTCCGGCAGGAGAGGGAGGCACCTGTGGAAGCTGCTGCACCCCAGGATCCAGGCGGGATGTTCTGGCTCCTGGGAGCTTCACTTGCGTGGAGCTGGAGCAGCTCCTGGCCGCCTTGGCTTTTGGTAGCCCCACGTCTGTCCTCCCGGTTAAACCTGGGTCTGCCCTGGCCTTGGCTGATCCGGCTGGTGCGGTGGCTCTCGCTCTCTAGTGGTCGTAGTCCTGATTTTATGGCCCATACCGAGAAAAACGCGGTCCCTAATCTGTGAAGTGGTTGAAGGGCAGGTTGGAAAACGGCTGGGCTGCTGCTGCTTCGGGCTCGCTGGAAGACCTGCAGGCACCGCGCTGCATCGCCGGAGCTCGGTAGGAGCGCTCAGTGCAAAGACCGGCCCGCAAGGACAACATCTTGGCTAGGTTTGTTTTCCTTTTCTGTGCTCGGCCCTGCATCCTCTTCTTGCCCAGGCAATGCGCGGTCGCACAGCGTGCATTCCCTTTAGCTTCCTCCCTGTCCCTTCGGAAATCCCTGGGGACACGGAATGTCTCCGCAGATGTGCCAGCTTTTAGTATTATTTCTAACGCCGTGAGAGCGCTTGGGTCTCTGCGAACGCCACCGCCGCGTTTGTTTTAATCGGCGGCGCGTTGGTTCGGTTACTGTATTTCCAGCAGAGGTGGAATTTGTGCAGAGGGCTCGGCTTGCCCCACGCCGCACTGCGCAGCCCTGCGCTGCACGGCCAAACCATAAACATTTGGGGTGAAACTTTCCATGCTGTGCATCTGACTCAGCCACATCGTTATTTTCTTAACCTTCTGCAGAAATGATTTCAGCGTTTCCTAAAACGAGATTGCGTTTCGCCCTGGCAGATCCCCGGTTTTGCCGGTTAGCGCCCGGCCTGTCCCGACCATTAATCCCTGTTCACACCACGGCTGTTATCTCAGGTGGCTTTCACAGCTGCAGGGGCTTGAAGAGCAATGAGGGAAATAGCAAAAAAACCCTGTCCCATAATCTCCAGTTGTAGACAAGCGTCACCAAAGGTGACAATCGCACCTTACTCATCCGTGGGATGGTTTTACGTGCTGACATCGCCATTCCCGTTGTGGCTTGCGAGGCTCACGTTGGGTACAAGGTGGCACGTGCCATAGCCACCAGCCCGTCACCCACTCTGCTCTTACAATTCCCTGCAGCCTTCCCAGCGCAACAAAATCCGTCAGCATTTACAAGAGGAAACCGGCCTCTTCTGGAGCTGGCAGCTTGGAGCTGGGATACAAATTAAGATGGGACTTTATTACATTTGCAAAAGAAAGTAGCATGCGACATAGAAAAAGAAATGTGGCAGTTTTTTTAAATATCAGTCAAAGGTGAAATTTCAAGAATGACAAGCAAAACTGTTTTCCATAAAAATCTGTGACTGTCTGGCTGTCCATAACATTAACTAAGATGAGCTGTAACAACACAAGTCTGAATACAGCAACTGAAACAACCAAGGAAGGGCTTAGGAGCTCAAAGAGCTGGGAAGCCCAGGCTCCGGTTTTATTCCCGGTGTGTTTTGGCGGCGCAGCTCCGCGGCAGCGCCCCGGGGGCTAGGAGGAAGCCGTGAGCGGGTGATGTGTGACGGCAGAGAGCTTCCAAAAGGAGAGCAGTGCTGAGTTGTCAGTTGGCTCCCGGCTGCTGAAAATTTCCCCTCCACGTGGAAGATGCTTAGGACGATCTGAACGGACATTTCCGCATCCACTTTCACGTGGACACAGCCTGGGTTCAGGTGAAACATGGCCAGGGAGGGGAGGTAGAGCAACTACCGCAGTTCCTCCTGGATTAAGAAGTGACAAATGCAGAAAGGAAATACCAGTGCGGCATGGTTAGGCTGTGAGAAGACCTTTGGCATCTCCGGTGCTCGCGAGGGGAAACCTGCTGAGAACAGGCAGCATCGCTGCTTTTGCGCGTCTAGCTATGACCTGGAGAAAACAGGTCCCACCAGCCCGTGGGCTTCCTAGTGATGGCGCTCTGTGGCTTGCGGCAAGAAGCAGGAGGTCCTGGGGGCTCGGGAGAAGCTCTGAAAACCTGCATTCAGTTGCCAAGTTTGAGCTGTGGCTGGTCCCAGGAGAGTGGAACCCACCTAGCCCATCCCGGCTCTGGCGCCGGGACGATGCTCCGCGCGGAGACCGGCTCCCAGCCTCGGTTTGTTCCGCCGGCCCCTCCCGGACCTCTGCTGAGGTTACTGCGAGATCCGAGACAGGGTTTTCAAGTGTCACCTGAATCCAGTAAGATCTAACTGTTGATTTTTTTCCCCCAAATCTAGATTTTTTTCACCGATGCAAATCTCTCATTTAGGAATGTCCAAGTGCACCCTTGAAATCTATGAGAGCAGGTCACCAAAAAAAAAAAAATCTCCAATAATTGAACTAGAAAAGAGCTACTAATGTCAGTCTTGTTTTCTTCTGTGCCGGAACAGACATTCACGTTACCTAAATCTAAGCCAGGGCTCAGGCAGGGGCTTGGGCTGCGTGACCTCCAGCGGTGCCTCTAACCTCCTCCATTCGGGGGTCCGTGCTCTAGCCCACCTAGCACAAGCTGCAGGAGATTTCTTCCAGGCTTCTTCTAGAGGAGTTTCCTCACAACCCAGCAGAGGAGCTTCTGGATGACCCTGAGCAACGGGCTTGGCTTAATCACATCCCTGCGATTTCCTGGCGAGAGGGGCCTGGAAAGATGCCCCCGAAGTGCTCTGTGGAAGACACTGGCTCCCACAGCTCTTCCTATCATGTGATACGACTGCTGCTCCTCTCCTGCCCCAGTAGCAAATGTGCAAAATTAATGGGAAAAATCTGCACCAAAAAGCATTTTGCAGATGTGGATATAACTACGTCGCCTTTCCCAATGCGGAGTTAATGTAGTTTGCAGCCAGTGAATCTCCTGCGCGTTGCCGGGTGGGATCCTGGATGTCGACGCTGAACCCCAGCCTCTCGCGCAGTCTTGAAGGGAAGGAATTGCAAGGACATTTCCATTTATTTGGGGAACGAGCAGCAGATGTATAAATAGAAACTGTAGACTGTGGCAATTAATGTCTGCCTACTGAGCAAAGAATTGAAATATTATTTTGTACTACATAGTTTTCAGGGAAGTTTACATTCCATCGCATTTTGTTCTTAAACAAGTCCAAGCATTTTTAATAAGTTATTTTGCGCGACAGTTGCGTTGTGTGTAGCATGGCCTGGACTAGCGCCGGGCGAGGATTTCTTGTCTGAACCACAAATGCATTTGGTCCAGGTTTGGAGGGCGAGTTACAGGGGACTGCAGGTTTGCAGGGCGTAGACTGACTTAGTTTGGCTTTCAAATAGGAATTTGCTGCTGTTTTCTGTGAGCTGAGGACAGTAGCAGGAGAGGGCATTTGAGTTCATACCTGTCTGAGCATCACAAGGAACTGGAGAGGAAAAATTTAATTCCTAGAAACTTTTGCTCAAACAGGAAAACCACTGATAGGCACCTTTTCTATACGCGTTTTGATGACTTAGTTGCAACTCCCGTGTTTTGCAGTGGTGTCCGTAGGCACGCGAGGGGTGGCCATGCCCGCGAAGGCAGCAGCGCAATGCTGGGGGGGCCGGTGCTCCGGGCGCGGGCTGGATTTGCATTGCAGCTGGAAACCGTGGCATGTGGGAAAATCTGGGAAACAAAACCAATTTGTTGAATTACTGGGTCATTTACATAGCGGCGGCAGGAGCGGTGCCTTTGTTGTGCACCCGGGCAGGGTGGGACGTGCAAAACAAGGCGCTCTTGGCCGGGTAATTAACACCCGCGCCGAGCCCCGCTTACCTTGAGCCTGCACCTCACTGCCGATAAAGACGCTGAATCAAAATAATGCATTAGCTAAATAAGATGGACTTCTTTTCTTGGGTCTTGGCGTGTTTGGGAAGGTCTTGTAGCAAAAACAAACGTTTTCATTCTTGTGGTTTTATTTTTAATTATCGACACTGCTTCTGACAACTTCTGTAATGGCTTTTCTCTTTTTGTCCCTCATCTTCAGTCCCTAGCTCCGCTCTGGATTTTGCACATTTGGTCGCATAAATAGAAAATAGCAAATCAAATAGAGAACTGTTTCAATGAAAATCATAAAAAAGATGGGACGGGAGGGTCCGGTAATTCTCTACAGCATCATGCCAATAGATGCATCTTGCCATGTGGTATAGATTAAGGGCAGCACCAGTTCTCACACTGTGTAAGGCTGATGGTAGAGTAGGTCCGTGCTTTGATCCTTGTACCACGTGAAATAAAAAGATATGGAGCATGCATTTAACAGGAACCATCAGTATTTTAATTAGGTTATATTTCTTTTTAACTAAAATCAGAGTGCTCCAATCCATTTCCTTATTCTGCAAACTTTTACTATGTGATTTTGGTCCGAACATAGTCAACAGCTCTAAAAAGTGTATAGAATGAGAACTGATACGGAAAGATATTCTGGGGACAAAATATGCTGACTAAACATTAAGAAAATAAGAAGAACATACAGGAAGAAATTAGGAAGAAGAGTGGTATTATATATATCTTTGTAAAGCATCTGGTGAAAGCAATGTTTTGATTGGTTTCTGGATGAAAAAGCTATGTAAATAGTTCACCAAGCATTTAGTCAATGGTATTTTAAAATTATGTTGATTAAGTACTTTTTAATTAGGATACCCATATCGAAATGTTCATACGCTTCCTATGATAGATATTTTTTCACTTTTATATTTCACTGGAAGTGAAAGATTCCAGATTCTGGTTCAGATAGCCAACAAACTTTGTTCTTCCAAACATACCTTCCAGGAATACATTTTTTTCTTCCTAAATTTTACATTTCATGCAAGTTGCAAAACCATCTTATGGCTTCCAAAGACAATTTTGGCCTGGATTTTGCAATTGGCTGCAAATACAAATCTCCCAAGGTATGTGGAGCAACACCCAGAAGATAATGGAAAATCTGAAGACAGAGCGTATTTTAGGAGCCATTACATGAAGAAGTTTGCAGGCATTCATAAAATTTGGCTATAATCGACTTTTAGGCATTCTTCATTTCTACTAGCAAAACCCAAGGAACGGAGAAGTGATGCCATGTAAAGAAACAACGTAGAAGGGAGTTGGTACCTACTGAAATGTAAATGTCAGAGATATATTCTACACACTTACGCTATGAATAAAGATACTATGCTGAAAAATAAACTAACAGCCTAATAAAGATGAACACACATGGACAAAATGTAATCCTAAGAAAGGAAGGCGAGTATATAAGATGTAAAACATCAAGTGCTGTTCAGAGAATGTCTGGAATGAAGTTGAATGTTAAAAAACAATAATCTGAAAGCAAAGAGAGAGGAAGAAAGAAAAGTCTGTACATGAGGTTAAGATAAATAATCATGAAAGATTATTGCAGTGCATAAAGAAGAGGAGGTCAGTAAAGTAGATTTTAGGACCTCTTAGAGATAGAAAGGGTAATTTATTGACAGATGATGTAGACACTGCTAAAAAATAAATGGATTTTTCACCTCAGTGTTCACAAAAGAGGATGGAGAACAGATGCCAGAATCAGATATAAATTTCCCAGGAGAGAGGCCAGAAATATTGAAGGAAATAGGGATTATTCCAGAATGGGTGATCACAGGGTGGTTGAGAACATCAGTACATGGATTAAACGCCATAGAGAAGCCATCACAGAATTCTTAAATATCAAAAAGATAAAGGAATATTTCATGTTGATGGATAAAAAAACCAAAACTCCCTTCCATTCTGTAGTCTCCTCTGCCTTCCACAGAGCTAACCATGAGAAGAGTTCAGTGTTTCACTTGAATGCCACAATGCTTTTGTCCCCTAGGGACATGCATTGACATGGATTGTGCATGACATTGAATTTTGTTTATTTTAAAACAATTTTAAAACTTAAATTGTGCTTTACAGTCAGGATTCTCATCTCCACAGAACGCACAGTCCTGTATGGAACGGAAATCCTGAACTCAGGGCCATCCAGAAGCAATAACGAGGTTGGCTCAGCAGCAACTTTCCTTTGAAGGAACCATCGCAGTTCAACAGATATAAAATCAAGAGCTTCCAAGTGGTTTCTACTATAAAGTGGGTTCTGCCTCCTGGAAGAAAATAGCTGATGTCTTTTAGTCCTGCTGGATTAAACCTATTTTTGATCCAATGGGAGGGTTGATATTGCATTGTCTGAAGTTCTCACTTTAAAATGAGATACTTTAGGTCATACATCTGCAATATTTTCTCCACAGTGTTCTGCAGGAGTATGTTAGAGTAGAAGCAGTTATGCCTCTGTTCCTCTGTGCATTTATCCCAAGTTCAGAGTTGTATGACCTTCTGACTGGTCTGGACCTGGGTTTACCAAGCAATAATTTCTGAAGCTTTTGCACTCTACCTAATCCCCCTAATGATGTAGGAAAACCATTTTTATTTCTGGCACAGTCTTAATTGCACAAACTTGAGTGAGCTTCACACTTTTTATGTGTGATCCAGTTTAGCTGCAGCTCTCTTCAAATGTGGCCATGGAGTTTCATCTTAGTCAAGATGACCGTCCTGCCAACCTTTTTCCTGATCCCCGTGTTTCTTCAGAGGCATTTTTGCTTTCACGGATTTGACACTGGAAGTTCTCATTCCTCTGCCTGGTCCAGATTCGTTAGCTTCTTGTATTCATTAGGTTTGGCCGTCTCCACAGGAATGAAGCCGAAGTGACTGGCAGGCAATATCTGTTACGGAAGCTGGAGGCAAACTGAGATGCTTGGTTTCCATTGAGCAAACAAATGTGTGAAAACTGATGGGGTTAGTGGGTTAGAATATGTAGCACAGAGCTAAGTTCTTCCAGGGCTGTGGACCTAAGCCCTGTGGTCTTCCTCAGCACGTACATTAGAGAACATCAGTTAAGATTTACCAATTTCCGGTGGATGGTGGGAAAGAAAAGCAATGCAAATGGAAGGCGAACTTCGGTTGTCTCTCTAACAGAAGAGGTCTTTAACATTTGGATACCAAGCTGATTCAGCAAAACCTTTTATTTTTAAAATCTTTTAATACTTTCAAAATAGAATCCAGATCAAACAAAATTTCGTGTTCCCCGGGCCAAAGTTCCTTTCAATTCCTTTGAATAACTTTTGCAGAAGAACAACCCCCTTTTCCTCTCCCTGGGCAGAGTTTACCCTCCTCGAAACGCAGCTGCCATCAGGTTTTCCGTGTTGGCCTCTCCTCCCGCCAGCTGCAGGGCAGAGGGTCCAGCAGAAAGGCAGTGTGACCCCCCACGTTGACCTACAGACTTCCAAATTTCTTTGGTTTTGCTGGTCCTCCTGAGAAGACAGCGCTTTGGCTGCCTCCACCCATCCTCTTTGGTGGCATCTGAGGTGCTGCTGAAGGTTAACGTGAGAAGAATGGAAATCTGTTTGGAGTTGGATGAATCACTTGAAACTTCCACATAAATTCATCTTAGGCCTCCCTTTTAAGAATCTTCTCCCAACTTCTGAAGAAGTAAAATATATGAGAGACACACTCTTGCTGGGGTAACATTTTGGTAGGCCTGTTTGTCACGGTAGGAGCACGCTTTGCCTTCCTTTGGCTTATAGTGCGCTGTACTATGCCACCAGCCTTTGAAATGTCTCCTTTGGGGATGCCAGGGATTGCAGAAGGTTACGGATCCTCTCAGGATCTCTGTTTCATGGCTGGAGAAGCTGTAGCAGGGCAAATGGTAGCGCTGTTTGTAGCTCCGGCACAGCGCAACCCTAGTTGGCATTTGAATTCATGTAGCTCCCTGTGCTCCTCCTATTTGTGGCCATCTAGCAACCTGACAAGTTGTTTTAACCAACATGCTCAAGCAAGCTGACTATGATCCTAGATTTCCACCAAGGAACACAAAAAAAGCTTTCAAGGCACGAGTGGCTGCAGGAAGGAGTCCCGCAGACAAGGTCTCCGTTGTTCTCCAGCACTCTCCTGGGTTCCACGGGGTCTTCGGAGGTGTTCACGTGCAGGTGACCTTCACTGAGACGTTAACTGTCGTTAACACTGAAGTCGGTGCCCTCGGACAGGATTTTCCACGTGTTCAGCATGCCCAGATTTCTGGCCAGCGTAGGATATATTTTGCGTGCTTGGGATTTTGGTGAGCTTAGGGAGCTCCCTCCCTGCCGCCCGCCAGGCTCCCCTCCTGCTGCCGCCGCAGGCGGAGCGGCCGAGCAAGGCAACGCTGGGCGGGCTGCAAGAGGCGGCGAGCCGGGGCGGCCGCGCGGGCAGCGCTGCCCTGCGCCCAGCTTGGATTTCTTTTCGTACACGCGAAATGGTTTTGATCACGTTATATGGAGCTGTCATCACAGCCCGAGCAGTTGCAATTCCTGAGCGTGCTCATGTGGTGCACACCTGTACGGCGCCGGGCGCGCCCTCGGCTTTGAAGCCAGCCTCGCTCCCTCCTCAGAGCACACATATTTTTTCCATCGTGTAATGAGATTTGCTGATGATACAAAACCGAGGGGAGCAAGCTGCACTTGAAAGGCAGGCAATATAAAACCCAGCTCTGGCCCCGGTCCTGCAGCTGGATCCCCGCGGGAGGAGCCCCGCGGATGTGGACAGGACCCTGCAAAGGAATAAACCCACGCTTGCTTTTTCTACTGCCACGAGAGGTTTTTAATGCTCTGAAGAATTTAAAATGATGAATAAAATGATTACACAGAGCGATCAGGGAACGGGTCCTGCATCCCGGCTCCAGCGTGGAGTTGTCCTCAAAACCCATTGCTGGCCCCATCCTGGTGTCTCCTGCAGCCGAGAGGGACGATGAGGCTCCTCCATGGACCAGGAGCCCCACGTTGTTGAGTGGAGAGAGGCAGAATCATGGAATTATTATGGTTGTAAAAGACCTTCAAGATCATCGAGTCCAACCATAAGGGGGATAGAGGGGAGGGCTGATGGAAAACAGCATGTCGAAACCGTCACCCAAATACAAAACAGGTTTATTTTTCTTTTCCCTTTTCTTTTTTTATTTTTTGATGCTAATGGTCTGAGATTCAGGAACAAAGGTTGAATAAAAGTCAGAGGAAACTATTTTGGCGCTTTATAAGGGACGAGCGAGGCCACATCCGTAATCCTGCGCACGGTTCTTGTCACCTTATTATTAGAGCTGTGTAAATCTGGCAAGGATTTGTATTTGCCAAATATACCTCTGGCCTAGATTTGGGCTTATATTTGGAATTCAGGCCAGTTTTAACGCCTGTACAGTGTGTAATTTTTGCTAGTTTTAAGCAAAATAACAGGAAGGAAGATAATGAAGGACAGAGGAGTCAGGAAAGCAGAAAGCTAAGGAAGGAAGGAACTAGAAGAAGAGAAGAAGGACAAGGGAATATGGATCCCATTCCTTCTTTTCTCCCTTCCCAATGGCCTTTTCAGACACCCTCTCTTTCTCCTTCCGTGCTGCCTTGTTGCTGTCCTTGAATTTAGGCGAATTAAGTAAAACCAGTCCTTGTGTTCTGCTCGGCTTGTGCTCTCACTTTTTTTTTTTACGTTGAAAACTTCCCCCTTAGCGTCTCTCTCATCACGTGCTACTCTCGCATATGCAGCTCTTCCTGGGTGCCCTGGTGCGTGCGCTTGCTGCGGTGCTTCCAGGACTACGTGCCCCATCCCGGTGCGCGGGCGCTGGCACCGCTTGGAGATCTGCGGGATTAGGGTTAGGGAAACAGGACTGATCCCCCCACACCAGAGTCGCCCGAGCAGCGTTCCCATGCAGCTGGGCCACGTACAACCAAACCAGCAGCAGCACCGAGCAGCAACATCTCCCACATAGGGGCTCTTCTGCTTAGGTGATCGAGCCCAAGGATTTGCTTATTTTCCCAGGGAATGTCTGTGCAGTCTGTGCTAAATTAAGAGGAGAGAAGCTGCAACTTCCTCAAGGTGACCCAGAGGAGCGAAGGCGGAACAGAAGCAGGGCAAGGAGCCCTGATGCCGCTGTAGGCAATGATGGTCTTCAGTGATGGTCTTCAGCTTAGCTCCGTGACTTCGTGTTACCGGGAGGCCAGAATTTTAACCCCAGGCATTTACAGCTTTACGCCCAGCACGGTGCCCCTCATCTTGCTGGTGTTGCCTTCAGCATAAAGACCCCGTCCCCCCTGCCCCGTGCTCTTGACTGCCCAGCCCCATGCAGGGAATGGATGGGAAGGCCCATGTGGCCTGAGGGCTGCTGGCGTCCTGTGGCCGTGGGGAGCGTGACGGGGCCGAAGAGCACCAAGGAGGCTCTTGAGTGCAAGCGCGGGCCCCCGGGGAAGCCAGAACTGGCTCTATTTATTAGAGATAACCATCTCTATGGCAGAGTTGCGTTTGATGGGTGGGTCCGGCTTATTGCATTCCTCAGTTGTCTTCTCCAGGGATGATTCATTGATTAATATACACAAATCTAGATGTAGCATGGAAATAACACAGAAGGTAGCGCAGAGCCCGGCCAAGACGAGCGGAGACGCCGAGGCCTCGGATATTTAAAGACGGGGCGGTGGGCGTGCGCGCTGCGCGGGGAGGGGAGCTGGCAGGGTGGCGTGGCGAGGGGCAGCGCGGGCGCCGCCGCCAGCCTCTTTGATCTGGGGACAAATGCGAAATCGGCCGTGAGCCTGGAGCCGAGCAGAGGCCAGATGTGGAAGGAATCGCACGCGGAAAGAGGTTCTCCTGCAGAGAAAACTGCACAGGAGCACGTTGCTGGCCCGCTCCAGAACCAGATACTATCGAAAGTTAAAAATAGAAACCTGCCTGTTTGTGGGACAAAATATCCTTGCTCGTGGGCTGGTCAGAAGCACAAACCCACCTAGATACCTTCGCCTGTGTCCTGAGGTTCCCCCCGCTTTGGGCTCGCTGGCCCCGCGTCCAGCGCAGCATTCCCCACATTCCTTGGGCCAGCACTGCGGGCGACATCAGAGAGAGGTAGTGTATTTTTCTTTAAAAAATATTATTTTTGGCTCTCTCCGGCGTGCCTTTGTGACTGTGCACTTCTCTCTTCGGAGGCATGTGGAGAGCGGCTGCATTTTCCTAATTCCCTGACAATATCCCAGCTCGAGCCGTCGGACCGCCGCATTCCCTCTGCGAAGGGGCTCAAGGGGGACCCGTTGGGGACATAGGGTGACATGCAGCACAGGAGCACGGCAATTTGCTGGGCTTTAGCATTTACCTTTTGGGTCCCTGTGACAGAAGGAACAAAATCTCTGTGATCATTGGGAAGGAGGAGGGGACGGGGCTTTCGTGCCTTTGATCTGTAGCTCGAATAGCCTCAGCTTTGGGAAATTTAATTTGACGGAACCCAACGTACACATCTGTTTTTTGTGCTGCCATTTCTTTTGAGCTGGAAAATAGAAATTTCTTAATGCAATGTGTGGGTTCCTTTGCTGGGAGAGGAGAGAGCCCATTCCAAGCGTAGGCTGACTCTTTCTCCGCAGGGGCAGCGAACGGCAGCGGGTGCGAGGCGCGGGCGCCCTTGCGGAGCGGCTGGCGGAGCTCCGTGCGAGCAAGCGGGCCGTGACGCGGCGGGCGCGCCGGGGCGCCTACCGACTCCGCGAAGGGCAAGATCCGAGCAGGTCCGACGTTCTGCTGAAAGGAATCAGGGGAAATGATCCGCTTAATAAGCACCTAAAGGAAAAAAGCAAGCCAGCAGCCCCGAGCGCGGGCGCCGTGCAGCTGCTGTGAGCGTGCAGGGCCGGGCGAGCGGCGGGTGCCCCCGGGCCCCGCGTGCTGCAGAGCTGCCCGTGTCTTTTAGGTTGAGCCTGGTCCAAGCTTCCAGGTAGGCACTTTCAAAACGTGACTTCGAAGCTGTGACTTGTGTTTTTCGGGGCTCTGCAAAGAAATCCCGATTTAGAAAGAAGGCAGCAGACGGCGGAGCAGGCGGGAGATGGGCTTTGGCTCCCGTAGATGCTCCGTCAGAATTTCCCATCTCAGAAATCGTCAGAGTTCTCAGCGGGGAGCCCGTGCGAAGGAGGCCGGTGCCTCCACAGGCCTGCGGCTGCCTTGGCACAGTGCGGCCCTTGGGCCATCCCGGCCTTTGGCGCCCTTATTCCTGTTGCCTTGGTGCAGTTGCGGCACCGCCAGGGTACGCAGGGCTGGGGTCCTTGTGGACACCCCTCGCCCGTGCCATGGGATGCGGCTGTTGCCGTGGCTCGGAGCACCCCATCCCCACGCTGGGGCTCGGAGCTGCTCCTTGCAGACGCCCCATCCTCACGCCGTGAGTAGGTGCAGGCCCTCGCCCGTGCCGTGGGATGTGGGCAGTGCTGCAGGTTGGAGCATCCCCATCTCCACTGCGTGTCTCGGCGCATCCCCATCCCCATGCCGTGAGCTGGAGCATCCCCATCCCCATGCTGTGGCTCAGAGCAGCCCCATTCCTGCACTGTGGGTCAGAGCATCCCCATCCTCATGTGGTAGCTTGGATCACCCCATCCCTGTGTCTTGGAGCATCCCCATCCCCACTCCATGAGTCAGAGCATCCCCATCCCCCCACCATGTCTTGGAGCATCCCCATCATTTCCACGCCACACCTCAGAGTATCCCCATCCCCACTCCATGTCTCAGTGCATCCCCATCCCCACTCCGTGTCTCAGTGCATCCCTATCCCGTGTCTCGGTGCATCCCTGTCCCTGTGCTGTGTCTCAGCGCATCCGCGTCCCTGTGCCGTGTCTCAGTGCATTCTCATCCCCATCCCGTGTCTCAGCGCATCCCTGTCCCTGTGCCGTGTCTCAGTGCATTCTCATCCCCATCCCGTGTCTCAGTGCGTCCCTGTGCCTGTGTCATGTCTTGGCGCATCCCCATCCCCACTCTGTGTCTCAGTGTGTCCCTGTCCCCTCTCTGTGTTTCAGTGTGTCCCTGTCTCTGTTCCACGTCCCGGTGCATCCCCATCCCCGTGCTGTATCTCGGTGCATCCCTGTCCCCACTCCGTGTCCCGGCGCATCCCTGTCCCCGCTCCATGTCCCAGTGTGTTCCTATCCCCGCTCCGTGTCCCGGCGCATCCCCATCCCCCCTCTGTGTCCCAGTGTGTCCCCATCCCCGCTCCATGTCCCGGTGCATCCCTGTCCCCGCTCCGTGTTTCAGTGTGTCCCCATCCCCGCTCCGTGTCCCGGCGCATCCCTGTCCCCACTCCGTGTCCCAGTGTGTCCCCGTCCCCGCTCCGTGTCCCAGCACATCCCCGTGCCCGCTCCGTGTCCCAGTGCATCCCC
>VZSV01000098.1:1039009-1050280 GCA_013398735.1 Nothocercus julius
TTTTTCTTTTTCTTTTTCTTTTTCTTTTTTCTTTGGTTGTTTTCTTTTTTTTTTTTTTTTTACCCAAAAATGCTGATCGGCTCCTGGCATTCTGATGGCTAATTATGCATCGGAGAGCTTCGACAGCTGCATTCATCATCATAAAATGTAATAATTAATGACATTCCAACAAAGAAAAATATGCAAATGAGAACTCATTAGCATTTTCATATTCAGCTTTGATAATGCTTTTGCTGACAAGGTTGTAATTAATGAAAATTCATGTCGCAGTCAGGAGATTGGATCGGTTTCATTCCGCTCACAATTCCCAAATGCTTGCATTATGGAAAATCGGCGGCTCTGCCAACTTTTCAGGGAGGAAAAAAAACACACACACACACTAAAAGCACCAGATGCAAATTAATGGTAGGGAGCCTTTAACTCCTTAAAGTCCTGTCCCCCGGCACCGGCCCCCTCCCCGCAAAAAGCCTGAACTGCTCAAAGGAAAGGAAAACCGGCAAACGCGACGCAGGGATAGTTCAACGCGCGAGTCCAGGGGTCTTTCAGAAACACCTGCTTTCTTCCCAGAATATGGAAATTTCTGTAAAACTTTTTTTTCCTTCCTCACGCTCCCTGTTTTTCCTGGTTTTTGCACCTGTGCACTAATAAACCGCGGGCGTTTTGGCGCTGGGAAAACCCGGCCTCCGGCATGGCCCGAGCCAATTAGTGTGGGACGAGGCCCCGTCCCGCGGCTCCGTGGCTGCCGGAGCAGGGAAATGCCGGCCACATTCCCTGCCGGAATGCCGCCTGGCAGGCCCCGGGGCAAGAGCTGCAAAAAATTTCAAAGTCTTTTTTTCTATTTTTCCTTTTTTTTTTTTTTTATTTTTCTAAAAAAAATACAACAAAAAAGACAGAGCTCAGGCCTGTTCTTGCAGGATCGAGGAGGAGCACCGGGCACGTTCCCTGCTAAATGCCCAGGGATTAACGCACAGCACTTGAAATGCAATTCCCCGCTTTGTGTGGGGGGTTATTTATTTAGCTGCTCCCCAAATCCAGCATCCGGGCAGGACAGGGGAGTGCATTAAAATATGGACCCACTTGAGAGGCGTTCAAATTGAGGCATTGCCTAAAATCCCCCTTCTCTGCAGGGCCCTTTGTGCACTGCGGCGTTTGGATCCCAGCAACGCTAAATATCCCCATTAGCGGAAAACACCCTTTTCCATTTTCTTTTTCCTGTAAGTTATTAAAAGAAGAAATTTTGCATCGATTTTGGTTTCCGAGGAACTTCATGCAGCGCCACACTGCGTATAGATCTATACATAAATGCCACTGCATTGCTGCACAATTGTCCATGCCTTTTGGTGCAACATTCCTTTAAAATGCATCAGGTTCTGCTTTTTCATATAGTTTCCCTTCGCGTGGGCAAAGTGCCCAGGCAGATGGTGCAATGTCACCTGTGAGCCATCCGAACGGAGAGGTTCCCTCTTGCATCCGAGACGCTTTATTCCCTTCCGATGCGGCTGCTCAAGATGGTGCCGCTTTTTTGTTCCCTGCTCAGGAGGCTCCTGCTGGGATTGGCTCTTCTTTTTTTCCGCCCTAAAAAAGGGCATTTTGGGGCTCCGTTAGAAACCTGCACCTTAAGAAACTTTGGGGGTAGCGTTGAGCCAACATCATATGAATTCCTGGGCCATTTTTTAAGAAGTGTAAATGAAGATGTGAAAAGAAAGAAAGAAAAACAGACCAATGTCCTTAGAGACATGACGTTTCAATTTTGTGAGTTCAATATTCGTTCTTTTTTTTTAAAAAAAAAGGTGCCTAGTTTTAGATCATCTTTTACCTGCAGCCCATTTTTGCTGGAATTGCCAGCAAAGGGCGCGTGTCCTTTGGGGATGCTCCGGATGCAAGAGCTCCTGTCACGGATGCAGGTTCGTGCAGTGCGGATACCCCTTGATTCAAAGAGTTTTTAAAGATTTGGCGGCTCCTGGATAGTTTTGCTACCACCAGTTCTTCAAAAAGAGGGACTTTTTACTATATGTTTGTGCCGGGCATCTGTGCGACGCATCTGGGCCCTCCAAGGGGCTCAGCACAATCTCAGTGCTCTGAGCCGGGCCAGGTAAAGATGAGCTTGAAATTAGCCAAATTCCCACAGCGAGGAATTCGGGGTTGCATCAGTAAGGGCCAGATCCTGCTTCCATTGTAGCCGGTCCCCCGGACATCGCTGGAGCTGCTGGGAGAAGCACCTGTGTTCGGAAAGCTATGGAGAAGCCTGGGATATATTATCAAACTTAAATACATCTCTACCGTACAAGGCTTTTTCAAAAAAAAGAATGAGTACAGGACTCCACAGGGCCTTATTTATGTGTTTTTCCTTAGGGAGGAGCTGGATAAAATATTTTTATTTTATTTTAATTCATGATGAATGAGAAGCAATAGGCTGTTGAGTGGATCGGGAGAGAAGATGCTTTTGTTCCTCGGCGGGAGCACAGAAGCCTTTGTACGCAAGCACGCCATATATTTTATATGGGGGTTTTGATCATATAAAATCCCAGAGCACTCGGGGTAAAATAATCGAAGCCGGCTCGTGTGCGCGCTGTGCAGCGTCCTGGATCTTCCAGAGAAGCCGAGTGCTCCCGTAAACTTTATTTTAAGTTATGAACGCTTCATTCCTTCTGCAATCAGGCCTCAAAGTGATGCATCCCAAATTAGGGACTGCTTCCGCGGGGAAAAAGGAACTTACTGGATTAGAAGAAATAAACAACTCAACCATGTTAAAAAAAAGGGCAATCTTTTCATCGTAGCGATATCTCGTAGCGAGGAGCCCCTTCCCATCGCCTTCTGTGCGGGCTCGGGAGCGTTAGCTCTAACAAAGCACTGCTGGTTTCCCAGGGATTTTGCAGGGGGGGAGAAGAAACGGTCTCGAGCTTTTTTAAATTGCAGTAACGGATCAGAAACAGAAATTGTAATGATCTTCTTGCCCCTCTAGTTTGGAATTTTATTCAGGCTCAGTTTAGTAAAAAAAAAAAAAAAGTATATAGAAAAGGAATTTCATAATTGATGAGTGTTTTGGTATATTTTTTAACGCTTTAATTCCAGAAATCTATGTAACATTTTCTTTCACTTTCTGGGACATAAGAAGATTTTCTATGAATTATGACCTCTTTTTTTCCAGTCCAAAAGAAAAGTTGTGATTTGAACTTCAAGTTCACCTTTAAAAAGCATTGCCTTTGGATGCCTTTGTAAGCGCTCCTAGTGCTTGAAAGCTCAGTCCAAGTCCTGGCCTTGTTCAAAATCTCACATTTCCAGAATATTATCGCTCCAGCTACAATTCACCTGGGAATGGAAAGCAAAGCAACTAATAATTTCTTGTCAGAAGTAGAAATATTTGCTGTGGTTGCTAAGGCAGAAAGTGGAAAGTCTAGCATGAATCAGCCCCGTTCTCACCCGGAGTCGGGCTCTGCGAGCAGGGATCACTGCACTGTGTTTGCAGGGTTTGGAGACTGTTGGAAGTTACGGTTTTTGGAACTTCTTCCATTCCAGCTATTTTAGATGAATGTGATCCCCACTATTGCCTGTGTCGATCTACTAGCCCCTTTCTGAGAAAATATTTGCAGGCCATAATTATTCGTTAGAACTCATTAATAATTTGGAATCGCCGAGTTCAGTGTTGCCCCAAATCACAACATACAGCTGTGATAAAGCAAATTTATTACGGAATGAATTTGTCTCTCAGGCTGCAATTAATAGGTTGCAATTTCTCCACCTAGGAGTAACTCCTGGTGGATTGCACTGGCTCCGGTGCTCTCGTGTCCGGAGAGGAGCCGGGTGAGGTGAGGCCGGCGGGATGCTCCGTTCTCCCGTGCCACAAGCATGAGCCCCAACTCATCCTCCTCCTGCCTTGGCGGCCTGGGACCTGCGGGTGCTCGTCCACCTGGTCCCTGCCAATGGTCCCCATGGACCTTGTCCCTCGCTAGCGATGGGCGGCTCCTTGGGGCCCTCCTGTCCCTGGACCCATGGGGTGGCCTCCTGGGCACTTGCCCGTCGTGGTGGAGCTCCAATACCTTCGAGGAACTGGGTGGCTTGGACAGCGCGTGCGGCTTGCGCTGCGTGGCTCCGAAGCCACATTACATAATGTAACTCTAATGTTCAGCTTTGCTCAAGTTTCCGTTCTGTTTTCATCTGCAGCTTGGAAAGTGGAAAGAAATCCAGGGCAAACCTTGAGACTTGCTAGCACACAGACAACTCCTGTACTTGGAAGCTCCCCGGATCAAGTGTGGCTTTACCATATGGGCATTTTAACTAATAATAAAAGCTTTGGTCTGGATTTAGCTTTGGTGGGATGTGCAGAGCGCAGCTACTGGCCTCCTCTTCTCAGGCTTGTGGGTGCAATGCCATGCATTTCTGTTTCCATCTCCCGGTCATACCTCATTCGACACCTCCATTGCTAATAAATATTGAGAGCCGAGCAGAAAAAGTCACTATCTGGTGACGCTATCATGAAGCTCCCAGTTTATGCTATAGACAAAACCCGCGCAGCCTAGAGAGCTGCGTTACAAAAAATGTTAATTTTGAACCTTTTGCCCTTGGTCTGTTCAAGTGCAGTGACTGGCAAGCATGAGGTCTGCACGGAAGGGACAGTGTAGTTAAAAAAACACGAGTTTAGGGTCAGCCTGTGCTTTCCTCTCCCCCAGCTCCGGCCCTGTCATTGCTGGCAGTCACCTGGCGCGGTAAAACCCCCTTTTGGGAGGCTGTGACTCACTAGGAGAGGGTGATGTCCCCTTAATATGTGGCATCTCTGCTACATAAGTACCATTCTTAAAATGAGAGCACGTGCCACAGGAACAGGCGCCTGTACTGCCGGGGTCTTTGTTCCCGGCCTGCCGTGCCAACCGCTACATCCATAAGAAACTGAGGAGCGACGGAGCCAGCGTGGCCTTTGTTCCTCGGCTCCGGTCCCTTCCCGACGTCTCCTTAAAACATCGGGAAAAGGCATTTTAATAATTTTGAAGTCTTTCATCGTTTCTTTCTGCTTTCTTGTTTGGTAGCAAAATCAACAGCACTTTCACAAACGCATTGGCAAAACAATAATAGTTTAAATAGGCTTAAATAGGTCCAAAATGATTTTCTTTAAAAAAGCAATAAAACACAAACAAATATCTTTTTGAAAGGAGGGGGAAATTAAATATTTTTCCCTCTACAGTCAGTGTTTTAAAAGTTCACTAACGATCATTTCAGTACGTTGGGATTTCTGCCGGTGATTTTTTAATTGCAATTCCATGGAATCCTAAAACCCGTGTGCATTTGAACTTGAGTTCAGCGAGCAAGTGTATTTGAAATGAGCTCTGCATTTGGTCAGAGGAAATTGTGCCATAGTCATTGCGTTAGCAAGAGGCTTGGGCGGCAGCCGAGATGCCCGAGCGGGAAATTTGCCATTGCTGAATATATTTGGGGATGAAAGAAAAAATAACTGCATTTTGGGATGCTCAGGAACCCAAATTTGCCTGCTGGATACTGCCCAGGCCACATCACTGGCAAACGCATTTAATATTAGAAAATAATTGTTGTCATATGTTTACAAGCCCACCAAATATTTAAAAAGTGGCCGTTATTTTCTCAGGAAGGCAGAGCAGGTGTTCACCGAGCAACGTCGGCTCAGCGGCTACAAGGCCAAAATTAGCAAAAAAGAAACCCAAAAAAAGGATTCCCAAAATAGGTTCCCAATTCCAGAGCCTGAATAAATGACTAGTTTTGGTTAGTTGTCCACCAGCAACTTTCCCTGAAATCAATGGTACGGGACTGGATTTACAGTTCATGTCACTTAACAATATGATTTTATTTAAATGCCTAAATAAGGATTTAGCTTAGTTTACGGGCTTTATTTTTACATCTCAGTCCCCAAATGGCACGTTTTATTAATGATCGAAGGCAGACTCACTCAGTATCAGACCAGGCTAATGACAAATCTGTATAATCTTTCTCTTGCCTTTTACAAAAGAGATTCTTGGCAAGGAATTCTGGAAATACCAGCTACTATTTTCTGCATTGTATTTTTAAATATTTTGGGACTTTCATTATTCGTTAGTTATTTTATATTAGGTATAGTTAACTGGCAGTGGTGTATCAGTTTATTGGCATGGTTTTTCTTCTAGCTTCACTTGTTATTTAGGTCACACCGGACTGGCCTCCGTCGCGGTACCAGAACGAGCCTTTCCCCTTTTTATCCTGTTTCCCAATCCGCTGCAATGTCCATCGGCTGCAGGGATTCCTCCAAAATTCTGCTTTTCAAGAGAAAGTTAGCAGCGGATGCGAGCAGCGTACAAAAGGGGTCACTTTGCTACTATTCACATCTTGGGTTGCTTCATTAGTGCGACGTAGTAATTAAAGCAGAATAAGAAGGGGCCGTGGCAGATGTGGGCTCCGACCTGATCATTATTCAGACGCGGCTGCAGTTGGGGCTGCGCGTGCGAAACCGCCGCGCGCGACGCGGAGCCGCCGTCCGAGAAGTCCTCGAGCTGGAAGGTGGGAAGATGTTTAGGCGATCGGCTCCGCTGTGGGAGCCGGGGCCGATCCCGGACAAAGTGCAGAGCCGGAGGCTTGGAGGGGGCTCAGCAGGGGCGTTCGGAGGATTGTTCCTCTTTGGACTCGTACAGAGCAGCGTCCTGGGGGCCCGAGCTCTTCCTGGGGTGGCTTTTCTATTGAGAAGTCATCACCAAGGCTTTGTGGGAGGTTAGGCCATTTTCTTCTCTTTTTGCTTGATTATTTCCTCTTTGGTCTTTAATAGACAGCTAATAATATTTACGCTTGTTGATGACAGAAATGTTTCGCGCTTCGCGAAGTTGCCCGTTTTTTAAAAATGGTTCAATGAGGACCATTCCTGGAGGTAGCCGAGACCAGCAGACCTCCCAGCAGGGCGTTCTGGAGAAGCTCCCATCCCACAGATCTGCTTCAACGGAGCGGCCGGCGACTGCGGAAGGGCTGCAGGAAAGCCGAGAGGCTGCGACATTTGAGATTTAATAAAAAATAAAGTAAATCAAAGTAAAGTCTATAGTCAAACTCCTTAATTGTGATGCATTTGCTGAGTTTCCCTCTCCCATCGCCGGCCCTGCTCCGATGCCATATGGTCTACCATGGAACATTTAACTTGTCAGATATAATGGATTGTCCTGGAAGCAGATTTTTGCTTTGAGCGCTCGGCTCCTTTCTTGCATTTCACTCGCAGCTCCGGGCTGCGGGATGAAGGATTGTGGTGGAAATGCGAGGAAGAGGCGCGCGGTTGATTCCCCCGAAGAGGGTGACCTATATGCCACAGAATTTCCCCCACGTAAAGAGGCATTATCCCTGTCACTGACCCTAGCAGGCTGCATGTCAGAACCGTTTAAATTTGTCTGGACTTAACAGATTGTGCAAATGTTCCCGAATCGAGCGCTTAGTGATAATAAAGACTTGTCAGTCCAGCCTCGGCGCCAGCAGCCGCCCGGGCACGAGCCCTCCTTGCGTGACCTACATGGAACCGGGGACCTCGGCACCCGAGCCACCTCCCGCGGCTCCCGAACCTTAAAACATGTATTAGCTCTTAAGGGAGCCCAGCAGCCGCTCTTGTCTGTGCCAGGAAGTGGAGGTTGGGAGGGATCACGTCTATGGACGGGCCGTAATGGCTAATTACTGTGAGTGGTTTGTGTCTTAGATTGGAACAAACGAGCGGTTTTCCTTTATCCCTACCGGAGCGTCGGGATTCCGGTGCTTTTGGAGGAAAACTCCTTGTTCGGCAGCTGCAGATGAGGTTCTTGCATCGGTGCTTCTGCATCGTGCAACCTCACCAAGCAAATGGTGAAAGGAGCGGGGCAAAGCGGTAGCAAATTCACCCGGGTCGGCCCCTTGGAATTCCCTCTGGCTTAAATAAAACAGGAAATGCTGAAAAATTGGCTAAAAGCTCTCGGTGGTGCTGCCCAGTTTTGCAAAATGATTCAAGAATTCAGGGTAAGAACCCGGCTGCACTCAAGACACGCGGTTGTGCTGTTAGTCTTGGTGCAGGCAGCACAAAGTGAATTATAAATCCCCGCTCACAGGAAGTTTGTGTTGAGCAGGGCTTTCTTTTGCATAAAGGTTATTGCATTTGCATGTAGGAGTGAAAGCTTCTAGGCAAAATCCTAGGCTGGCAGTGGTGAAAAATCCCTCCCGCAAAGATATCTATTTTTTTTCCATGTAGGAAAAAATTCTCCTGGACTCATTTTCCGGCCAGAGCTTTCCTTGGTTTCGACTGGACAGCGCTGGGGCAATGTACTGATGCAATGAGTTTGCCAGGATGCTCAGCCCAAATTGTGTGTGTGTGGGGGGTTATCCTTTTTTTTTTTTTTTTTTTTTTTCCTGAAATGTTTAGGAAATGTCAGTTCCCAAGTGTAAAAATCTTATTAGGGAATGCATGCCCTCTGCTGGATAGCACGGGCCGGAGACGCCCGGGTATTTGCTAACGCGCTATGATATCTTTACCAGAACATTCCTGCTGCTTTGCCACACTCTTGGAAGCGCCTGGTTTGTTTTGCCTGTTTAGCTAATCCAGGCCATCCCATCCCTATTGCTTCTAAAAGGTCAAAATTGCGCCGATGATCAACACCAGAAATTTTTCGTAAATTTCCTTGGCTGAGCGATATTAGTGATAAGCAAAATTTTGGTGGAAATGGAGGATGGGATATCGCACCTCAGCACAGCGCCTTGTTACTGCAACGTCCTTTTATTTGTCTCTCAGCCTTAGGAAAATGTCGCCCCTTTCTACTACGCAGATTCTCTCACATTTTGCTGTGCTTTTGACGGTATTGTGCTGTTTCCGAGCGCCTATTCCCAGCTCCTGCCCATCTCTTGAGTCTTGTCCGTCTGGGAATGGGGACGGAGCCACACGGTGACTGGGATTCATGGAGTTTTTGTCTCTTCCCAACATTTGCCGCATGCAGAGCCGTCCAGGTGCTCTGACTCCAGCGATGCTAATTATTTCCCTCAGACTCCAGCTCCGTGTGCGCAGGAAAAGCCAAGGAGCCTGAGGACGCTGATGAAGCCGGGTAAAGGGCAGGATTTCTCGGATAAATGCTCCCTTTTCCCCATTTTTTTTGCAGTCAGGTGCATGGTCTGGTTTTCCTGACCCGAATTCGGTGGCAAACACTCAGCCGTGCATGTTCACGTTGTGCCTGAGCGTGGCTGGGATCTCTGCAATTCGTCTTAAAGAGTATATATACCTATATGTCTGTGCATGCAGATTTGCATGCACACATATACGTCGAATGCATGTAAGGAAGTAGTTTGGCATTAGAGACATCCAGGATTTAACCTTGCCTAAGTGTTAGCCCGATGAAGGGACTCTGTGGTGAAGAACTGCTTTAGCTCAGACTTTCCATGCTTTAGATTATTCAAGTGGGATCTGTAGCATTGTTTTAGGATATATTTTGTATATGTTTTGCCTTTTTTTTTTTTTTTTCATTTTAGTGGTACTATTTTTTAAGAAAATACATCTCCCTTGGCAATCAGGTTTATTGTGGCCTCATAATATCTCTTTAAGCCCCATTGCTGTTTACTGCGTATCGGTGTCAGTAGAAAAATCCTCCTTTCGGAGTGTGATGGCCCTAAAATTAGCGGGATCGATGCTATCCCTTTGGTTTATACTGGGTGTGAGGGCCCTGCCTCAGACACGGCCGCGCCACGTTGACGGTTTTGTGCGTGTTACTGCATGAACTTTGCCCAAAATCCGCAGGGTTTTCCCTCGCTGCTGGTGCTTCCCCAGAGCACAAGGCGTGGAATAACTCGTTAACACCGTCCCCCCATCGCATTCATTGCAGTGTGAAACCTCCTCAAAATAAGAAGTGGGGTGTTTTGTGCTCTGCCGCGGGGTCAGCGCGTTGCATTGAGAGGAAGACGTATATTTAGCCTATGTGCAGCCAAACTGGGCGAGCTGGGCGTGCAGGAGAGCTCGCAGGCAGAGTGTGTGCAACACCACATTCATTTCATTATTATCTATCCCAATATAACAGCTTATAATTCTATATAGGTTTCAGTGTGATTCCTATGGTGAAGCTGGCCGGGTTTGCAAAGCTCTGAGCTGCCGTGCAGAGCGGGTCCGCGTGGAGCCTGCAGCCGGAGCAGCGCTGCTCCTCGTGCACTGCCCAACTCCAAAAAAATAAAGATATGCAAGGAGTGGAGATTAGGGAAGGGAACTGCTTCATCATACCTGCGATGCTGCCAGTGCACGGGGTAAAGATGAACGGGCAGCTCCTTCTCTGGCGCCTCGCGACTTTTTTCCAAATCTGCTTTTCCCACGGAGGTGCCTGAGAAGGGAATCCTGCCCCACTTTGTCCCTTCAAAGAGGGCAGTCAGGGTCCCTTCTGTGTGCACTTGGGACACGGGGTGTTGGGCAGAACGGGGGAAAATAGGAGGGAAACATGTTAGAAATGCAACAGTAAAAAAAGAAATATATCTAAGGAAAATTGCAGACCTGAGCAGATCTACATTCTGAGTTGTTCGAATTGCAACCCCTGATGCAATTCCTTCCTCTTTTTATTTTTTCCCTTTCCTCTTTTCATGCTGACCAAGAGCTAAACCCCAACTGCTGGAGGCCTGGATTGGGATACTGGGGTTTCGAGCTCATCTCCACAAAACCCACGGCCATCGTGAGGCCCATGCAAACCCCGAATCCGCCTCCTTCGCAGCGGCCGGGGCATCGCGCGGTGCCGCCCGCGGCAGCCGCCGGGCCCAGGCGAGGTGCCCTATCTCCCCGGGCAGGGGCGAGCCGGCGACTTGCATTCGTGCTTGGCGAGTTGCTTACATTTTCTACTTAATTTGATTAATTTTTCAAAGTGCACCATGGAGAGGCCAGCCGCTTCCTCCCCGATTGATTGGCAAACCTGCGCTGCTCCGCTTTTTTTTCCGCAGCAAACAAAAAAGGCTCGCGGAGCCATCCCGTTGGCGTGGGGAAGCTCATGGGGAATTTTCTCCCGGGGTTTTTGCAGAGCGCGCTCCTGCCTTTGTGTGCGCTCCGAGCAGCACCTGTGTCGGTGCGCGCGCACGTGCACGCGCGATGCTCAGCGCGGCGCGCAGCCCCCGGGGCCTTTCCCCCGCATCACCTTAAGCACGAGCACAGGCTCAGAAGTCGGGCCAGCTCCTTCCACGGCTCTTCGCTCCCACCGCGGCGTCAGAAATGCAGGGTTGCATTTCAGGACAAATGGCACATTTTAACATTGCTGCTCTGGACAGGGAAAGGAACCAGGTGTCTGACAAGATTTGCTGTTCATCTGTGTTTGAGTTTCTCCTTTCTTT
>VZSV01000098.1:1082314-1093590 GCA_013398735.1 Nothocercus julius
TGCAGACGGGCGCCCCGAGCGCGCGGCGCCCCGCGAGCCGACATCTGCTCGAGTAACTGAGATTGCTGCTCTTGTTTTAGCTTTTTTACATCTATCTATATATATATGTATTTTAACTCTGCTGCTGGCCGGAGTTGCGGACGTCCCTTTTGTTCGGAGTGCTCCGCTGCCTCTGCCCGCACTTGGTGACACTCGGCGCAACTTGGCGCTTCCCCGCGGCTCCCTGGCAGCGGGGGGGCCGGGCGAGGGCCTTGGGGAGGGAAATGCTGCAGGCCGGGGGGGTTATTTTTCCGTTTTGGGGTACTTTTTTGCTTCTTTTTTTTTTAGATTTTTTTTTTTTTAACTTACCTTTTTTTAGCTTTTTTTTCTTTTCCGTCTTTAAGCTACTGAGAGTGGGCCAGGCCAGACGTGGGTCCCCGCTCGGCATCAAGTGCAGTGGCCTGTGGAGCCCCTGTCCCCCCCTAAAACGGCCCGTGGTGCCAGGCCCGTCACGAGCGGGGCTTTGGGGAGGGGTTTATTATTTTTTATTATTTTTTATTACTGTTCCTTGCAGCCTGTGGCAGTGCCCACGCCGTGGCCGGCCCTGCCGGGGAGCGCTTGGTTGCCGCTCACTAAGTGCTCTCCTGGGCAGCAGAAGCTGCAGTCCCAAATCCCCTCCTTTTTTTTAATTTTTAATTTTTAATTTTGTTTCCCCCCCCACCCGGTGACAAGCGAGGCCCTTGTGAACATGCAGCTTGTGCTTGGCGAGCAGGGATGCGGCAGCGGAAGCTTCCCTGGGAATAAACAAAAGCAGGGAATGCTGCGCGCTTCCCAGGCTCGCCGTTCCCGCGGGAAGCAGCTTGCGGCTGGGAGCGCCGCGCGGCCGGAGCCGCCGCGAACGGGAGCTTTGCCGAGCACAGCACTCGGCGATCGCAAACGGGGTTTGCAGCGCGCGGCTGCTTTGCGGCCGCTTCCCCGCGCGTTGGGAGCGAGTCCCGCGGAGAGCGCCTGGTGCTTCCCGCGCTTCCATCGAAGAGAAACCTCGGCCTCCGGCCTCTGGAGCTACAGGATATTTGCTTTAGAAAACCTTAATAGCAAAGCTGGAAGTGTCACATAATAAAATGTAAACAGAGCCGGGTGCTTGCTGCTTCCACCGATGGGCGTTACGTAAATGCAGAGCTTTTCATTTACATTTTTTTCCCCTAAAATATTATAACATGAAGTTTCGGCAAAGGGGATTAGAAATGTGCAATATATTATCTGAGATAAGCAAGAACACGCTGATTTTGATTTTTTTGGAAGCGATGAAACAGAGTTTTTTCTTTTCTTTTTTTTTTTTAAAGCCCTGGCTTGCATGTCACCCAAGATACGATGATATTTTAAGCTATGCCCATTACCTCTGTTACCTGAAAGGGGCTGCCTCTAGTACTACTTGCTAAATTTGATTTTGAGCATTGCTTATTTTCAATTTCATCTCGCTGGAGATTTTAATAAAGTGCTATTTGATCACTTACAACGTGGTGCCGGGGGAAGTATAAAGAAGGAATTGTTGCAAACAAAAGGGAAAACAGAAGTAGCAGAATTTTCTTTTAATGGTATCTTAAGATCACATCCCCAGCTCCCCCCAAGCGCATGTGTTAAATCATATAGGGAAACCTATAATTATTGTAATTGCTCTTTTTGCTTTATCCCAACGAGCGTCAAACCCTCTCCCGGACCAGTTGTTTTGAAATAGTTATTTGTCAAGTCATCAGGTCCCCAGAAGTCGCTGCTAATGAGTTTTTCCTGTTTACATTCGGCCCCCTATTCTTACGAGGGGGCTTTTCAACTCCCTGAAGTTGGCGGTGACGATGAATGCGCCGCGGCGCCGGCCCCGCTGCGGGGCCCGCGCAATAACTCGGTGCCCCGCGCGCCGCAGTGACAAGTGCCAACTTGTGAATGGCAGCAAAGCGCAGCCCCCGTCCCCATGCGGGACCTCGCCGGGAAAAACGCTCGTGGGCCCGACCAATATTTATGGTCCCGCTTTGTTTCCAGGAGTGTCAGCGTCTCGCTTGCTGGAAGGGCTGGAGCGCTGGCACCGCTCGTCAGAGGGAAATATATTAATTAGCAAAAGTTAGGAGATGCTTTAAAGCATCTCCGAAGGGTAGGGGCGGATTTGGGGACAGAATAATGCTGAATTTACAGCTCTTTTGTCAAATTGCATCTATGTGCAAGCACCTCTGACTTGGTTTTTATATATATTTAATACTCATATATAAAAATCATCATACATATACTTTACATTTTATATATATATATTTAAAAAATACATTTATATATATGATGTATGTTTAGTATTTTCAGGGTTGTGATCAAAAGCCAGACTATCTGGGAGCCTTTTGGAATATTCCTGGGTTTTATGGCAGGGCTGCATGTGTACAGCATAAATTAATACAATTTTTTAAGCTCTCTACTGATACCTAGCAAGCAGATTCTGCAGATGATGAGCGTGCACATAAATATCGTTCTGGACAGGCTTTCTGTGTTTGCATTCCGAGGGGTGGGAAGGAAGGGAACAGGTTAATCCAGAGCCTGGGACGTGCCGGGATTCCCACAGCTCCACTCCGGAGGTGCTGCCTGGCTGCCAGCTCCGACCTGCCCTCGCAGCTCCTCTAGTACCCGCTGGAGATTGAAGCGCTGTTCTGTTTGCAAAGCAAAATTTTGCTAAGAATTTAAAGAATTACTGAAATATTTTTACAGGACGCTCCGTGGGGTCTTAGATTTAAATATGCTTTGCATCCGCTGCTCCGCAGCGAGCTTCACCTCCTCAACCCCCCAGCTCCAGCATCATTTTTGCCCCCCCAAGAAAAAGGAATTATAAATAGAGTGACATTTTGCGTGCGCGCTGATTGATGGTGGACATGAAACGTCGTGTTTCGGTGCTGACACGCCGCGCATCGCGAGCGCCTTTCTTGTGGGCAGGGCGGGGGCGCCGGCTCCAAATACCTTTCTCCCTGATCCGCAGGAAATTGTGCGGGGACCGGCTCGCTTCCTGCCGCGGCCCCAATGTGCTTCCCATTAGGCGCGCTTGCCGCCAGCGCCGCCGGCTTTACGAGGTGCCGCTGCCCCGCTGCATTGCTCTTCTCTTTCCCCCTTTATTTTTTCTTTCTTTTTCTTTTTTTTTTAATTTCTATTTATTTTTTTAAGGCACTGGCAGCTGTGCTCCTCCTGCTCTGCCCCTTGTCCTTCTCCAGCATCGCCCGCGTTCGGGCTCCAGCTCCGCCAGGTTCCCACAGTGCAAGGTGCCTCCTTGCCCAATTCTGCAGCAATCCTCCCCAAAACCGGCTGCAGGGTGATGGCTGGGGGCTGCCCTAAAACCCATCGCTGCACCCCACAATAGCCGTATATTCCCGCTGGGAGCTCTCTGTGCAGCGTGAGACTGTGTGGAGTCAGCGTTGCTCCATACAGAGCCGATATTTTTTCCTTCACAAGTGCTTATGTTTATTATTGTTTGGTTAATTGCAATATACGCTAGTGCTCGTGGCGGAGAGCATCGCACCCCAAACGCCCGCTCCTTCTGCTGAGCTCTCAGAGATCAATTCTCGAGTGCCTCGAAACCGCCTATAGAAACCCCCCCAGCTTTAATGTGCTGCATACATTTTCAAATCTATCAGGTATTTCAAAATATTGAGCGTATAACTTTTTCTTCCTGACAGAACTTGTCAGTAACATCTCGGAGCTTTGGCTGCAAAATCGTTCTCCCCGGTAATTTGGGACAGGTCTTGTTTTCCTCAAATATTTTATTAAAATTACACCGCTCGGTAACGTCTCTGCTGTTTGAGGGGGCCAGGTCTGGTTGTGGCGGAGGTGGAACCTGCCTGCGGGAGGCCACAGCCAGGCCCGTGCATCGTGTGTGTCTGCCTTAGACGTATATACATATATACATATATTTCTTTTAAGCCCATAATGCTGCATTCCTCAATGGCTTCCTATTGAACAAAACAAACGCTGTGGATGCAACGTGCATATTTAAACCCATGCATCTAAGCACTGCTGCAATAAAAATTATTGGGTGTATTAGTAAATAAGTGCGGGACTTGGGCTTCTTCAGCTCTTTATTTTAAGGAATTTGCAAAGCTCCGTTGCAGACATGCATTCCCTCGCTGCATTTCCCAACACTTTGCAGATTGTCTACACCCAAGCGTCCGTGTTTCCATGAAAAATGTGGAGAAACATCTCCATGGGCAGCTGTTTGCACAAGTACACACTCTGTGTTGGCAGTGATTATTTGATGCAAGGTTTTCCAGCGTTAATGCTATTTCCATGATTTTAAAATGCATATACCTGTTCCCTCCAGCTATGATGGAGTTGGGGGCGGGATGCTGGGGGCAGGTCCCGAATTCGGGCTGTTTTGGGGTGCTGCAAGGAGGCGCGTGCAGGCGGGAGCTGGCGCGGTGCCTCGGTGAGGGGCAGCGCTGCTTTTCCTGCGCGCGATGCGGGCGCAGCTGGGCCGCAGGGGCCGCGCGCGCTGCCCTGGGCTCCTCTAAAGGTGAGAGAGGAGCTGGCGGCTGCCGCTCGTGGGTGAAAACCCTTTAGGGAAGTTGCTGGTGGTTCATGCAAAAGACCCGAAGGGGGGCAGCGGAGCTGCTGACTCGGCCATTTGCATTGCTGAGCGCCCTTTAATATATATTTAAATACTACGTATGTGACCGTGGATGCGGATTTTCTATAGCATGTGATGCAGAGCGTGGTGTCAGCCACGCGGTGCAGTTCTGCCGGGTATGGCCTCTGCCGGGCCAGATATTACAGGAGAAGGGGCTTTTTAATTAATTAGTTTATTTTTTAAGGTTTGCAGTACCAGCATGGGACGCACGTGCTGTGGACACAGGCACAGGTCCCCTGTGTGCAGGTCCCCGCCGGGGCAGCGAGATGCGGGCGCGCGCTCGCCGCGTCCCCGACACCGGCTTGCAGCGTCCAACCGGGAATGCCGCAGGGTCGGGAGCTTTGGGAAGCGAGCGCCAGCGCCTGGTCCTGAATCCTTCCGGGGCTCAGGGCCGGGTGTCCTCCCCGCTCACAAGGGGATCGTGACGGACATGGTGTTTTTCCCAAACCCGCGGGGAGCTTTTGGCAAGCGATGCAAGAGAGAAGTTGCACCGGGCGCCGTTTCCCCTCGCTGGCAGCGCGGCCTCGTCCGGCGGTGCCTTTCTAACGCCCATTGGCAGTGGCGCCCGTGCAACAGCCGCGGTGTGCCACTACGGCTGCTCGCTCGCAGAGGTGACGGCCCGCGGCCGCCCGCTCGTCCGGAGGGAGCAACGGCCTCTGCAGGCAGCTCCTCCGCATCCGACGGAGCCGCGGCGCGGGAACGCGGGGCCCGGCCGCGCTCGCCGGTGAGCACGGCCGACGACGGCGCTGCCGGAGCGGCAACGCGGGGCTCGGGGCTGGCGAGCTCATCCCCACCGGGCACCCAAACGCCTCTTGTGGCTTTTAGGGAGCAAAGTCAGATTTGCATAAATGCTCTTAGATATAAATATGTTTTTAATTGCGTCCTGCCCCTATCTTGTTTATCAGCCCCAGTGAGTGCAGAGTCTCTTCAGCCCCCTTTGCCTGGTGAGACTGG
Organism: Nothocercus julius; assembly: GCA_013398735.1. Taxonomy (NCBI): domain Eukaryota; kingdom Metazoa; phylum Chordata; class Aves; order Tinamiformes; family Tinamidae; genus Nothocercus; species Nothocercus julius. The sequence goes on from VZSV01000098.1 coordinate 1,087,890, forward strand.
GCATCGGGAGATAACAGTGTTGTGCTCTGGCAGATGCTTTATCCTTGGGCTGGGCATGGTGTGCACAAACCAGCACGTTTTTTTTTTTCTTTTCCCCATGCAATTATTATGGTGCTAAGAAGCATTTGTGTTGTGTGCTCTCTTTCAGCTTCCACCATGTTTGGTTCCTCTTATGCAAATACTGCTTTAAACTTAGAAATGCCAATTTGCATTAATATTTTGGTTTCATATAGCTAGCTATTGCGTTGCAAAAACAAGTGCATTTTAATGAGCGTTTGGCAGAACGTTAAAAAAAGATATGGTACTCATTAAATTCTATTATATGAAATGCAGTAGTTTGTTGCCAAAAATCATTAGGATAAAATATAATGCAAGTTAAGGCCACAAGTATAGCCGTGATGAGAGTGCTGCGGACAGGCTGGAAGTGTAAAGCTCCAGCATTGCTCATTGCAGCCTGCAAACTCCTCTCTTTCACTAAAACGGGAACAGCGAGAACTCTCAGCATTTCTCAAAGCCAGTCTTAGTGTCCTCCTGCCATCTCTTGGCCTCTCTACCTGTGTCGCTCTATGCAAACTTGTGTTGGGTCCTTTCAATCTCCGCGATCCTGCAGATTTTTGAAAAGCAGACACCAAACTGCAAAGCCAGGTTTGGTTCCCTAGGGGGTTTCGGAGCCTGGATTTGCAGTTGGCAGCGGCCTGCGTTCCCTTTGGCATCCTGGAAGGAGCGTTTTGCAGGAGTAACGGCTGGGTGATATGGACGATGGGCCGCAGTGCGCGTGCGCGTAGCCCTGGGGAGCTCGCTGGGCACCGGGGCCCTGCTGGGCAACTTGAGCTCTCTTTAGCCGGGCAAAGCTACTTTTTATATATATATAAAATATATATTTTTAAATATATATATGTGTGTGTATACGTGTGTGTGTATTATATATATATATATAACTATTTTATAGAGAAATACACACATATGCACACACTTATATACACATATATCAGTATATGCAATATGTATTATACATGTATGTATATGTGCAGTTATATACTATATGTAAAATTATATCTATTATATATAATTGCATATATGCATGTGTATATATGTGTAGAGTATTATATATGTAATTTTTTATATAACATAATTGCATATATATGTAAAATGTATAATTATATGCATTTATATTATATTAATGCAATTATATTATATATATACATATCATTGCCACACTGTTTTATTGGGGTGCCTGGAATCACTGCTGTGGCAGGAGCGCGTGCCCAGGTTTGGGGACACCTGCACCCCTAGGACAGTGTCCCCAGCAGGACGTCACTCCTCCTCCATCGCTTTCCCCCGCTGGGACTCGTTTTGATCCGCATGGATCCCGGAAGCGGGTGCGGAGCTGCTGCGGGTGGGCGAGGACAGGGTTAACGGAGCTCTCTCCAAAGTGATATAGACTTTTCTTTGACTAATGTAGCTTAATTAGCGGTCAATTAAAACGGAAGGTTGCGGAGCCGGGCGCTTTGATGGCCCTGGCGCGGCTCCCTCCTCTAGCTCCCACCATCTTGAACCCATTTGGAAGCAGCAGTGTAAACAAGTTTAAAACTGGTTCTTTTATAAGAAGTCAGCAGGCTTGTAGAGCTGCGGTCGCTTTTTTCCCCCCATTTTTTTTTTTTTTTTTTTTTTTTTTTTTTTTTAAACTTCTGTAGGCGGCAATTCAAAGCCGGGCTAACTGGAACCAGCGCTGCACCCCGAGCCGCGCACTGAAACAAAAAAAAAGTGCGTTAATTAAGCAGAATGTGACTCGTCCTGGTTTCGTTTCTGGTCATCGTCTCTATTTTTCTCTCCGGTGAATAATTTGGTTATTAGGTGTGCACTAGCTGGCCCCGTGCACCACGAAGGTGCCTCCTCCAGGAGATGGTGGGGTGAGTTTTGGGCTTTTTGTGAGGTTTTTTGCCAGTGCGACTGCTTCAGCTGCGGCGTCCATGTTTTTACAATGATTAATATAATTCAGCATGTAAGAAAAGTGGGGATTCTGATATTCTCCCGGTCGCTGGGCAGAGCTTTCCGCCCACGTCCATGCTGGGATATTGGCGTCCTCCTGGCATCGCGCCGGGCTCCACGGGGGGGTCGCGTTGAAACCGGGTCCCATCACCCATCCTTGGTGCTCTTCCTCTCTTGCTATTAGTCACTCCGCGCTCTTCCTCCCCCGCCTGCGCGCTCGAGTCTCCTCTCGAGAGCTGCAGCTTGGAGTGGTCCAACTTCTGCTGCACACGGAGCGTGGTCCAGCCATGGGCTTGGCTACAGATGGCTCCTCCGCTCCGTGCGTGCTCCGACCTTGCCTCTGGAGTCGAGATATTCTATAGCATAAACCTCCTATTGCAAAGAGTGGTAAAGAAGTCCTTGCAATGATTGCGCACTCACCAGCATCTTCTGCCGTGCTGGGGGCGCTGGTGGGAGAAGGTCCTAGGAGGAGATTGCACTGCACAGATGACACCACCGGATCTCCTTCTCACCACGAATGACGCCGTCCTTAAACTTTTCATCCCTTTCATCAAAAAAAGGGGGGAAATCATCGTCCTAAACGATAATTAAACTAAAATTTCCATCTCTTGACAGAGAGAGAAATTGTTTATAGTAAATGTGCCTTTCAGCCTTCCCGCATGCCTTCTCCCAAAAGGGCTGATTAGGATGTAATAATTGGGGATGATAGCAGGAGGAAGACGACAATTCCATTTAATTAAAGATAATTTATTTTACTTTAACTTGGTGATGTCCCACATGAATAAGAGTAGATTTAGCAGATAGATTTATTAATGGGTACTGACATCTCTGCTGACATAAAAAGCAAACATTTTCTTTCCTCCTTGTTTTTATTGTGTCTCAGCACCTGAAACTGCTGTCACCCGCTCCCCGTCATCCCACCGGGACGGGGACGCGTCCGCACGGGCTGCACCTCATGGTTCATTGCTTGAGACAGGTCTGAGATGCTGAGATTGGACCGGGATCCGTTTCTTCCTAAAAACCAGACTGCGGGAATGTGTCAAAACAGTTTGAGCCTGTTTCCCTTCTTCACGGAAACAACCCTTTCCACCCAAGGTGGTGAGGAGCATTGAGGTATCTCCTGGTTGTGCCTCATCCTGCAGGACTACCCATGTCCTGCTGGCTCTCCTGGTTGTCCCTCATCCTGCAGGACCATCCATGTCCTGCCGGCTCTCCTGGTTATCCCTCATCCTGCAGGAGCATCCATGTCCTGCCGGCTCTCCTGGTTGTCCCTCATCCTGCAGGACCATCCATGTCCTGCTGGCTCTCCTGGTTATCCCTCATCCTGCAGGACCATGTGTGTCCTGCCGGCTCTCCTGGTTGTCCCTCATCCTGCAGGAGCATCCATGTCCTGCCGGCTCTCCTGGTTATCCCTCATCCTGCAGGAGCATCCATGTCCTGTCATCTCTCCTGGTTGGTCCTTCATCCTGCAGGAGCATCCATGTCCTGCTGGCTCTCCTGGTTATCCCTCATCCTGCAGGAGCATCCATGTCCTGTCATCTCTCCTGGTTGGTCCCTCATCCTGCAGCACCAGCAGGTCCCACCAGCTCCCCTGCTCCTGCAGAAAGCCACCACGGGCTTTCTGCTGCCACCTGATGTAGCCACACGAGCTGGATCCAGTCACGTCCTTGCGGGGTTTAGTCCTCTCCTTCTTGGTCGATAAACCCCTCCGCCCGCTGCGGAGCGCTGCTGATGTGCTCCAGCTGTGAGGATCTACCACCGCCTACAGAAACCACCACGGCCAGGCATTTGTTCGGGGGCTCTAGGCAAACAGATAAGATCTAATTAATTGTTGTATGTGCTTTAAATTATTTGATCACACTGTGCTAGGTAGGTAATGACCAGAACCACTGAAAGATTGCAAGATTAAGGCTCTTTGCTTGCAGAGAAATTTGGGAGGAAAAATATGGGCAGATGTCTGATGCATTCACTGTCTCTGCATGTATTTGTAAACAGAGCATAGAAAATAAAAACACATAAAATGGTTCCCAGTAATGCAGTGGAGAAAAGGAAAGTTAGAGAGCAGATCCAGAAAAGAAGGAAAATGCATGAAGGAGGCCTGTTCCTTCCCTCTGCTTCCTCTGGGAACTCCTTTATTTAAAAAAAGAGATGCTTGGAGACCTGCTATCTTACATTAAACGTGAATTAGAATTTACATACGATGACTACCCCTGAAACTCTGCCAAGTGGCACCTTTGTTCTTTTCATCATCACTTTTATTTCTATTTTCCCACTCTTTCCTCCTCTCACTCCTTACTGCTTTTTTTGAGGTCTGGTTCTGGCTTGCGGGGTATCTGCAGCTCTTGCAATCGCGGCGAGTGCAGGATGTCACTCTGCGCTTTCCGCGTTTGTCACATCCTCCCTCTCCCGAAGATGCCCGATTTTCTGTCCTGTCTTCCCACCTGCTCTCGGCAGAGTTTGCTCTTTTGCTTCTCCTCCCATCCTTGACATATCTGCTGCCGACTCGTGCACCCCGGTCCTGCTCCAGACCTTGTCCGGGAGGGAGCAGGAAGAAGGATCTCAGGATGGCTCCTTGCAAAGACTTGGTCCTTCTCCTGGTGGCCAAAGGACCTGCTGTTCCTGCTCTGCTCTTGGATCCTGCCCATCCTGGCAGATTACGTTGCTGCCCAGCAAGTGACTTGCTCCTGTTGGTCATACACCTGCAAAAATATTTAGGTCTTATTGCTGTGCCCAGCACTTTGAGCATTCCTCCTTATTTTTCCTCCCTGTGGATTTTCCTCTCTTTTTTTTTTCTTCTCTGTTTGGCTTTCGGATCTTTCCAGTCCTTGTCCCGAGCTTCCTCCCAGTGTATTTGGTCATCTTCATAGCTCTTCACCCACTCTTCCACCTTTTCCTTTGCTCACGCTGCTCTCCCTCCCTTTTTTTTCCCCCATGTCCACTGGAAGCGGCTCCAACCCAACAGAACTGTAGGGTGACCTTGACCTGCAGCTGCTCCTCTGCGGTGGCAGGGAGGAAACCGCTGGAGGTGGCACCTGGAGTCACCTGCCGTCTCCTGGCATCCCAGTGGTGACTGGGGGGGTGATCCCGTTTCTTCCCGCACCACTTTGGGAGAGATCCAGGAAAGTTGCCTGAGAAAGACAAATGGCAGAAAGAAATCGGAGGCTGAGCAGAAAATCTGCAGCTCGACTGATGTGCGGGTTGCTTTTTGGGAATGTATATTATTGCACGGGGATGACATAATATTGTAACTTCTTCTTTTTTTTTTTTTTTGCTTTAATTCGGTTGACCCTTTTTTAACTCCAGGCGTTCACATGATGCTCCGTTCAGCCGTCCCATCTGGAAAGTATTTTACCCGAGCAGGATCTGCAGACTTGGAGGATCGTATAGGGCGGGATGAGGGGAAAAAGAAAGGAAGAGAAGGCTGCTCATGTTCTGGGCTCGTCGGAGGGAGGCGGTTCTGCGTTGCGGGCTGATTCTAGGGTCCGGAGCGAGCAGAAGGGCGTTTGGGCCGCGCGCACCTCCTTTGCAGCCCCTTTTGCAGCTCCGTGCGTCTCGACGAGCTGTGCAGGGTCCCACCCGTGCTCGGACGGGCCCCGAGAAGCGCGGCGTGCAGCACGGGCGCTTTTGGCTGCGGTTTTCACGCTCGAGCTCGCACCTGCCCTGGCTCCTGCAGCGCTAAGCGGGCGCCGCCGCGGGCCGGGCACCCCGCGGC
>VZSV01000098.1:1093835-1106671 GCA_013398735.1 Nothocercus julius
CCGGCCCCCCGGGCACGGCGCCTTTCATCGGCCCCGAGCGCCCGCCCGCGCATGTGGCTCCACTTAGGGACCCGCGGTTCCTGCCGCCCCCGGGAGCATCTGCTCCGAGAAGTATCGAAACGCCCCCCAAGTCCCCCCGGGCCCTTGCTGGTTTGCTTTTCTGGTGGGGGGCAGCGGGTGCAGAGCGCTGGGGGGCCGAGGGGGCGTCCCCGGCTTTGGGGGCAGCAGCGACGCGCTGGGGTGGCTCCGCCGTGCGCGTGCGCTCGAGAAGGACCGCGGCCCTGGGGCAAAACGGCCCGAAAGGACAAAAACGAAAGCGGCGCCGGGGAGGTGAGCGCTCTTTGGCGGTGCAGGTCGTGCCGCTCGGTGCGCGCGGGATGCTCCGCCGGACAAGGGAGGCAGCGGCCCCTGGCTCCGGAGAGCTGCCGCCGGACGCCCAGGACGCGGCACCGGGGCGCCCGCTCCCTGCCTCGCTCCCCGGAGCACCCACGGGGTCTGGGCTGCCGGGCTGCTCCTGCTGCGCGGGGCTGTCGGAGGCTCCTGCAGAGCCCGTGACCTCAGCGCCCGGCTCCGTTGTCCCCGGCGGTGCTCATGGCCCTTCCGCTTGCCCTTTGGTGATGCCCGTCTGCTTCCATGGCTGCTCTCCTGGACATCTTCATTCCAGGGTGGCTTCGGCGGGGTGTCTCCAGGCTGCTGGCCGGTGGGTCGGCCATCCCGGCCTATTGAGGCAGGTTGCCCCCGGCACGTGGCTCTGTCACAGCTTGCCTGTCACCTGGTGCCATGTTCAGGACCCCGCGTAGGGCTGGCCGTGCCTTGGGCTCCTGGGTGCCTCCCTGCTCCCTTCTCCTGGAGCTGCGCTTGATGGTGGGAGGAAATCCGACTGCAGCGCAGAGGCCTTGGGAAGTGCGGGACGGAGCAGGGAGGCGAGCGGGAAGCCTCCAGGGTCCCTTTGCTGGGACACCTGCCCCCAGCTGCCACCCGACAGCCAGGGCGGAGCGAGGGGGCCAGGGTCCCTGGTATGGGAAACCCTGGCACCGTGCATGGAATGGGCATGGGAACCCTGATGCCAAGCATGGCGCGGGTGCAGGGAACCCTGGCTCCATGCATGGAATGGGCCTGGGAACCCTGGCTCCGTGCATGGAATGGGTGCAGGAAGCAGCGGCTCCGCGCATGGTGCACGTGGTGCTCGTCCCTTACGGATCAGCACTGCTGGAGAACCACTCAGGAGCCCTCAAATGGCAAAAAAAGGGAAGATTTTGAAACAGTCTGCGCAGAATTCAGAATGAGAGTGAGTTCAGGAGGACGAGACGGGGGGGCCTTGCAGGGCCTCCGCAGAGGGGCCCAAGGGATGATTTCTTCTTGTTTGCGGGTAGTGTCTCTTCCCAGAGCATCTCCACACGCCTCCCGCGCCCGGCAGAGCCCTTTGCCGAACTTCGAGAACCTCCCTAAGGATATTGAGCTCTTTAAAGCCCTAACGCCTTTCTGCCGGAGCAGGACCGGGGCACGCGCGGCTCCCTCCGCGCCTTCCGTTGGGTTCCTGGCAGTGGGGGGGACCCAGCCCGCTTTGCTCTGCGGCTCCGGGCTGAGTCCCTGGTTTTCTGTGCTCATCAGTCCCATTCATGGCCATTTATTTGCCTGCTTAAGTTAGGTTGCCAGCACAATTCTTGCTTTGTAAAATCAGGTGGATATTTATGGACAGAATATCAATATGAGATAATAATATGCTTCAAAAAAAAAAAAAAAAACATTATTTGTTTTGTGGAATAAAGGCACGAGGAGGTGCATGCCGGTTATCGCATTGCATGTCCATGCAACAGGCCATTTATTGCTGGTTGCAGACACGGCTGTCCCTGGGATATGCAGGAGAACCAACCTGCAGGCTTTTAGTGGGAGAGGAATTTCCATGCCAGCATGAAAACCTTAGTGTGATAAAAACCTGGCAATGATGAATATTGACACCAAAAGGCTGGCTCTTCCGAAGGAAACACAAGATCTAAGAAACAAAACAGCCGGCAGATCCTTAAAGTCATTCCTGTCCCTATGTGAGCCTGGGGGCTTCCACTTCGCATGAGTTTTGCTGCAAAACCGGCAGGAAAAATAACTGTTGAGGAAGCGCTGCTGCCGTTGGGCGACGCCGCGGACCCCGGTGCTTGTCGGGGCTCCCGCTCGCGGTCCCGGCGCGGTGGGAGATGCTCTGCAGCCGGGATGCGACTCGCGGGGCGCGCGGCTGGTTCCGGCCGCCACGCGCTCCAGGGCGGCGATGGATCGTCCCAGCGCGTTGCACCTTCGCACTCGCATCCCGCTCCATCGCGGGCTTTGCAGTGGGCGGCTTCTCCCCGGCATGGATTTTCCCGGTGCCGGTGGCTCCCGGCTCGTGCGCTGCCGTGGCCCCGCGCGGGGGCCGTCGGAGCGGGCTCCCTGCCAGCTCCGCGATCCGCTGCCTGCCGCAAAATGGAGGCAGGAAGGTATCCATTTTCATCGGGAGATGACAGTGCCGCGCTCTTCCTGACCATCTGGAGAGCGCGGCTTCCAGCGCAGGGGCGAAATTCCGGGGAGCTCCGAGACGCATCGGAGAGGGGATAAATTAAACAGCGCTGGTGCTCTCCCCGTGGGTCTAAGCACGGGCAAGAAATGCATGGGCTAGTTTGTGCAGGGCGAGCTATGACCCCCCCGGTGCGTTAGTAAATACATGTAAGTAAAGGAGCTTTTTGGCAGCGTTTCTTGCACACACAGATACAGCTTTCCCCACCGTGCACGCGCTGCCATCGTGGTCTGGTGGAGCTCCGGCTTCCTAATCAACCTTGCAAGCATCTTGGGAAGGAGCTGGGAATTTGGGAATTCAATATCCCAAGATTGTTTATAATTTTCACTGTTCCTGATAATGCCATTTTCTAAATTTCCTTTTCTCTTTTTTTTTTTATTTTTTTGGTGGGGGAAACAATGACTTGGATGTCCTTGCACTGCTTTCGGTTTTGTTCCTAGATGTGTGAAGTCTGCCTACTTCCATTTAAGAAAATCAGTATTGTCTCAAGTTCTAGTTTATTTTTGGCTTCTTAATGCGCAGGGAGGAACATATGTGCGCCTGCTTATTCATTTTATTTACAGAAATACATACTTTGACAAACACCTTGCAAATACCCTTGTTTAAAGCCGGAAAATGTCAGGCTGGAGTTTCTTTTGAAGCTTAAAATTTATTTTCTAGTCACACATGTACTGGGGGTTTTGTATTCTGGGAGAAGAATTATGTAGTGTTGTGAACTGATTTATACCGAGCAAGGTAAAAACTCAATATTTCTTTCCTGCTTCCTGCTAAAGGCATACTAAATTAGCCTTTTTTCCTCAGGTTTATGCCCCGTCAGCAAGCACTGCCGACTACAATAGGGATTCACCAGGTTATCCATCCTCAAAACCAGCAGCCAGCACTTTTCCTAGCTCCTTCTTCATGCAAGGTAAGATGCTGCTTTCAAAAAAAGAAATCTCTTTTGCATACATTTTCTGTGTTTGTATTTTGGTTTATGTGCAGCCGAGACAGACAGGAATATCATCCTGCGGTCTGCAGCATTACCATTAAAATGAAGACCTGTAAGTTTTCGTTTGATCGTTATGTCTCTGAACATCTTGTTTTGATCCTGCAGTGAAACAGGATAATGAATAGCTTGCCAGGTCCTTATCGTTTGAGTTACTGGGAGCAGTTTTTTCAGCATGTGTGTGCACATATATTATGCATATACGAAATGCACCTGAATTCATGCATGTACTTTGTGCAGTGTTGTTTTTATGCTAACAAGAAAGATTTTAGCTTATAGAAAGCATGCAAAGCTGTACGTCTACATGTTGCCTATAGAATTACTGCAACCTTGTACAAAATAATTAATTAAAAATTAAGCACATATTGCTCACATTCGAGAGGGAGTTAGTAGTTGTTGTGTGTTCACTGTTACTGTGTTGCATTTCTTGCAAGGATTGCATGCAAGTATAATGAAATTCCATATAACTTGGAAAATAAAATTCCAAGGGTTTGGAAGCATCCACCTAGAACGAGTCTACTCATCTTTTGCCGCGTTTAGGGCACAATAATTAGCTTTTAAACGCTTATGCATATACTGAGCTTTGGGCAGACAAGTGCTTCAGGAGGTTGAAGTATCTGCAGGACAAGGGATTAGGTTCTGTTGTCCCCGTCTCGAGTTCCCAGTTCCCGCCCTGGAGGAAGCAGGGAGCTCTTGATCCGCGAGCCGTGGGCGCTGCCGGCTCCCCGCACGGAGAGCTCAGCTGTGCCCCTTCCTACCTGCGTGTCCAGTTGGCCAACGGTATTTTTGTATTTGGGGCGGTCGCCGTTCCTGCTGCCGCCCCATGGGCTTGCTGGGGACCGAAAAGGGACGAGATAAGGACAGCAGTGGGAGCAGTGACCCAGGCTGTCCCGTGCCTTGGTACAGAGGTCTAGGTGTAGATCTGCACCTAGTCTAGACGTAGATCTACACCTAGACTGTTGCACCAACCACCCTGGAAGCAGGGGCAGCAGCTCAGAATAAAATGATCCGGGCTTAAAACAGAAATACGAGCACTTAAAGAGCAAAACCTTACAAAACTCCTATAGCATTGCAAAGATTTCTGTGAAATTTCAGATTTCTAATGACGTTAAGTGTTTCTTCTTTGCAATGCATTCCATATCTTTAGGTGTTATCCTCTGGCAAGTTCATGCCGATGACATGAATCTCACCAGGTGACTGCAAACAGCTAGGAAACGGTGGTGCTGCCAGGAGCCTTGAAGGAGATGAATAAGGCCGCGTTGGAGCTGAGACATAATAATTTTTTATTAGACAACTCTTGTAGTTTGAAAAAAGCTGACAACTTTTCCAGCCCACATGCCTTTCTTTGAGGTCTGCTGATCGTTACGGAAAAGTTTCCTTTTTCTTTTTTTTTTTTTTGAACATGAAAATTATGGCATTCTTCCAGTAGAAAGTATTTTTCGCTGGATTATTATAACTCCATCTCAAAATAGCTAGTTAAATGCAAAATGCGCAGTGATCTCTTTCACTTGGGGAATCCCGATTCTTAGATTTTAGTGCGAATTGCCCCTTGACAGTGAATTTGGTGAAAAGGAGGGTGCTCTGCACGTTAGGTGCAGAAGCAGTGAAATCCCTAAGAGAAGACTTGGTGCAGCTGGTGATACTTTTGTTTTTCTTGAAATTAAAAGAAACCAGACAATGAAAGCCCAAACCATCCAGAAAAACAAACAAAGAACTCAAAGAACTCTCTGCATTTGGAAAAAAATTCAAAGTTCAGGACATGTCAGATCATAACCGACTTAAAGCAGTGTCTGAAGCTCCTTTTCCCAGACCAGTCCTCCTTGAGCTTCACCCCTTCTTTCGGAGGATGCTCCAGTGTGTCTAGGAGCATTTACAGTTGAACTTGATGATCTTGAAGGTCTTTTCCAACCAAGTGCGGGTGGCCCTGGACGCAGCGGTAGCTGCAGGGCACAACCGTGTGGCATCCGGGGGCGTCAGGGGGCTGCGTTTCTCTCTGTGTTGCAGATGGCCATCACAGCAGCGACCCGTGGAGCTCCTCCAGCGGGATGAACCAGCCCGGCTACGGAGGGATGCTGGGCAACTCGTCGCACATCCCACAGTCCAGTAGCTACTGCAGTCTGCACCCCCACGACCGCCTGGTACGACGGGCAGCGGGATGCGGGTGTGAGGGGGATGCTCCGAATGTCCCGCGCGTCCCTGGGAGGCATCGCTGTGTCCCCAGGTCCCAGCACTGAGGCATCCTGCAGGCATCCTTGCCTGTGCTTGGGAATCCTTGCGTGCGCTTGGGAATCCTTGCGTGCGCTTGGGAATCCTTGCGTGCGCTTGGGAATCCTTGCTGGTGCTCGGGCATCCTTGCGTGTGCTTGGGCATCCTTGCATGTGCTCGGGCGTCCTTGTGTGTGCTTGGGCATCCCTGCGTGTGCTCAGGCATCCCTGCGTGTGCTTGGGCGTCCTTGCGTGTGCTTGGGCGTCCTTGCGTGTGCTTGGGCGTCCTTTGTGTGCTTGGGCGTCCTTGCGTGTGCTCGGGCATCCCTGCGTGTGCTCAGGCATCCTTGTGTGTGCTTGGGCATCCCTGCGTGTGCTCAGGCATCCTTGCGTGTGCTTGGGCATCCTTGCGTGTGCTTGGGCGTCCTTGCGTGTGCTTGGGCGTCCTTGTGTGTGCTCGGGCATCCCTGCGTGTGCTTGGGCGTCCTTGTATGTGCTTGGGCATCCCTGCGTGTGCTCAGGCATCCTTGCGTGTGCTTGGACATCCTTGCGTGTGCTCAGGCATCCTTGCGTGTGCTTGGACATCCTTGCGTGTGCTCAGGCATCCTTGTGTGTGCTTGGACATCCTTGCATGTGCTGAGGCATCCTTGCGTGTGCTTGGGCATCCTTATGTGTGCTTGGGCATCCTTGTGTGTGCTCAGGCATCCTTGTGTGTGCTTGGACATCCTTGCGTGTCCTTGGGCGTCCTTGTGTGTGCTTGGGCATCCTTGTGTGTGCTTGGGCATCCTTGCGTGTGCTTGGGCATCCTTGTATGTGCTCGGGCATCCTTATGTGTGCTCGGGCATCCTTGCGTGCAATCAGTGTCATGTTTTCTTTAGGAACAGAATAAAATTGGAATTAAATCTGTCTCGAGCAGAGCTGAGGGCTCAGTTGGCTACGGAGCAATGAAGCTGGATTGCATCCGTTCAGACTTCTGGGGGAGGGTTGTTTGTTTCCGTTTGCTTTTTCTTTTGGTAAAGGAGGGGGTAAAGAACAGACTGCTAAAATGGAAGGCATTTTTCTCAAAATGCATGCAATCTTACAAGTAATATTTTCCCGTTTCACACTTCTCGTGCTGGAAGACCATTGAAGTGGAGAGTAAGAAGTAGTGCTGATTTTAAGGGAGGAAGCTATTGCTTTAAAGTTTAGCAGAAACTTCCTTTGAGGAATTAGCAAAAAAAAAAAAATTCAGTTTTGCAAACTGAGAATTAATTTGCAAAACAAATTTTTCTAAATCTCAAATGTAATGAGGTTAGCACAGTGCTATGTAACGCTAATAGGAAGTCAAAAGCAAAAGAAATTGCCTCAAAAACTGCTTAATCATGTCCTTATAAAAAGGCATAATTAGGGCACTAAGCAAATTTAACACTGCTCTGAAGTGACAAGCATATATTATAAAATTGAGCATACCTTTAAAACCCAATTTAATCTAATTTATCTACGCTGATACCCATTCATCAGAATTAGGTGGCATTTGCATGGCATGAATTCAGGGAAGAACTAAGACTGCTGAGGGCCTTCAGTGTGCAAGCCTGAAAACTTGTGTTTCTTTTAAGTGTGCCTCAATTCCAGCTTTCTTGTACACATCAAGGTTTTCCAGGTTTTCTCCCTGGGAGGTGGCGGTGCAGCGGGCGAGCTCTGGCACTGATTATTTTTACTTTCGCAGGCATATTAGCAATTGCCCAAACAGAGGCTTCGCACGCAAAGAACAATTCTCAGATCCTGTGTTTTTTTTTCCCTAAATTGTTTGGCAATAGCGTTGGGATTTCTTCCCCAGGGGAAGGAGGGAATCACGAGATGCCGCTTCGGTTTGTGTCATGGAGCAAAGCTTAGCCGGTGTTGGAAACACTGGGATGGCCGAAGCCATTGCTGCTTCCCATGCCCCCATCCCCGACACATCCCACCGGTCTGTGCCATTCCAGCCACTTGGATTCAGGGTTGGAGGCCTGGGGTGCTTTAGAAATGAGTCAAAGCCTCAAATCTTCAGTCAGGGTTGGCAGCAGTTTTTTCATGGGTAGGAAAAGCAGAGTTTGGCTTATGTTTACATTTTTTTGATAAAACTTCCAAATATCCTGTAACTTAGTATTTAAGTAAGAAAAAATCCTGCAAAATTAAATAACGCAAGTAAAGGAAAAAAGGCTTTTTAGCCAGCTTAATGTGAGGCACCTAAGGAACCAGAGGGTACGAGATGATGTTGCACTAACGTTACAAAGTCTTGCTCCTGGGGTCACAGCCCTTCGCTTATTGGTATCCAGCAGCTCCTCTTTCCAAGGAGCTCTTCCAAGGAATCTCCAAACCCCGAGGTCTCCCACATGACCTCTTCTTCCCGGGAACAGTGCTGCGATGGAGATAAAAGCGGGGCATGTTCTAGCACTTGTCAGCACACAGTGTCTTACACTGATTAAAAAAAGGCTGTTTAACAGTGACAAACTGCCCTAATGGAAGCCAGGTTCATAGTAATGTAAATTCAGCAAAACGGTAACCGCCGCAGCGTTGTGTCACGGTGATGAAGGTCTGTGCCGATGCAGCTCCCAGCGTCTCCTGTGTGTTGCCCAGGCGTTTGTCTGGCGCTTGCTCAGACAGCTTGATCCGTCCCCTCCCCGGATGGTCTGAGACACCTCGACGGGGAGCAGGGATGGATGCAGCAGGTGACGTGGTGCGGCTGAGCCAGCCTCTCCTTGCAGCGCCTGCTCGGGCCTTGCTTTAAACGCCACACGCAGTAAGGGCTCCTACCACTTCCCCTGGAAGAGCGTTCCTCCACCGGTAGCCGTCCTTGCCCCGGTGTTTCTCTCGTTCCTGATGTTTCTGCAGTTTCAGCATCCGTTAGGAGTTTCCCCTGTAGGTGTTCAGAAACATTCAGTGCGCGTTACACGTGTGCGATGCACCCAGGTGTCCGGTGTCCCGTCTAGCTCTGCTTGGTAACACCGTGCTGCTCTCTCTGTTGGATGAAGTGCTGCAGGGTTGGAAATGGTCTTGGCCTTTGAAATGTTTCCATCCTTTTCTTTTTCCTCGCTTTCCGCCGCTGGGGCCGCAGAGCTACCCATCGCACTCCTCAGCAGACATCAACTCCAGTCTTCCTCCGATGTCCACCTTCCACCGCAGTGGCACCAACCATTACAGCGCGTCCTCTTGCACACCCCCGGCCAACGGCACCGACAGCATCATGGGTGAGTGTCCCCCGGCACTCCCGGTGCTCCGTACCCTCCTCCTGGCACCCCAGCATTGGAGCCGAGGTGCAGAGGCAGTGAGGGGTAGGGAAAGGCTGCTGCTTGCCTCAGTAGATCTAGAAAGACAGGAAAGGTTTCACGGAAATAAATGCTTTGGGGATGACCTTTGCCTCCCTTGCCTTATGCACTTAGTGCTTCTTTGAGGCTTAATATAAAAATGCAATATTCAACTCAGTGACGTGCTCCCTTTCAAAGCTTGCATGGGATATATTACGCTCACCAAGCGCCTGATCCGGCTGGTTTTGAAGTCTAATTTTATTGTCTTTAGGCGTTTAATCCCTGTCAGGGCCCTGTGAAGTGATACCTCGCTTCTCTATCACAACGCCCCTTCCCTTCGTTTTTTAACTTGGTTCTCACATTGCGAGCAAGGGGACCTGGCGATGGCATCATGTCCTTCTTTTTCTGACGTTACTGATACTGCCCTAACACCCTCACTGAATTAATAGCACACATCTGTATGCTTTCCTAAATATTTGGCAAATACTGATTCGTACTTAAATACAGGAAATAAAGAAATACTGCTTTGCCTGTATCTCAAAGAACAAATAAAGCTAATTAAATAATTGGTAAATAGGGAACACATCATTTGACACATGTTTCAGATTACACACATGATTCTGTATTGAATGACTGCGAGCAGGACTAATGCAGTAAGAATGGAGGGTGGGTTCAAGCATTAACACATGGGCATCATATTTTTCAAGGTCTCTGAACAAAGAAGAAACTAAATACAGTCTCTTCTTAATTTATCACTGTCTGAGAAAAACGTATCCCGTTGCAGTGTAGTATTTCTGTGCTCAATCTTGCCATTCCATTGAGAATTCTTCCTTTTCAGTGGATTACTTTTCCTGTGTGCGTGACACAGAAATCACCCTATCTCTTTCTCAAAACGAGAAATTTGACTAATAGAGTCAAATAGAGACTATTTGACTAATAGAGTCAAATTAATTCATCTTTTTTTTTTTTTTTTTTTTTGCAACACTTATGTAGAAGCCTTACAGATAACATTTAGGGATGCAAAATTTTGCAGAGGGCTGGAAGCAGGTAGCAGTTTCAATCCGGCCTCCTGACCCTTGCCTGACAGAGCCACCACTAAAAATGTCTGAATTTCCCCTGTAAAAAAAATCACCTGTTTTTTTCTTCTGGATCCGTCTGCTGAAAGTCCCAATATGTGAATAAAAATCGCAAGGGCCGCGATGCAAACACGCAGTTTTTTTGCACAGGTGCAAACCCCGCTTGCCACTTCCAGTGACACGTTTTTTGTATGTCGCGGTGCCGTGCGACCCGTGGCTGTTCCAGGGGAAACCTTTTTTTCTAGCCAGCAGTGCCAGTTCCTCGGTGTTTGGGAGGATCACAAGCTAGGAATACCAAGATGGTGCGAGTTTTTCCACTCTCCTTTACATAGAAACCTCACTTCCAGAGCTGTTGTAGAAAGCTCTAGGGCACCAGAACAGCAGGAGTTTGTGCTAGAATTTAAACTCTAAAAAGTCTGCCTGGAATCTCTAATAGATGGCTCCAACCTATCAGTTACACCAGATACTTTGCCAAATATAATTATACTGGTTGAGACTCAGATTCCTGGAAGTTTATTCAATAATCTTAAGATTTACAGTCAGAATTGTACCAGTATGATGTGAGAAGGGCATCATTCAGCCCGTTTTCCTTCCAAGGCACGAGGAAGTTTCAGAGATTAAGTCTAACGGTAAGCACGCCCTTCAGCAGCGTTAGCATCCATCCGTCACAGGGCTGCAGTCTTTCATGATGCCTCCAGCACATTAATAGCTCGGTGAGTGGGAGAGCAGCTCGAAATTAGAAGTCACAGCTCCTGTGAGGCATTTTCAAGTCCGGTTTTGCAACGGAGGAGTCCTGTTTCCGAGCAATCTCTCCGTTGTGTCCCAACAAAACTCGCTGATGTGTTGGATCAGTAGAAACCTGTCCCCTGAAAGCCTGGAGATCGTTGGTTAGGCTGATGTGCTCACCTGTGTGTAGTTGTCTCCCGTCTCAGACCTTTGCTCATCATTAATTTATTAATCAAAACCTTTCTGGAAGTCTGGGTTTGACTACTTCAACTCAATTACGCCCAGTCCGGAAATGTTTTGGATAAACTGTCCCCGTCCAAATTTGAGCGGGTTTCATAGCGTTCCTTGCGCTAAGTTGTTCAGAATGTTTTGCAGAAGAACTTAAAAACAGCTGTCCTGCTTCAGACCGAAAGCTCGTCTTCCCCACGCTCCCGTCTCCAGCAGCCTGGAAGGATTTCCTCGCAAGGAACATAAAAGCAGAGCAAGTATATGCAGTATTTTCCCAGCCATTTCCCGCTCAGGAGCTGCCTGAGCTGGTTGGAATTAGGAGTATTTAAGAACCTCAGACTCCTTCTCTGTGAGCTGATCCGCTCTTTCCTTGAACGTGCGTGAGCTTGCAGCATCCCCAGCATCGCCTGCAGACGCGTCCCACAAGGCGACAACCCCGTGCACCATAGAATCACCGAATCATTATAGTTGGAAAAGACCCTCAAGATCATCTAGTCCAACCATAAAGATCATCAAGTCCCACTGTAAAGATCATCAAGTCCAACCAATCACAGTTTGCTGGGGTCTGTGCCAGACCTGGCTCTTCCCAGCTTACCTGGTGTGCCCAACCAGCAACCCAACCCAGCATATCGCTTGGCTTCATGGACTTGGTCTTCTCCAGCCTTAGGACCTGCAGCCTGCTCATGTCTGGGAGCTCCTTGCCTGCCTGGCGCAGATAAGTTCAGCACAGGTGCCAGGGAACCTCCATCCACCTCTTGTTGAAACTGCTTCCTTAGGTCTTACAAAGTCCTCACAGGGTCTTGTGCTGTCAAGAGCAGCAAAGAGCTTCCACTCCACGTTAATCGTGATTTTGGAGCCTGCATCGCGTCCGCTGCAGTTGTCCCTTCCCCAAGCTGGAGAACCCTTGCTAGCTTGGTTGCTCCTTTGAGCCTGTCTCAGGCTTCCCTGTCATCTTGTCACATATTCTATTCTGTAGACCTTGATGCTCTTTTTCTGATGGACCTGACAGATCTTTGCTCTGTATTAAAATATACACGTGCAGTAAGCTCCTGTAGTGCCACAATGTTGTGTGGTCTGTGTTCTTCTCACTCTAATCCCTAGCTGCTGAGGTTTTGGGAGTGTGTTTGGAGGCTTCTGCTGCTTACCAGAAAGCTGATGTTTTCCATGGATTATCCACCACAGCTCCCAGACTGCTTACGAGCCCTCCCATGCATGTTTATAGCGCGAGGCTCCATTTTCTTCGTGTTCGTCTCCCTCTACTTGTCAGCATTGCTCTGTGCACGGCCTTTACACATGGTGGTGCTACAAGAGCTGCTCTCCGTGGGCAATTTTATATTTTGTTATCCCTAACATATTTTTATCCTCAACAAATAGCACAACCACAGGATATATCACCTTTTTTCAGGCCCTATCTGCATAGGCTTAACAGGATAGACCTGTGCACGGGGGTTTGCTGACAATACCCCTATACTGTAAAGCCAAACGGGTGCTTCCCACCCTTTTCCATCTCTTAATCACTTTTTAATCTGTAGAAATATCTTCCTTCCCTGTTATCTGGCAATCCAGTGTATTTGAGAGCCTCTCCTGGGAGATTTTGCTGGATACTTGTTTCTCCCCATACCTCTGGAAGACTTAAGATTTGCAAGGGCTGATTTCCCTCCAGAAAGCAGATTTGATGGCTCTGTGAATTCAGAATTGTTGTTTCCGATGGTGGTGTCATGCTTTCTCCCTTGTTCACTTCAGCCCTTCGTTGGACCAAGCAGTGGGTTTCGTGGTGCAACAGGAAGTTAGGCAATCTTGCATTTGGATTTC
>VZSV01000098.1:1106701-1126380 GCA_013398735.1 Nothocercus julius
TTTTTTTTTTTTTTTTTTTTTTTTGCATTTTTCTTTTCATTTACATATTTTAGTGCCTTTACGTTGACACTTCAGCTGAAGCCAATTTTTCTGGTTATTTCCTTGTAAACTCTGACTTGTCCCATGGACAAGGCTGATGAAAATGGTCTGCTCAGCATTTCTACTGTGACCTTTTCTCCTTGGATTGTCATATTACATCTTGCTCATCTGCAGGTCCTTCCAACTCCATATCTTGCTCCCTTCTTCTGATGGGCTGGGAAAACTTTAACTATTAGCTTTTTAAAATCACTCTTTCAGATATTTTTTGTTCCTACCTGTAAATTGCACTGAATGGGCACCTAAGCCCATCCATCTTACTCGACCAGCACATCTTCTGGATATCTTTCAGAAGCCTAAAATGAAGTGGAAGAGCACATTTTGCTTGGGAAAAAGGAAACATTTATTTATTTTTCAGAACCATTTTCTTCTCTTCTGGATGCCAGTGATGCTTTGCAGGACGAAGCCTCTCTCCGTTCGACCGGCGGTATATCACTAGCTGTATTTAAACAGTGTTTCATTGAAGTCAGGAGTGAAATGATGGACCAACAACTGTTAGATAAAAATAGAAGCTCTTGATAATATCCCACAGTCATTCCCGATGTAAAACAGCATGATAAGGTTCCTTCTTCTGCAGTGATAGCATGGATTAGCTTCTGCTATATTTGAGGTCCATTCTCTATTAAGGTAGTCCCTAGAAAACAAATTATTTTGTTTTATTACTTGCTTCCAAAATCTTCGGGATGGTTCAGCAGACACTCCTCACTGTGTCTCCTCTTAAGCCTGTCTTTTTCTACTCTTCCTGCAGTCTTGGGGCTTTCCTAGGCAGTCCTGTTTTCAGTCCTGCCTCTTGCATTGCACATACATTGGCATATAAAACCACCAGCGGTGCAAGAAGTGAAAGCAGACATAGGAGGTACTTGTCTCTTAGGTACCTTAAAGCAGCAAGTCACCCCTTCTTGTCCTTTAACTGGAAAAGAAGAAGAAAAATGTATTTTTCCCCCTTTTTTTTAAGAGAGAAGCATGCATAGCCATGCATTTTAGGAGAGGAGCATGCACAAAACTTCCTGTGTGTCAGGCTGCTCCGGACCTGCATTATCCCCCTGCTCATCCCATGCTCCGTGCACCTCCGCTCGGGTGGAAGCGGCTCCGGCCCGGCCCCGGACTCCGGCCCTTGTGTTTTCCAGGCCTCCCCTCCTAATTTGCCTTCAAAGTCCCCCGTGCAAAGTTTAATATTCAGGATAGCCAAAGAATCCCTTTGTTCTTAGCAGCCGCTCTCCTCCAGCTCCCCAGGCAAAAGCAGATCTTATTTTTAAAGTCACTTGGAGAAAGGAAAAAAAAAAATCACCATGCTTTACATTTAGATTTTCAGATTTACATTTAGATTTTAGATTTACATTTAGAACTAGTAACTCAGTTTCTGGACATCTGCCTCAGATTACTCGAGTTGCAAACCTTTAGCAATGAGTCTGATGAAGTCGCATCTCCAAGTGATGCTGCATTTTCCTTTTCTTTACCTTTGTATTTCTCAGGTGCTAATCTGGAATAGCTTGGTGTTTTCTACGGTGTCTCAGCAAAGCAAATCCTAAACATAATATATCTTGTGGACCTAATTTCAAACTGAGCCAGCAAATGAACAAGTAACATTGGCATATAAGCTTACTTCCAAATATGCAATAGTAATAGTGAAAGTATAACTGAAAGAAGGAAAAATGGGAGCAAGTGAGGAAGTGAGCAAACCCCACTGTACGAATTCAGTTGGAAAGCTTGGAATTACAGAAATTTGAAAAGGCCTTTATAAAGGATTCCAGTACAGGAGAAATACTGAAAGGCCAGAACTTTTTGTAGTCAAGTTAAATGTAGTTTTTCCTTTTCTTAATTAGAAAATTTTCTTAATTAGAATGAGAAAATTTTCTTAATTAGAATGAGAAATTTTTCTTAATTAGAAAATTTTCCTAAATGGAAAATAAATGCTCCTTTTCTTAAATACATTACCCTACATGTTGTAAATGGGAAGTGGAAGGAGAACCAAGACTCATGCCATTCTCCCAACGTGTCTCTGCCTGAGCTGCTGCTAGAAACACATGAGCAGGATGGAGGCCATTCCCAAGTTAGGAAAATGGGGAATTTGAAAGGCAGCATCAGCCCTTTTCCATGTGTCTTGCGGAAAATGTGTCTCGCAGCCAGATGTTGCTCCCCACACTGGGTACGCGGTGCAGTTCCTCACAGTTTGGTGACATTTTGTCTCTCCTCGCCCCGAGCAGGGGGACCTCCTGGCCCTGCAGGAACAGAGCAAGGAAAGGTGCCTGAAATAATAAATAAACAAATACATAAATAAATAGATAGACAGATAAATAAATAAATAAATAAATAATGCCTAAAATAAAATAAAATAATGAAAAAAAAAAAAAAGGGTCTAAGCTCTGGATACTGTTTGTTTCTCATTTTCTAGGCACCCAACTTGGTGTCCTTTGGGAACAAAGCAGGAGTATTGATCGCTCGCAGCAGCCAGTCCAGGCTATGCTTTCCATATATAAATGGATACGTAGGTGCTGAGTGTTCTGGAAGGGAGAAATTGGTGGACTGTTTTGCCCTAATTTTTCTTTCCTTCAGTTTTTCCTGTGAACGGAGAAGTTGCGATCCTCTTACTCGAGAGTGAGAAATTGGTGAAACATTTCACCCTGCTTTTTCTTTCCTCTGGTTTCTCTTATCAGAGGTGCAATCCCGTCGCCTGAGATGGTGAAAAATTGTTAAATCAGATATTCATAAAATGTTGAAATACAGCCAGAAGGAACACTTGGGAAGTCTATATGGAAATTGATAATGGCCATAAAATGCGTTTCAAAGGAGGAGGAGAAGGAAACCACATACTGCTCTTGCTAGTTGGCCTCGGTCCCTGCTGTGCGGGGAGCGGGACTAGGGTGGCATGGGGAAATAGTAAGAGCCCATGTAATTAATAACCAGCTCGCCATGCAGGCACAGGGAAGTGTAGCTCCCCAGGCAGACCAAGTTCTGTCGTTTCCAACAGGATGGCTCATCTCTGCAGTCTTTGTAATGTTCCTCTCTGGTAGTTTTTGACATATTAAATGTGAAATGTTGCCCTCATAGACAAAAGTGCCTTTGAGTTTTTGGAAGGAGAAAGCTCTTGCTAAAGAGTTAAGTTGGAATATCTTAAAATACAAACACGGCAACCTTTGATTGGCACCGAACGCGAGCACGGGTCAGGCACAAGGGAAGGAACCGCTTCTGCACACCAGGCTGCGGATTGCAGCGGGCTCGTCTAGCTATGAACTTGCATATTTTTCATACCTTGGAGCATCTTTTACTATTAGCAACCTTTCATTTAGAAAAAAATAAAGCCATATGGCCAAGTACTATCAAATATGCAATATATTTTTAAAAAGCAGCGTGTCAAGTTTATATTTTATCTGCAAAAAGGAAAATGAATGTGTTGGATACCTACCTTGGCAAACAAATTAATGGCAATTAACGATTAATTTGAAGTAATTAGCTTTAAAATGCAATTGAATTATGAGTAAGTGGACCGGGAATAGAAATGGATGGTGACTTTCTGTCTGTTTCTATGCCAAGTCCTTTGTTTTCACACTGCATCTTTTGTTTTGCAGCAAACAGAGGAAGCGGGGCAGCAGGCAGCTCGCAGACCGGCGATGCGCTGGGGAAAGCACTTGCCTCTGTAAGGAAACATTTACATTGGAATACACGCTTACCGGTTTTGTGCACTTTAATGGGAATTGGAGGTCTGGAGTTGGAGAGGATGAGCAGCAAAGGGGAGAGAGGTGGTCTCGGAGGTCGCCGCTCCGAGCTGCTGCCACTTGATGTGTTTACCGGTCAGTGCAAAACGGTGCTTGGAAAATTTAGACTTAATTTTGTGGCAGAATAGAAAGGAGAATAGTGGAAATATTAGGCTGCTCACCGAGCGGCAGTGAGAGATGTCTTTGGGTCTCACACGTTCCATCCGTCTACCGAGATGAGGGATGTTTGGAAAAAAATAAAACCCAAATTATGATTATTTTTGTACTGCTGAGCGATGTGCAAATGAGGAGTCGTCCTGGATTTCCTTGGCCTCCCGACGTGGTGTTTTTCATGGCAGGTTCCACCTACGCGGTCGCTGTTGCAAAGCCCGTGGTTGCCAGCCGTGACGGTGCCGCCCGCGGAGGGGACCCCACGCGTCCCCGCGCTCCCGCTGCCAGCGCCGGGCTTTTCAGCAGGACCGCTACAGTTATTTTCTGGGCAGAGTGGGTTCCATTGAGTTCTCATGAGAGTCAATTGTTGTTTTTGCATATTCTTCCGATGCATCCTTAAAAAAAAAAAAAAAAAAAAAAGATCGAAAGCAAGGCTATCCATGTGGCCTGAAGTGCCTGATACAGTACAGATCCACCCGTGGTGGTGCCCTGATGGACGGGCTCCCCCGCCGCGGGGCCGGGTCACCCTCCGCCGGCCCCTTCGCTTCGTTTTGGCTGATGAGGGATCTCAGCGTAACAAAGCGAAACCAAAAAAAAGAAAAAAACGCCCCCCCAAACCAGCAGTTTTGCGAAGCGCTCCAAGGCTTTGTTCGATGACGCTCATCCGTAAAGCGGTCTCTGGAATAAAAACGTGCCCGCGTGCCAACCCGTGGCTTAATTGGCTGGCGTCTGTCTCCACCGAGATGTCTCAGTCAAAGGATCCTGTCGTCTGGCTTCCTGCATCTAATACCGTGTTGTCTTTATAAAAAGAAATATTAATATTTGAATAAGAGGCTTTTTAACCTGTCCTGCTTTCATTTAAATGAACTGAATGCATAAGAATTCCATATTTCTTTGTGCATCAGTTTGTGATGGCTCTAGATTAATTCTTTATCATCTTTTAAAGATCTATTCTCCAGATCACACCAACAACAGCTTTTCATCAAATCCTTCAACTCCTGTTGGTTCTCCCCCTTCTCTCTCAGGTATTGTTGTTACAATTCTCTTTTACTGAACGTTTCAACCTATTTTTGGTAGGAGATGCTTTAAGTGAGCTCCTACGGTACCGGGTGTGAGACGAGCCCCCGGCCAGTAGCATCAGGCTGCTCCCTTACGGCTGCAAAACATGTGCAGTGGCTCGTAGCTCTTGCAGAGAGGTTGTCCAGAAGCTGAGGCCATGCCATGTGCTTGAACGTTTTCTCTTGGGCAAAGGCCAGCCAGAATTGTAGCCAAAAAAACACATGTTTCTGGACCAGCCGAGACCCTGTGAACCTAATTAATCCATTGCATACTTGTTTTATAATGAGGGCACGTTGACTCAAACCCAGCCCAGCTGGGCTGGAAGGCCAAGCTGGAAGGAGGCAGAGGCTCAGGGTTGCTGTCATGAGCACAGAGCGCTTTGAAGGCTTCTCTGGGCAGGTTGAGGTTTCCCGGGTTCCTCCGACACGCCTCCCCTCCTTAGGAGCGGGGCCGTGTTGGGAGGTAGCCAAGCCTCCTGAGATGCCCTTGGCTTTGCCTGGGAGCCCCCGGATCGTGTTAAACACCCTTGGGAATCCCCAGGGAGAGCCACGGTGCTGCTTGCACAGGGCAATGCCGTTAACTCATGGCAGAGGCAGGATGTCCCCTCGTCTCCTGAGAGAGGCAACCAGTGACACTGGAGTGGAAGGACCTCCTAAAGGACAGAGACGTAATAACAGTCCCAAAGCAAGGAGAGCTTTTGGGAAAGACTGGTGGGAGGGAAGCAAGCTGGCAGCACATGAAGACAGTCTGGAAGGAGAAAAGAGAGCTAGAAGATTGGCCAGCCCCTGTGGGCAGAGGGCCAGGAAGGAGGGCCGCCACGCGTAGGTCCCGCACGGTCACCTTGCTGAGGAGGAGCTTGGTGGTGCTTAAATTAACTCAGCTGGCATCTCCACCGCCTCCAGAGCCGTGCCCAGCACGGTGCCGTGGCGGGAGGGATCCGTGCTGCAGAAAGCCACGTTCTGCCCTTAAACGTTGTCTGAAATAAGTCCCCGGTCTCAAGTGAGACCCTGGCACCGTGAGCCAGGTGCTGCCATCAGTCCCGGGGAAGGGATCCGAGCAGAGAGAAAACTGCGTGCTGAGTGATTGGGCTGTGTGGCTTTCTGCAAATTTTACTGAGGAACTAGTTAAAAAACTAGTAAGTAGTGTCCAAAGAAATGAAAATAAGGAGTCTTAAGTCCTTTTGACAAAGAACTAATTGCGCTGAGCGTGCAAGGCGCTTTTCCCTCAAGGATAGAGAAGGCTAGTTAGAAATTATTTCCAAAGCAAAGATTGCTTTTCACTGCTCCGTTCAGTGTTATCACAAAATCCCAAATAAAATAAGAATAAAAATCCATGGGGACTAGGAAAGAGAAGATTTAAGTTTTAATTAGCATTAGCATAATTTTGCCTTCCATGAGAAAAAAAATCACACAATGAGCCTAAAAAAACACTGCCGTGAGTTCCACCCTGGCCTGTCTCCGTCCAAGTGAATGCCATTCAATTCAGATGTTAAGATTAAAATCTGAATATTTCTATCTCAAATTCTTAACCTTGCTTTGTAAGATTATCCAGAAGATCATTAATTAAAAAAAAAAAAAAAAAAAAAAAAACACTCTAAATTGTCTCATCACTGTGCTATAAATAGAGGCCTTTGGGAAAATACTTGAAAAGCCATCTTTCCCCATGTTTGCTTTGCCTCTTTCACGAGGGCAAATTTTTTTCATTAGAAAACACTGCTGACGAACAGGAGACCTTTTATTCCCGCACACAGCAGAAATAGCTTAGGAGCAGGGGATGCAAACCAGATTTTTTCTGCTAGACCCCGGGCGCCCTGAATCACCTGCGGAGCGCCCAGACTGTGTGGGTGCAGCCAAATGCCACGTGCCTGGTTTGGGCTTATCCCTTTTTGTTTCTTTCTTTTTTTTTTAGATTTTGCCGATTTGGTGAGGGGCACTGCCCGTGGAGCCGGGCTAGGGCCGAGCTCGCGTTGGCTCCTCGTGGCCCCGGAGCCTCGTCCTTGTGCCGCGGCCTCGCGCGGGTCCGGCTGCCGCTCGATGCTCCCCTGCGCCGAGCAGCCGCCGGGGACTCCATGGGCAGCATCTACATGCTGCGCCACCAAATTCCCTTTTTTTTTTTTAATTTTTTTTTTTCACCCGTGTGTATTTTGGAAGTTCTCCGTATGTCTGCTCTATAGTCTATCTGGAATAGGGCATTTACATGTCTACAAAACTGTCCAAAAAAGTTTGAAAGACCCTTTTGTTTGCACAGTTCTAATGGTAACTCCCATTTTACTATTAGCAGGCACAGCTGTTTGGTCTAGAAATGGAGGTCAAGCGTCATCATCTCCCAATTATGAAGGTCCCTTACACTCTTTGGTATGTTTTGATTAGCGACCTCCTCTGCCTCAGTATTTTACTTGCTGTTCTTTCCATTTCTCATCCGTTCTTCTCACACAGGTTTTCATTTTGCTAGAGGCCGCTCTGCCCGCGGGTCCCGTGCGCGGGATGGGGTGAGCGGTGCAGCCTGAGGGCTCGGGCACGGACGTGTCTGTTGGGCAGTGAGACAGGCGAGAAGCTCTGGGTTTGTCTCGTGTGGAGGCACCACGGGATGGTCTTGGCCCAGTGGTGCGTCGGAGTCGATGCTAACGCAGCGCTGAGGATCGCGGCAATGCTAGTGCAGTTTGTTGGCTTTCCTGAATGGAAAGACGCTCTAAGCGTCGGAGCTGGCCAGAAGCACCTTAAGCCTAGGTGGCTGCGACAGCGTTTTGCGGAATCCCGTATCCTCTGTCTTGGTCTTCCCTGCTCATTGTATGCCTAGGAGTTTCAAGGAATGGGTCTGAAACACAAAGCATTTTGTTGGGTGCGAAATAAAGAGGAGGAGGCCCTGGGGTGACCAAATCACTCTCTACAACTGCCTGAGAGGAGGTTGAGGAGGTTGCGGGAGTCAATCTCTTCTCCAGAATAATTACTGATAGGACAAGAGGAAATGGCCTCAGATTGCACCAGGGAGGTTCAGGTTAGATATTGGGAAGAATTTCTACACAGAAAGGGTGGCGAAGCCTTGGAACGGACTGCCCAGGAAGTGGTGGAGTCACCGTCCCTGGCGGTGTTGAAGATGAGGCCCTCAGGGACACGGTTTAGCGGGCAGGGTGGGCATGGGTTTGCGGTTGGACTCACTGACCTCGAAGGTCTTTTCCAACCATAATGATTCTGTGATTCTGTAAAGAGCACTGAAGTCTCAAAGTCGCTTCATTTTGGAGGAGAGAGCAAGGAGGTGGTGCTGGAGCTCAGCCTCTCGCCGGGGGTGAAGCGCCCGTGACTCCCGTTAGATTTTGCCCCAGGAAAGGCGTAGCACAGAGCAAGTTTTCCACCCCGCAGAGGATTTCCAGGAGGGGCTGTGGTGGTTTCTGGGTCACCTGCCTCGTGCAAGGAGTATGTGGCCCTTTGGAGATAGCTATGCTGCTATGTGGCTTTTGGAGAGCAGTGGTTTCGCTAAGAGACGTGATGAAGAGCTCCCTAGGTTGCTACTAGCTCTTTTTCATAGCCACACCAAAATAACCTATTTTAGGTTATTTTAACTTAAAATTCATTTTAGTCTACTTCGATCTACAGTTACCTAAGATGGCCTGTTTCATAGGTGATTCAGGGTGGCCCTGTTTTTCTCTCCCCTTCTCTCGGGCAGGCTTGGGGCGAGACGGGCCATGTCCCTGGGGTGGCACAGGGGCTCGGGGACCCGTCCTGCCCGCACAGAGCTCCTGGGGCTCCCATGCGAAGGGCAGTGGTGGAGGGGACTGTGGCCAGGACTGCTCTGTGCACGGGCCCTGCAGGGCCCAGGGTGGCGTTAAGGAGGTGCGTTTACTACTGCTTTTACCAGTGGTGCACTGAAGGTGTCCGGAGGATGCCTGTCTGTAGGGACAGGCAACATCAAGGTGTGACAGAGCTTGCAAGCTGGTAGTGCCTCTTTTCCTCTTTGTACCTTAGATAGGGGGAGGAAAACCCCAAAACCCCTGCCAGGGACTGCTTAAAAACCAGAGGTGTGTTTGTTTCTTTGCTTCTTCTTCTTTTTTTTTTTTTTTTTTTTTTTTTTTTTTTTTTTTTTTTTTTTTTTTTTTTTTTTTTTTTTTTTTTTTAAGTATCACTAAAACTTTTCAAAGAAGCAGAGGGCAACGGATGTACTGTAATGATTATGTTCATGAGGAATCATTGAACCTGTTTTGCCCATGAAAATCAAAGCCGTCCTTGTGTTACCGGTGCTCTCCCGCTCCCGAGCCTCCAGCACGGCCCCTAGGGCAGGCGAAACCCCCCCAAAAGGCGGGCGGAAAGGCAGGAGCGGGGCGGGCGCGATGGGAGCGCGCGGGGAGCGCGCGGGGAGCGCGCGGCGCCCGCTCACGCTGCTCCCGCTCTGCTTCTCCCCGCGCCCACAGCAAAGCCGCATCGAGGACCGCCTGGAGCGGCTGGACGACGCCATCCACGTGCTGCGGAACCACGCCGTGGGGCCCTCCACCGCCATGCCCGGCAGCCACGGGGACATGCACGGACTAATAGGGCCCGCGCACAACGGAGCCATGGGCGGCCTCGGCTCCGGCTACGGCACCGGCTTGCTCTCCGCCAACCGGCACTCGCTCATGGTAAGCTCGCCGGCGCGCGCGCGGCACGCGGGCGCAAGGCAGCTCTTGCAGGGTGCGTCTGTAGGGTGTAAGCGTGTGTGCAAGGCAGCCCTTGGAGTATGCATCCGTAGGGTGCTGGAATGCGTTTTCGGCAGCTCTTGCAGCGTGCATCCGTAGGGTGTGAGCATGTGTGCAAGGCAGCCCTTGCAGCGGGCATCTATAGGATGTGAACATACGTGCAAGGCAGCTCTTGCAGTGTGCTCCTGTAATGTGCAAGCATGCATGCTTGCACAGTTCTTGCAGTGTGCATCCGTAAGGTGTGTGCATATGTGCAAGGCAGCCTTTGCAATATGCATCCCTAGGGTGCGAGCGTACGTACGAGGCAGCCCTTGCAATGTGCATCTATAGGGTGTGTGCATACGTACAACGCAGCCCTTGCAGTGTGCATCCATAGGGTCCTGGAGCACATTTTCAGCCATGGGACGTTTTGCTCAGGGCTCATGGGGTCTTCTTTGCAATGGAAGACCCAATTGCAGCCTGCAGCGGGTGCAGAAAGGTGCACATCTCCAGTACATCCTTAAATCCGGGGGGAGGAGGAGGTTCAGAGCGGGAGAGGAGAGCGCTCGCGGCCGCTTGAACCTCCCTGGGGATGCAGCGACCGCCGCAGCGGTGCTGAGCTCGCGGGAGAGGCTCGCGTGGCGCGCCCGCACCTTGCTGGGACCAGTGCAGCCGCGTGTGCAGTGTGCTCGAGTGGTTCCTGCTTTTAGCATGCAGTGCATACACTACCCACGGCTTCGCGACGAGTGCCGTGCACTCTGGAAAGGAAATACTTTGTAGTTGCTTGCTTGCTTGCAGAGGAAAATCGTGTCTCTGCAATCTGCTAATCCTTTAGATATGTTAGCAAAATGATAAGTAAAGGAGAAGCGGCTAAGGAAATGTGTTTGAATATATAGAAATCTTAAAGGCCCTCAGAAGAAGTTATTGGAAAGATAATGGTGCTATCGGAGACGAGAAGAGGCAGTTCTGGATTAGAAAGTGAAGGTGCGCTAGGGAGTGAAGAGTGGGATGAATGTGCGGCTCCCCGCGAGGCTGAAGGGCCATGGTTTTGATACTGCAAAATTTAATTTGAGCAATAATGTCGCTTACTCATGGGCGGAATGGAAAAAGGGAGCAATGAGTTATCTGGCAGTATTTTCAGAGGATTCCATCTATTTAGGTTAATTAAGAGTGGAGAAAAATATGTGGGAAGAGCGCGGGCCGCGACAGATCCGTGGCCAGTTCGCTGCCATGTGGCGCGGCGGGAGGACCGGGCTCCGTCCCGTTCGTCCCACGGGCCCAGCGCACGGCAGTGCAGAGCAGAAGGAGGAATTTCAATTAACGTGTGGGGCTCCAGACAAGGGAGCAAGGAAACATGCGGGAAATTGCTCTGCAGTGTGCAGGAACCATTAAAAAAAAAAAAAAGCCCTTTGAATTGAAAAAGCACGTGAGAAAGGACACCAGAACTGATGGCGTGCCAAAGAATTCCATAGGTATGTATGGAGAGATATATATACACATACATTCATATATACATTTGTCCTTACCTGGAGGTCTGTGTTCTATTTTGGTTTTCCTATCACCAAAAAGCTCAGTAAAGTTAGAAGGAATTCGGTGGCAAAGCATCAGGGATGATTGCAAGGAGCATGGAAAGATTTCCCTGTGAAGAGAGGTTGAACAGATTGTGGTGATTTTGTTCAGCGGGATGAATAGGAGGAGGCATAAAAGAGGTGTGGGGATAAAAGAGCGCGCAGAGAAGGTAAATCTCGCCCTCCTATTCAGCCCTCCTTATAATTAAAGAACAGGGGGACATTCAGGGAACCTGACCGAAAGAAGTACTTTTCAGTCGACGCACAATGACCTGTGAAGTTCATTGCTCCACGATGTAATCAAGGCCAAATGCTCCGGCACATTCCCAGTGGGATTAGGCATCATATGGAAAATGCAAACATTTAGCGTCTTTTTTAAAAAAAAAAACTTGACAGGATTCCTCATCTTTACACAAGGGGAAGGGGGAAAAAAAAGAAAGACTTTGATGCCAGAGCGTGAGGCAGCTCCGGGGGGAAGGAAGACGCTTCTTCTGGTGGCCAATTACTCGTAATTGCTGCACCCGCAGGGACGCCCAGTGCTGGGCGCCCTCGGGATAAAATAATGAGGCTCCCAGCGCCACCAAGCCTCTGGCATGGCCCTTCCCAGGGTTTTCCCGGGATCTTCTTGGCCTCCCACCACCCCACCTTGCAGCAACCTCCTGCCGAGGGTCCTCACTCAGCACGTCCCTTCATGCGGACGTGGCTGCCTCCGGTGCCCTGAGCTACATATCCACCCGGAGCTGGGAAACCATGCAAGAATGCAATAGCTTCTGTTGCTGCGGGTTATTAACATGTAATATTAGCTGTTGGAATCAAGCACCTGGGAAACTAGAATAAGGTGCTTTTTTTTTTTCCTTACCTTGCGACAGGCTCTGCTCCTCATTAAATTAAATATTAACAAAAGTGACTCTGTCATGGGCCAAATATCACTAAAAGCCACTAGCGCTTGTGCTGTTTGCAGGCTCAAAACCAGGTGCACCGAAAGGGCCTGGCAAGGGTGCGGGGAGGCGGCGGGATGCTCTCCCGGCACCTCGCTTCCGTCCCCTTCCCCATCCCGAGGACGGGAGCGGGGAGCAGCCGCTGCTCCGCGCTCCCTGCCAGTTGCCTGGAACTCGCAAAAGGAAACTCTAGCTCACAGTTCAACTTGGCCTCAGGTAATACGTTAAATACACTTGGGATCCATATAATCTAAGATTTTAGTTTGTACAAAGCTATTCTTTTTTTTTTTTTTTTTTCCTCCAGTATTTAAACAATACTGCTTTTAATGAAGAAATCTGGCTTTATTAAAAGCCAGATCTGCGACTTACAGCCATTCCTGCATATCTGCTCTCAATCAAGGGAAGAGAGTTTAATTTTTGTAGCTCTGTTCGCTTTGCATATGTTAAACTGATGCAACATGCACCCAGGGCATCACTTCAGAGACGGCTCGTTCCATAAATATGCGCTCCTCGCACAAATGCCAGATGTAGGTGCAGTTCGGTTTAAACCCAAAACCCTGCAACGAGGGAGCATTAAAGCACTCGTTTCGCACATTGCAGGAGTGCATTTGTGTCTGTAGGAATGGCATGAAGTTTTTGCAGGGGTGCACGTGCTGGGTTTGGGTTTGGCCACTCTGATCGCCCTCACTTCTGCTGCTTGCTTCTCCTCCGGAGTTTGCAAAACTGGGCTAGCATCGGGCAGAGGGAATTAAAGGGGGGAATTGCACATAGAGGAAAGGCTTTGCTCTGGCAGCGCGGAGCCCGCCGCGCTCCCGAGCTGCATTACTCACTGTCTGAAACTGCAGCTTGGGCAAAGGAGCTGGGCCGGAGCATTTCTTTTGGAAAACTGGGATGGATTTTGAAGCAAAAACACCAGAACAAAGGAAATAGTTTTTGAGTGGAGTCAGTCTCGAGTTAGCCTTTGACCATTTGATACATTCCTCGCTGAAAAGGAAGTTGAGGGGGGGGGAAAAAATTTCAGGGGAAAAAAAAAATCAAGGAGGATACTGGTAATGTTTTCCACATTTAAATTTTAATACATGAAACAGGCTATAAAGCTCCGGCCAGCTGCAGTAAATAAAGTAGCAGTGGGAGGTACGGGCCGGAAGCGCGCGCAGACGGGGCCGGGGAAGTCTCCGTGCCCACCGCGCACCTTCGCCCGCCAAAAACATCGGCACTCGCTGGTTTTCAGGTGCCCCTTGGGACTTGGCCGGGCTCCCATTTCCACCTTCTTCTCCAGCAGCATCAACCCCATGCGCTGAGCAGCTCCGGAGGTGTCCACATGCTCCCGGGATCCCCCGAGCGCATCCCGGGGTTGACCTGGTGCCCGCAGCCGCGCAGCGACCTTGGCTTCCTCACAGGGCCTGGAAATCCGGGAGACGCAGCCGCCATTCCCAAAGCCGGGGGCTCACGTGGCCGCCTACGAGCCGCAGGGCTGGGGTCATTCCGTTGCACCTTCCCATCCCCAGCCCCCGGGGCATGAGCTAAGCTCGTATTTTAAGCCTTCACCTTGAATTTCCTGGATTTCCATAGTTCCTGTTGTTCCAGAGCTTGCGGAGATTGCAGGGATTTTATTGTAACGTTGCAAATTCAATTGCAGAAAACAGCGACTGAGGGTAGTTTGTGCACAGCTCTCCTACAAGACAGTTTCCTTCTGCAGCCGTGCGTGGAGGGATGGATTGAAACCAGTAACAAACCCGGAATGCCTTGCCTTGTGTTGAGGACACTTGCCTTATTTTTAAGACGTCGCTCCGGAGGCCGCGGGCTCGCCGGCACGCTCCGCACCAGGGCCCACAGGAAGGGAGCGCGCTCGCCTGTTATTTTTTTTTTACATCCACGTTAAATTAACTTATGGAATTTTCCACCCCTAGGAATTAAAGTAGCAGCTCATGAAGTAATTCAGTTATGTCATCCGTACATAAACAAAAAGAGTCAAGCAACTTGGCACCATTTAAAAGACCAAATTTGGCTTTTGCTGTTTTTTTCCCTTATTATCTTTTTCTCGTCTTAATTTTTATTGCAGTCGTAGCTTTGCATCTGTTGTTTGTTTTGTTTGACCGTGGCTGTTAGTTAACAGGTATCATAGAAATTGGGGGCGGAGGGAGGAATAAAAAACAAAGAAGGACAAAATGACCTTCCTGCAATGAGACCTGCCCTAACGAGCACCCAGGCAGGGTTTTATGTAGCGCCGTTTTCTGCCTAATGGGCTGAAATTCCTAATGCCACGCCATTGCTGCCTCGATCATATTTTTAAGTTGTTTTCGAGCTATAAAAGTGCGTTTTGGCCGGGAGGGAAAGCACCAGCCGCTATTTACACGGCAGCTTATATTTGGTTTTGCAAAGCGCGGAGCTCGCAGGGCGCGGGGACGAGGACGAGCTCCCCGGGGACCCGGCGCGCGGGCCGGGTGCGATGCCGCCCCTCGGGAGCCGGGAATCGGGGACGAGTTAATATCCCTAATCCGGCGCTTTAGAGCCCTTTGTGCCGCCGGATTTAAGCGAGACTTAAGCGAATAATCGTCGCTGCTGGATAGAACGCACGCAGATTATTTCACGGGCTCCGGCAGCTCCCTTCGCGCCGCGATAGCCGGCGCGTTCCCCTGGAAATACTGCTGGTGTGCCCCAGAAAGGGAAAGCAGCGCCAGCTGGGGGAGCAGAGCCCCAAAAAGAGCCTGGGACCTTTTTCTTAAGATATTTCTGAAGATATTTGCAGAGCTGCTTAGTACTCAGCACTGCTTTTTTTTTTTTTTTTTCTTTCTGTAGAAGAAAAAAAAAGAACTTTGCTTTTTTTCCTGATTTAATGCCACTCTTAATGTCCTTTTTTTTTTTTTTTTTTTTTTTATTAAATCCTTTCTTTTGCTTTTGATCTTATTTATAGCTGAGCCACTGGTCATATGGAAACTATTATTGTATAGCTTGGAGATGAAAGACTTCAGTGCAGTTAAATAAGAGTGAATAATTTGGACGGATAATACACACATACAGTGAGAGACCATTTGTTCCAAAGTGCCCCGCGCTGTTCCCTTTTTAATATAGCCGTGGAGGTTTATAAGGGCTTTGCACAAATCTGCTTTCTGTCAGACTTATAAATTCTGACAATATTGGACACATGTTAACATGCATCACCTTACAACTTTCTTGCCTCGTGTTTTTATTTATCTAATTGGATAACACGAGGTCACCGGTTTTAAAAGTGCAACGCGCCTTCGTCGCTTGCTGCGTTTGCTCATTATATGGGCGAGGTGGAAGAACCCCTTGCCAACCATGCTGGCAATGGCCATCCGGGGGGCGTTCGGCGGGAGGTTTGGCGTTTTTTGGGCAATGAGGAAGCGCACGCGTTGTGTGACCATTTCCTGCCACTCCACTTTTGGGTCGAACAGTGGCTTTCTTGCTCCGGAGGAGAAGAGGTCCCCTCCTCATTGCCGTGAGGAAAGTAGGGACTGATGGTTCAAGGCTCCGAACGGAGGGCCGCGCGTTGGGCTCTCGGGTATGGTGGATGCTGCATGGGGACAGGACGGTCCAGACACACCGCAGCAGCTCTCTGTGCCGCATCGCGCTGCAGGCACTCAGCTTTTCTCTCCGTTTTTACTGAAAAAGCCAGGATCTGCCTCACGTACACGTGCTCACCCGTCCTCCTGCCCCATACGTGGCTTCTGCCCCAATATTGCTTCTTTTTGGAGAAGGGCTTTTGGAAGGAAGTGCGTTGCTCCTCAGGTGGTGGCTTAGACCTGTACAAGGGGCAGCTGGGGAAACAGCCCGCCTGCAGAAAAATGCTTTAATTTTTCTGTAAAAAAGAGGGAAAGTGAGTCTATCGCGGGGCCGGCCCCATCATCCACTCCCAGAAGTCACAACTTCCCTGTGCTTTGTATTTGAAATAACTGACGGGCAGCTTGGGTGGCTGCAGGCATTTATCTCTGCAGATAATATTAATAAAAATTGAACAACTGCCAAAATAAATGCTCTGCCTTTTGACGAGGAAGAAATAAGCTTCTTAAAGACAGCCGAACAGCTAGTTTTTAAAAGAAAAAAAAGAAAAAAAGAAAAAAAGAAAGAACCTTTCACTTCTTAGCTCTTTAACAACAATTAAAATGTGCCTTTATTTTATTTTTATTTATTTTTGAGTAGATATGTTCAAGTTTACCTTGCATGAGTGTTATTTGCTACTATAAACATGCTCCAGTGGCAATGGAGAAGCACTGGGGAACTTCACACGGCCCCCAGGAAAGGGGCTCTCCCAGCCCCTGTGTTACCTGGCAAAATGCAGCTCTTCTTCACTTCGGGCAAAATATTGCTGAAAGCCATGGCGTCTTTTGTGTATCTGTATTAATTATAAGCATATACATCTGCCATAGGAATCGATGAATGCTTATGAATTAATTTTGAAGTGATTTTTTCAAATATTCCATTCCTGTTGAACATATAGACCGTGCAGGTAATCTGCAGGATTAGCATAACCGGAAAAGCCACTGGATATACTGGATAGATAGAGAGTACAATGCAAAGTTAGGAAAAGCCTAACCTTCTTCCAGCTCTCTGAGGTTTTAAAATGCCATAAAAGACTAGCATGAACACAAACGCAAACCCTGGCCGGGTTTTTGTGCTGCCTGCCAAGCTGGTACATAGATGCCTCTGGAGCAACCTACACTATGGAGTCCCATAGACTGATATTTTAGGGCTTTTTTAACCTTTAATAGCCAGAATCACCCAAGATTAGAGCGTCTCCCAACTTTTCCCTTCGGCTAAGTTATCTGCACGTTGTATATGAGCGTGCACGCATACATGGGGTGCAAGATGATGGTCTCAAGAGGAGTGAGGATGGGGATGTGCTCCTCGACCTCCAGGCCATCTCTGCCTCCAGGGTGGGCTCGGGGCTTGTTTTTTGTTGTTGTTTTTCCCTGCCAACCTGCTGAGCGTTGCAGTAGGGGGCTGTTTGAAGAGATGGAAATAAATCAAATATTAATAGAACTTCAAAGGGAGTTTGATTCTCCAAGATAAGTATTATTTATAGATCTGCACTCCTGCGCTGGGGAGAACGATTCCTATCTCGGCTCTACCTCTGGGCGAAAATGTTATTTATACAACAGAGAAAACGCCGGCCCCGGTGGCTGGCGAGGGAGGAGGGAAAGTGCAGCGTTTCTGCACCCTCCTGCCTCGTGGACGAGCGCGGTGGCCCCTCGTCCTCTCCGTGCCCCGGCGGCCGCGGCGGTGCTGGTGTGCGTGAGCTCCAGGAGGCTGAGGTGCTGCTCACGGGCGGGCTTGCCGCAATTTTGCAGTTCTTGCTGCCCTAAAATTGCAGGCGGTTGGCATAAGTGCTTGGAGTAACCAAGTTTCCTTCTTCTTGAGAAGATTGGACCCAGTGGTAGCGCCTTGTCCGCCTCCTTGTGCCCCTCCTGATGCTCACGCGGGCTTTTCCAGCCAAGCTTGGTCCCGAGCAACTGGTAGTAGACTTCTGTACCTCAGAAAATATATTAAGGATAAAAGTTCATGATATTGTGATTTTGCTACTTGCAAATGCTTGTCATTGCAGAAATAAATTATCCAGAGAAATGAGCTACGGAGCGCCAGTTGCCTGGTGTAGGTTTTGTAGGGAGTCTGGAAAGGATCCGCCACCGGGAGCAAATCCGTCCCCGCTGCAGGATGCAAAGGGCTGGGGGCAAAGCAAATCCCCCCGTGTAAAATGTGATGGTATCCGAGCAGAAACCTCCCTCCCGCTCCCCGAGAGGGAGAAGTCGGCTTGCTCAGAACAAATCCCGGCATCAGGAGCAGCTCTTTCAGTAGGGTAGGGATGGCTGTAGGACACATTTGTTAACCGAAATGAGCTCAGGATTTGCTGTTTTGCAGGGAGAGAAAAAGATAGTTACAAATCTCAGCAAACAGTTGTTGGTTGTAAAAGAGAAAATACGGACTGGTAGCTTTTATCCTGCTGTGGCGGTTATCTCCCAGATCTCTTGAGAAACTGCAGGAAGAGAAGTGTGAGGAAAGCTTTTATTATTGGAACCGATTTTTCAACTGTAATTAAAACTTCATGTCCGTAGTATCATGTCTTTTTTTTTTTTTTTTTTTTTGCATCTGGGTTCAACATTTCACTTTAAAAAGTCTCGAAAATCGCTGATGTTCAGTGGCTGCTCTTGGACAGGATGAAAGGGCCGAGATGGGAACTGGAACCAGATAACGCTCCGCATCCCTGTGGAGCCACCCGGCAAGAAGTGTCCCCTGCGGCTCCCGACGGCCAGGGATGAGACAGGCTGCTCCCGGGGCCCTTCCAGGGCATCCGTCTGTCCTTCCACGCCGTGCTGCAGGGAGCCCCTCATGGGTTCTCCTTGAGGATGGGTGGTTGTGGCCCAGCCCTAAGAGGTATCTCATGTTGGTTTGGCTTCTTCTGCCTCGAAAGTTGGTGGTTTTTTTCACAGTACTTTCATAGTGTCGCAGAAAAACTGAGATTGGCTTCGGGAGGTCCCCGGAGGAACCCCCTGCTCCAAGCTGGGCAGCTTTGAAGCCAGACCCAACCCCGGGGTTAGATCGGGTTGCCCAGGGCCGTCTCTACGAGTACTTTCTCCTTTTGTAGGTGATGCTAAGTGGCGCTTCCTCTCAGGAGAATGTTGTCATGATTTTCATTACATTTTATCACTTTGCGATTTAAGGAAGCAGAGCTGCAGAGCTCTAAACATATCTCCTAGCAGCTATTCTTCCTTGCAACCAAATAATGTCAGTCCCAGTCTTTTCTTAGCATGTCATGTTTTTAAAATTAAAGCGTCTCAGCAAGGAGAGAGTTTTTGTCTCTCCGACTTTACACTTGCTTTTGGTTATTTGCATTTTGTCTAGTAGTAAAAGATTTTCTCAAGTTCCCCTTGGCAGGATTCCCTTTTATCTCCCTTCCTGCGGTCTCGACTTGCTGCTAACAATTAGACTGTGTTATCTTGTAAGTTTGACGAGGAACATCCCGCTATCTTCTCTGTCTGCACAAGAGCTTGGGAGACTTTTGGGGGAGTTGTGCACCTGAGACGGTGCGGAGTGAGCACGGGACCCCGTGCGTGGGGATGCTGTAGATGCTACCGGCGGCTTGTGCCATCTTACCTGTTCTGGGCATTTTTCTTGCAAATCTTGGTGCCGTTCCTGACAGTTTGGCTCTTCTTGGTGTCTTACGCTCGGCAGGTGCTAATTTGGAGGGGGCTCTGGAGAGGCAGATGCCACCGGCGGTGGCAGCCGCTGTCAGAGGCTTAGCCGGCGATCCGGGCAAGAAGGATGTAGAAGCCGGATGCCAAATTGAAATTCCTGCCGGATTTCCGAGAGCGGTGGGGGAATGAGGAGGCCCGCAATTAAAGCATATGGGCATGACGATAATTGTCAGCTCTGCTGGCGGACGTGATGGAAGACAGATGGGCGCGGAGCCCGGGAGACGCCGTTGACGTCCCTACCTGCCGGAGCCGGCCGCGGGCACCGGCGCGTCCTCGCCGGGCACCGGCGCGGTCCGCCTGCG
>VZSV01000098.1:1144461-1154927 GCA_013398735.1 Nothocercus julius
TTTTTTTTCCCCAAGAACAGCCTGGGAACACATGAAAAGCATTAGGTAGCTCCTTGCCATGGCTCAAGCCCAGGTTAACCCAGGGATGGAACGGTGGTTTGGCCAGGACCTGGGACCAGCTGGGCCTTCACCCCCCAGCACTCAAGTTACTCCCCTAGGGATGCAGAAAATTCTGATGGGGAGTTTTATTTGGAGTGAGGGATAACTAGAGAAATACAGAAAAATACAAACAAAAACGGAAAAAAAGAAATACCATGCTGCAAAAACTTGCGAACTGGGATGGGGGCTGCGAGCATGGTGCCCTTGGAGCAGGCAGCCTCTGCAGCCCATTCTCCACAATCTAGTTTAAGGCTCTCTGGATGACAATGTTTTAATTCCCAGCCTGCACAGACGCTGGGGTATAAAAGCTTGATTGCCTAATGCAAACTTGTCTGTGCAGGAGAAACAATGGGTGTTGAGAGAAACACAGGAAGGAAAAAATGGTTGAGCAAACACTGTAAAATAGACACATAAATTCTGCATGTCAGGGGGAGACAAGTGGAGAATGGAGGAAAAAATGTCTAAGGGACAAATGATTCTGGGTGTATACGATGTCATCTCCATGGCATCTTTCTCAGCCAGCCTCAGTCTTGTGGGCTATAAGGCAGAAAATAATCTTCACTTTGCCAGGAAAATGCTTCTGCATCTCTCCAAATCAGGTGGATTGTACATACGTCTTTAGCTTAAATAAATAACAACAATAGCAGCAAAAAGAGTCTTTTGGGTGAGATTCCAGCCTAGGCTGAGTGCCTGAGGGCTGTTGGGAGGTGCTGGACGTCCTTGGGATGGAGCTAGCTCGGTGGACCAGAGCAGCAAGAGCTTCCAGCAGGTCCAGACCACCATGAGGCTACTGAGTGCTATGACCAGCACTTGCTTATTTGGTAACGACACCTCCAGCCTCACGATTTTGGGGCCACTGATGCTCCTGCTGCACGTGTCTGGTGGGAGTGGAGTTGCAGCCCACAGTTTGCCCTGCAGAACCCAGACCTTGCGCTGGTGGTGAGGGATCTCCTCCCGAGGGTAACTCCTGGACCTTTGCAACCACGTGCATTTACATCTCCTGCCCGCTTTAAAGCCAGTGGACAATGGGTCAAAGTGAACAAGCTGGTGAAAACAGAAAGAGCAGATGGACGAGGCTTTTATCAGCTACTCGCTGAGGTGCCCAAAGCCTGGGATTTGAAAGGGATGAGAGTTTTCACTGCATGAATATTGCTGGGCCAAGGGAAATAAGCAGCACAGATGAGCTGCAGGTCTTGGGAACGTGCTGGCGGTAACTTCTCCGTGAAGAGAGAAGGAAGCAGTGAGAGGGGCTTTTCACATCATAAGAAGTCCAGCAGAGCAGGACCCATCACAATGTCAAATACAAAAGCTCTCGTGTGAATGCCATGTTCAAGCTCCTAAAGGAAAGGGGAAGGGCAAAATAAAATCAATGGGTTTGCAGAATTCGAACCTCACTCATCTCTGATGGTCGGTAGGAAGCTGTGCTGAAAGAAAAGACAGTGGAGAAAACTAGCAAGGCTTTAAAAACCACAGTGATAAAAATCACAAATAGCAGCTCTCATGTCACAGTGGAAATATGGGGCAAGAGATGATATCATGGCATCTCCTGGATCTCATGGGTTCAGGGATAATATGCTCTCTCCATGGACCTCAAATGTTACAGAAGCAGAAAATGCCATACGTTGCTAACAGCATGGAAGATCTGCTAGAGGATTTCAAGGCAATCCATCCTTCTTCAGCAGGAATCTCCACGCTGTTTGGCACGATCATTTCTTTAGGCATCTAAAGGCAGGCAAAAGTTGCACAGACATGATCCAAAGTAAATAGCTATCCGTAAGTTTCTCATACTTGCCTTGCTTTTGCAATAATGTCTTCAAAATATCCCGTCACTAATTCATCCAGATACGAACTCTGGTGCAATAATTCTATTAAAAGTTTTGCTCTTTCACAGAGTTATTTATTAGTCCAGAGCCTCGGGGTTGTATTTTGTACTCTTGCATTGATGCTATTGAAGATTCAACTCCTGGCCATACTACAACCGGGTTCCTGCCGCACCCCAGTTTCGCATCTCCGTGAAGAAACTCCACTGAGTGTACTCAAGTTTTGTGAGAAAAGAAGGGACGACACCTCCAATTATTCAGCTGTCCTTTTATGCATTCGAAAGCATCACGTTCTCTTCAGGCTCAGCAACAGTGTCCATTCAGTCTGTCACACTCTGGTCACCCTTTAGGCCTCTCTGAAGTATTTTCGTTTTCTTCCGGACTCTCCCCAGTTGCTCCATATCTTGCCTGGGGTGCAGCCCCCAATTGCAGAGCCGGCTCTCCAGCTGGGGCCTTCCCAGGATCAGGTGGAGAGGAAGGATTTCTTCCGGTGCCTCATGAACACCATGTCTGTTTATGCAGCCCAGCGTGATGCCTTCCTCCTTTGCTGCTGTCATATGCTCAGCACATGGAGCCCAGTTCCCCCTCTGCACAACTGCCGCTCTGCCAGATGTTCCTCGTCCCATCGCTGCGCTCTGAGCGATGGGCCGGCCTCTGTGTCTGTCACACCATGCTGCCCGTTTATGAAATTCAGCTTGCAGAACATCCCCAACTTCCCGGCTTGCAGGGGTCCAAAACCATGTTCCGTCAGCCCAACATTTAGTTGCAGCGAGATGCAGTGTGCTGCCCTGTGTTCAGGAACCTCAGTGAAGAGGCGCCTCCATTCCGACACTCACTCTTGAGCTCTTCCTTGGGTTTGGTCTTCCAGCTCCGTCTGCACTTGATCCACAATTTTCCCATCTAGACGGTGCTTCCCTGGCATGCTGAGCTCAGAACCTTGCCGGAGCCGAGACACGTGCACCCACGGCCTCTCCTCCACCCCCAGGCCTGGCGCCCTGCTGTAGGAGGGAATCAGACAGGCTTGACATGATTTATTCTTGACAAACCCATGTTAGTTGTTACTCAGCTCGTTCTTCCATATAGTCAGAAATTCTTTGATTAATTGCTCCGGTACTTTACTTTTCTGGGACTTGAATTTAAGCTGGTGGCTCTGTAATTTTCCCTCTCTTCCTTTTTATTTATTTATTTATTTATTTATTTATTTATGTGCTCTGGGTGTCCCTGCTTAAGCAGGAGGATTGGGCTAGATGATCTCTAGAGGTCCCTTCCAACCTCAACCATCCTGTGACTCTGTGAAATCTTTTTTTTTTTTCACATTTTTTATTCTTCTCTTATCTCAGGGTAGCCAGACTGGAGTTCTCAGTCCTACAACAATTGTGGCCATCATTAGCTGCTCTTCCAGTCACTTTGCACGGCCTTATCTCAATCCATTCCCTTAAAGTTTGTCTTAGGCACCTGAAGGATCCGGTGACTCCATCGGGATCGTGGCGTGGGGCTGAGCACGGCAGCACCCCAGGATCGGCATCCAGCTCTCCCTACCAAGGGACGTGACATCTGGCCATGGGTTTGGCTCACTGGGTCCTCCTTCTCCTTCTCCTCCTCTCTATGGTGGCTCTGACGACTTAGAGTTAAATTAAAAAGCTGCAGAAGAAAATCAGATGGCTTAATGACACATCCCTACTTTTATTTATAATATGTTCCTCTGCTCTGATCACACATTCTTGTTTGAAATACATTGTAAATCAACGTGCCCTAATCCAATCCTGCGTTAATTAATTCTTCCACTTGCATTCTACTTGGGGGGAACACAAGAATAGATGTAAAAACCATGATAGTGATGTTGGAGTGGCTGATTATTATTTTTCACAATGGTGTATTGATAAGAAAATGAGCATGTTCTTTTCCCATTTGCAGAACAACCTTGGGCAGGAGTTTGTTATATTAGAAAAAAAAAAAAAGAAGAAGAAGAAGCAATTTGAAAAA
Source organism: Nothocercus julius (assembly GCA_013398735.1). Lineage (NCBI taxonomy): Eukaryota > Metazoa > Chordata > Aves > Tinamiformes > Tinamidae > Nothocercus > Nothocercus julius. The sequence goes on from VZSV01000098.1 coordinate 1,148,364, forward strand.
ATTGCTCCCTGGCTCCTGCACAGGCACTTGAAAATTGATTTATTTTGGGGTTTCCACAGCTGTGTGTGGGTTTCCGCAAGACTTTATTTTGTGTTATTAAATCTGGCCGTTGAAATGTTCCTTTGATTTAATGTGAAGTATGTTTTATTTGATAATTCCTTATAGATATGGAGGGGAGGGCTTCTCAGAGCTGGAGAGGAATGCACAATAAATAGATATAAAGCAGTGGCTCGACCGCTGCAGACCCCTGGCCAAGAGCAGGTGGCAGCGGCTGGAGGTGGGAGACGAGCCCGGGTGGCTCTTCGGGGGGCACCGTGGGCCAGTGGGGGCGTTTTGGGGTGTTTTGGAGCAGGGATGGGGTTTCCAATGCGGTTTTGAATAGGGGTTTGGGAACCCAGCCTGGCTCAGTGCAAAGCATGGGGCTCCGAAGGGAGAACGGCGGCACACGGATGTCCTCTCCAAGGATGCAAGCCGTTGTGTCAGCCCGCCTTAATGCGGCCTCTCCTGCAAGAAAAATTAAAAAAGACCCGTTTTAGTGTGATTTTCTCCCCACATCTGCCCATGGGAATATTTTGAGCCCAAACATCCTGTCGTTTCATGGAAAAGAGAGACTCGGGGAGCTCCTTGGGGTGTTTTGGAAGCAGCCCAAGTCTCCATGCTGGAGAAGGTGACTGTAGCTGCTAAAACACCTATTTTGCCCCCGAATCCCTCTGACATCCCTTGCTGACTCCTCCGCAGAGCAAGGCCAGGTACCCGCTATATTCTCCCATCCCATCCCTGACTGCCCTGGGCACAGCAGCCAAAGAGGACAGTCCATGCTTGCCTCTCTCCTTTTACTTATTCATTTACTTATTCTCATAACTACACTTAGAGGCCATAGCACGACGCCTTCTCTTGGCAATTTTTGTATCAGCCCTTTCCATTTCTGGCTCTGAAGTGAGGGCTGTGCAATCACTTACTCCCCGGGGGTTAAAAGTCAAATTAAATGGTACTATTTAAATAGTCCCCAAATGATCATCATCATCAGGGGGGAAACAAAAAAAAAAAGGAAAAAATAAACAGTGCCGCCTGTGTTCGCAAATGCAATTATGTGAATACGAAACAAATACCTCACCCTTGAGTAGTCCCTTTCACCCAAGAACCAGGAGGTGCCTTATAAACATTAACGAATGATTGCAGGCATTTTGGCCAAAGGTGGAAATTCGTGGAAACAAAGGCTCCTTCCTTCAGCCCTTCCCGCATCTCTCCCTGCTGCAGCCGTTGCCTTGAGCCGGTGCAGAGGCCACCAGCCCCACCGATTCCAACAGGGGCATTGCTGGGTTTGTGCTGGCCAAGCAAGGACCCGGGAGCACTTTGCATGAAACCTGCTCGTCTGGTGGGTTGACGTGCTCCTTAAATGGTCTGTCATGGAAACTTTGGGCAGAAGTGGGTTCAGTTCTGACCTAGAGGCAGCGGGAGCCCCTCCAGCTTCCAGCTGAGCGCGTGGTGGTCTTCGAGAAGAGCAGAAGGTGACTGGTCATGGGCATGGAAGGGTGCAGGGGGGCCAACAGGGACCCCCAGGGTGTAGGGGTCGTGCTGATGGGAGTCTGCTCTGAGATTGCAGCCAGGGCTTTAGCTACAACTAAGGGGAAAGAATGAGCTTTGCAATGAGCCACAGATGAAGTTGCTAAAGCTTAGGTTTGGAAAGCCTCTTCCGTGTCCAAACAACAACAAAAAGAACATCAAACAGGCTTGCTTCCGGTTGCAACAAAAGAGTTTGGAGCCTATAGAGCATTTCCCAAGGAGTTCTGGCTGGATTTGTTGTGACATGGATCCCAGGAGAGCACTGTGGTCTGGTTTAGCAATGGAAATTTTAGTCACCTTAGATAGCTTTTGAATTACGGACATAATTTATGAGCCCGGTGACAGCAGCAGTGTTCTCATGTATTTTAATTCCATGGGTCTGGAAGTTGGAGCTGGTGCTGGGAGAAGCCGGAGCGAAACTCCATCCCCATTGAGGCCAGGCCAGGGAGAACCGCGTGCGACTCGGCTGAACTCATCCCGTGTTTCTTCCCTGCTCCAGTTCGGCTTCCTAATACTCCAGTCTCCTAACACTCCAGCTTCCTAATGCTCTGGGTCCCTCCTCCCTTTTCCTTCCTGTCCCAGGCCTTGGCTTGCTGCCTCCCCTTGTCCGTGTGTCCAGCGAGCTCTGCAATATTGGTTTCATTAGCAGCAAAGAGAGCGTATGGCCAAGTCCGAAGGGCTCCTCGTGGTCCTGTTCTCTCCGAGATATTCGCCTTAATGACAGTTGCCAAGTCATTTTGCAAATGATGCTGCTTAGCTGAGGTCTGTAGATGTCCCTGTGTTTCCGAGCAGAGTCCAGGTGCTGCCCGGCTTGCAAGAGCAGCGCTTGACCCAGCAGAGCTTTGATGCAGTTGGGCAGCACCCACATGCATCGCAGCGGGCAGAAAAGCAGAAGTTTTAAATTTGCAGTCCAAAAGTGCATCCGGAAAGCAGAGGTTCTAAATCTGCTGTCCCAAAGTGCATCACACTCTCAGGAAGACTCTGAGTTCTGGGGTGGTTTCCCAAGCCATGAGCTGGTGGGAAGCAGGGAAGGGCTGCGGGGGCCCCACGAGCATCGGTGCTAAAGTGCTCCCTCCCTGGGCACCCTGCACTGCAAGCTCGGGATGGAGCAGGACGTGTCTAATCCCACTGGGAGCAGCTTGGAAAAGGAGCTGTGTCACCCTGTGCACCACAAGAGACTTTGCACCCCGATAAGGGACTTGAGCAGGTTGCAGGAGCTTCTGGATTTCCTGAGCATAAATGCTTATTATTGCCTCGGACGAGCCTGCCATGAAATCTGAAGCACAAACCAGCTTGCATTTGCTTTTCCAGCCTCATCCCGGGCTCTCTTCCCGGCGGAGCGTCTGTGGCCGCGCCGGCGAGCCGGGCACCGGCCGCGGGGAGGGGGGACGACCTCCAGCCTTATTAAAGCGTCCTGACCTAATTTAACCGCCCAAGCTCTGGATTTGCACGGGCTGCCCACAGACTAGGCTGGCACTGACCAGATTAACTGCAATTATTTGGGATTTGCAGAGACTGTTTGCAGAATCTGCTGGCACTGAGCAGATTAACTAACTAAAATAATTTGGGATTCAGGCAGACTTCCCATGGCAAATAGCCTGACACAAATAAAATTAAGAGAGGAACCAGGGGAAATACATTTGTTCTGCTTATTCATTGCAGTTAAAATTTCTATATTCCCTTTCCCTTTTTTTTTCCCCCACAGATGTCTCTCTTTTCCTTTGTCCCCCAAACGAACACTAGGTATGTACGTATATGGCGCAATGCAGCCTTCCTGCCAGGATCAAACGCCACTGCGGATGGGTCGTTTACCCCCGCATACTTCCCAGCGTTTGATTTTATTTGTTGTTGCGGTTGCTGCTGGAGATGCGGTGCCTCCGTGCGCGCCCCGGTCCCCTCAGCCGTGAGGACACGGCATCGCCAGCGGCATTTACGAGCCGTGCCCCACGCGGGGCCTGTGCGGGACTGGGGCCGCGAGGAAGGCAGAGAGCAGGGGTGGCTGTCACGGGTCCCCCATGCTCAGCCATGCGGTGCTGGGCCAGAGCGGGCTATGCTGGCCATGCCATGCCATGCTCAACCACCCCGGGCCATGTCATGCTGGACCACATCATGCAAAGCCATGCCATGCCCAACCCTGCTGGGCCATGCCATGCTGGACCATGCCCAGCCATGCCAGCCTCTAGCATGCTATTTTGGGCCATGCAATGACATGCTGTGCCGTGCCAAGCCATGCTGTGTCATGCTCTTCCATGCCATGCAATGCTCAACCATTCTGGGCCATGCCGTGCTGAGCCATGCCATACCACGCTGTGCCATGCCATGTCGCACCATGCTCAACATACACCACGCTCAGCCATGCAGGGCCATGCCATGCTGGGCCACATCATGCTATGCTGTGCCATGCCATGCTGTTCCAAGCCATGCTGTGCCTAGACGTGCTGGGCCATTTCAGGCCAGGCCAGGCTACACTGGGCCATGCCAAGCTGTGCTCAACCGCACTGGGCCCTGCCATGCTATGCTGTGCTGGCCGTGCTGTGTCATCCCTGTTGTGATGAACCATGCCAACCCATGCCATGCTGGGCCATGCACAGAGCACTGGCTGCCCATCAGCCTTTCCTGAGCTGCTTTGGGACAGAAGTCAACATCATCACAGGGACATGGGAGTCACCACCTGGGAGCCTGACTGTGGGGTGGCTGGGGATCAGCATCAGTGCCAGGGCCTGGTTCTTCTTGACCAAGCTTTCCTGATGTGCTTGTGCCACGGTCTCCTTCATTTGTGTGGCCCATCCTCATGACAGCTATTTTAAGTTATCCTTTTTCTTCCTTTCCTCCTTTTTCTTGCTACCTTTTTACTTCTGCGAGAAGATGTGCAGCCGATTCCTGCAGCGTTCACTGAGGCAGAATCTCCAGAGCTTTGCAAAGCCACAGACACCCACGGCTGGGTCTAGAATAGTGCCTAAAAAAAGAAAAAAACACAGAAGGAAAACCCCATCCCCTCGCCCAAACTGAGCCACCCACGGCGCACGGGGAGACCACAAGAAAGGCTGCAGCCGATACCCCGGCGGCTGCAGCGGGAACGGGAGAGCGGACGCGTGCGGAGCCGAGTGCCGCGATGCTCTTGGCGGCAGCAGCGCCGGCTCCGCTGCGGGAGGCCACACTGCCATCTAGCGCGGGCCAGCGCCGCCCCGCCCTGCCGAGCCGCGCAGAGCCGTGCCGAGCCGAGCTGAGCCGTGCCAAGCCAAGCCGAGATGTGCCGAGGTGAGACATGCCGAGCCATGCCAAGCCAAGCCAAGCTGTGCCGAGCCATGCCGAGATGTGCCAAGCTGTGCCAAGGCAAGCCAAGATGTGCCGAGATGTGTCAAGCTGTGCCAAGGTGCGCCGAGCTGTGTCAAGCTGTGCCAAGCCATGCCAAGGCAAGCCAAGATGTACCCAGCCATGCGAGCCAGGCCAAGCTGTGCCAAGTCCTTCCGAGCTGTGCCGAGCCGTAGCGAGCCATGCTGAGCCAGCGGCAACATTTAGGCAGATTGGCTAGATGTGCAAACAAGCGCCGTGGGACATGGAGAGCTCCCCGGGAGACGCCTGCACTGTGACCGCGGGCGCGCCGGTGCATGGATGCACCTTGGGATGCCCGGAGCCCCCCGGGACACGCGGGGCCCGCCCGGCACACGGCTGAGCAGAGCCGGCCGCCCCGTCCCGACTGCCGCCTGCAAACTCCTCCCCGTGCCGGGGCTTTGCCGCCGTGCAGCACCCTCGCTGCCCGCGCTCGGGGAGGCCGCAGCAGGGCGCGCGGGGCGAGCAGCTCAGCAGCCCCTCTCCGAGCGCACAGAAAGTCTATTTTGAAGCCCTAAGTGCCGCCGTAAAGGCAGCCAGGCATACATTTCCATAGCGCTCCCGGGCCATAAACGCGGCGGGAGCCCGCGGTACCTTGCGGGAGGCCCTGCTGGGCTCATTAACCCGCGCTTCTCCGCTGATTACCGGAGCCTCCGCGTCAGAGCTGCCGCGTTCGCTCACCGCTGCCGCAGCGCGCCGCGGCCCCGCTCGCCCTGCGCCCACCGCGATTCCCGCTACGGGCCCAGGCCAAAGGCCCTTAGTATCCCCTCTCTACACATAAGCTCTTCCCGGCTCCAAGGGAATTCCCTGGTGTCTGGACGCTCTTGCCCAGATCTCCAGTGTTGCTCCAGCTGGGGAGCAAACCCCATCCCCTCCCTTTGCTCTTTAAACCTATTCCAGGCTTCCCAGTGCCAGGAGCGCAGTGGCTCGTGCGGCGCCGAGGCGGCTGCTCCTGCACCCACACCGCGCAGGGCGAGCGCCAGGCACGTCCGCGCCGTGCCCGGCACCGCCTGCCTCCTCCCCGTCCTGACGGAGCCGCCCGCGCCAGGGAACTCGCCCATAAATTGCTCTCCTCCATCCACCCGCCGCGGCCGCGCTGGCTGCGAGTCAGCGCTGGATGGACCCGCCTGGCTCCTAAGGAGCTTAGGGGCCTCGGGGACACAAGGTGGGCACGAGCAGGCGCCGATAGCAGAGCCGCGGCATCGTGGGCACCGTGCGCCGTGGTGGCTGCTTGGGGACCCACCACCAACGCCGCGGCCGAATTCAAAGCGCCCGAGTCCAATAAATGGGATTATCACCCTTTTGTTGGATTAAGATGAATGACTTCCCAAATTCTCGGCCTGTTTATTTTGGCTCTGCTCAAATCCTGTGAACTCGGCTTCTGATAACCACGTTAGAAAGAGGAGGGGGAAAAACACAAGAACAGAGGCAGAAACGAAGCCTGAAGCAGAAGCGCGTACTCAGGCCTTGACTTTCTGGAGGGTTTCGCTTTGTGTCAGAACCCAGAATCCGTCTGTAATTACCCTCATTACTCCTGACCCCAGCACCGCACCCGAGGGCGCTTTGCAGAGGGATTAATCAGGGCGCTGGTGAGGAAGGGGAGGCGCGGCAGGGAATGCCACGCGCGCCCGGCTCCAGCGCGGCGGGGTGCTGAGCGCGGCCCCGCTGCGC
>VZSV01000098.1:1155338-1174007 GCA_013398735.1 Nothocercus julius
GCGCTCCCAGCTCCATGCTGGCACTGCCCGCGCTCCCAGCTCCGGGCGGTCATCGGCACTGCCCGCGCTCCCAGCTCCATGCGGGCACCGGCACCGCCTGCGCTCCCAGCTCCGTGCGGTCATCGGCACTGCCCGCGCTCCCAGCTCCATGCAGGCACTGCCCGCGCTCCCAGCTCCGTGCGGGCACCGGCTGCGCTCCCAGCTCCATGCGGAGCTGGCACTTCCTCGCCCGCGGGACAGGCGTGGGTGGCGGAGCCCTCCGTGCCCAGCGCGTCGCGGGTCCCCGCTCGCTGGCGGATTTGTGGCAACCCCCAAATCCGGCTTGACCTACTTCTTCCAAACGCGGCAGCATCTGCTACCGTCCGCAGCGCGCCAGCGGGCCTGGCATGCTCTGCGCTCGCAGAGTCACATCCTGGGACGCCTCCTGCCCAGTGCCTCCTGCTGGAGCAACCCAGGGTGTCCGGGGAGCTGCGGCTGCCCTTCCCGAACACTCGGCACGTCACTAACGCCACGCACCAAAGGCTGCAGAGAAAGGCATGAGAGAAGCCTTAATTTAGAGCAGGCACCGTGTGCTGCTGTGCGCCGCGCTCCTAATCACACACACACAGGGACCTGGATTCGTACAGACACACATGTCTGTGGGTGTATATGTATATAAAAACATATGTCACAGAGCCCTAGGGCAGCTGAGCTGGGCAGGGAGCCCTGGAGATGCCCCGGCGTGAGGCTGCCTCCAGCAGCGTCGCCTCCAGCACGTTGTCCAGGACCACGTCCGCTGGGTTTGGGTAACTCCGCTGGGATGGAGCATCTCCAAGGATGGGGATGTCACAACCTCTCCGGGCAACCCACCCCAGCATTCAGCCACCCCAGCATCGCAATAACTATGTTTATATATATGTTGAAGTTTTCTGCCTTTTGGTCTGTGTCCGTTGCATCTCAGGGTCAGGGTTGTGACACAGCTGCTGACAGGTGGTGCTCGCGAAGGGCGCGTGAGGGTCCGTTCCTTCAGGAAAGGGGGATGATTTTCCTTGCAATCCTCTTGCAGGGGACGCGGTGATGCTCGGGGTGTGGAGCAGATGCGGCGCCGTTCAGGGGGTGCGGAGCAGCCCGTTAGGAACGATGTCGGCCGTGGAGAGGAATTTCCACTTGCTGCGGCCCATATGTGCGTGGGGAGAGCGGCCGCGGTGCCGGCGGAGGCGCTTCAAAGGCCGGGGCGGCGAGCGGGGCGGCGGAGCTGGCGCAGGGGGAGCAAGGTGAGGAGTGGTCCCGGAGCTCGCGGGGGGCCGGGCGGCTCCGCGAGCGCGGCCGGCAGCGAGCGGAGCCGGTTCGCGCTTAGGACAGACTCCCAGCACATCCTGTACCCCTAAGCGCACCCCATACCTCTAAGGGCACCCCACACCTCTAAGGGCACCCCACGTACCTCTAAGCACATCCTGAACCCCTAAGCACACCCCATACCTCTAAGGGCACCCCATACCTCTAAGGGCACCCCACGTACCTCTAAGCACATCCTGAACCCCTAAGCACACCCCATACCTCCAAGCATGCCCCATACCTTCAAGCACACCCCATAGGGTGCCAGCACACGGGGCCAGGAGGGTCTGCCATGTGCGTTACCCTATAGCTGCATACATCCCAGCTTAGCCGCAGCACTTGTTGGGTAAGTTCAGGGTAAGTAAGGGGGGTAAGTTCAGCACGTGTTGATGTGCACGAGGAGCACAACTGCTCCCTAAGCCTGGCCCCGGGCCCTGCTGCGCTCTCCTGCCTCGGCGCATCTATTCTGGGGGCTAAGCCATCTGCTCACCTTTTTTCTGTTAGGAAAGGAATTAATTATAGGCCACCTTCTTTACTGGAAACAGGACCTGGCCTAATGGCTTTATTATCAGAACCTGTTTCTAAAGGGTGCCCAGTCGCTGTCTGATGTGGCGAGCTAATTGCAAAAGCTGTTTTGGATTAACTTGAAAGGTCTTGTGACATCCAGCTCTGAACATCTGGAACGAAAAAAGGGGTTTCTGTTAAAAGGGAGCCAGCAGAGATAGCTAACAAGGCAGTAGGAATACATAGTTTTGTTAAAAACAAAGCCCTCAGAAACGAAACGTTCCCTGAGACGGGTGCCAATCCTCGTATTGACCACCGCTCACCTCTTCTTCAGCTGTCCTGCTAATGCCCTGAGCAGGACACAGCGCAGCGCAGAGCAGCCCTAATGCTGATTAATGACTCCAGCACGCGGGGATGCTGCCCATGCACAGCAAACTGATAAGGCAGAAAGAGGGTGGCAGCAGGTGAGAGGAGCCAGAGCAAGTTTCGTGCCAGAAAGAAATAATAAAAGGGAGCTGATGATGAAATATAAATATATATATATATATAGAAGAAAGGGCTTGTGACACCCATGAGGAAGGAAATGGGGAAGAACAACAAGAACCCCATAAAAAATGTTGGAAATGACACAAAACCGAGGGGCGGCTTTGGTGGGGGGGCTTCCTTCCTCCTTCTGCCTGCGATGTGCTCGTGTCGATGGCACAGGGACCGCGGGAGACGTCCCATCCCATCGCCTCCCTTCGGAAACCCTGGCAAGGGCAAAGAGCTCGGGATGCTCCGGCCTCTGACCGCAGCGCCCGGACATTGCAGTAGAAATGAAGCCATAAAGAGCCTCTATCCTGAAGTCTCTGACTCTTTCCACAGCCCTTCCTATACTTAGCAGCAAGAAAAAGGGCTGCTAATTTGGCAAATGGAAAGAGTCTGTCAGAGGACCTTGTTCTGGTGGTGCGAGTGCTACAGGTATTTTGTATTCACTAGTTTGGCTCTTTTCCCCTTTTTTTTGTACTCCTGGGAGAGTTAATTGCAAACAATTTAATTAAGATCTCTCACTCATTAATGTTCTAGTAGTTTAGCAAGTTTGGGCTCGCTCAGCAGGCTGCAAGGGTTTTATTCGATCCGTTATCCTCCCGTTAACTCATCCCGTATCCTCACCGGCTTCGCTCATCCTGCTCAGCCCCAGGAGCGAGGGAGCAGCAAATATCCTTAAAGAGCGCGTTCCCAGATATCTCCTTGTCCCCATCCACACACTGCTGGAAACTCCTGCCTTGTTCAAGCCGACCAGGAAGGTTAAAAAGGGATGAGAAAGGCAGGAGTTAGCAGAAAAACTGGAAATACTCTGTGCCTCGGCACAACAGCCCTATGCACCCAGGGGAGGCAGGGGGGAAGAAAACCCAAGCACTAAATCCCTGCAAAGCAGAAAAACACATTACAAGTGGCTGAAAAAGGACAGGAAATGTATTTTTAGCTCACTGAGAAATCTGGTCCTGTTTTGCTCTGAATTAGCTCTGAAAATCTGGTTTGGGTTTGGCAAATGCCTGACGCCGGGCGAGCAGCTCTTGTGCAAGGCTCTTGCCCTGCAGCTCTGGGGTGGCCGCGCCGGGAACATCCCGTCCCCACCGTGCTCCCCATCGAGCGGTGACATGGACCTCCTTCCACCGTGCTCCATGGAGGTTGGACGGTTCGCTCCATGGAGGTCCATCGGAGAGCTAAATGTCTGTTTTATAAGTTGCTTTTAGAGCTGGCACACTTTGAGCCCCCTATATGGCCACGATATCCAAGGCAGGGGAGGAATCTCCTCGCAAGCTCCTTCGGCACCATCAGAACATGCAGCAGGGCATGGGCTTGCAATTCACCTGGCTATGTGGGGAGAAGGGCGAGGGAACAAGACGTGGTGAATTCACCAAAAGCACCAGAATTGCGTTAATAAGAGACCTGGATAAAGCCCAGCATTTCCCATGCAGCGCATGTTTATGGGAATCCTGACGTTTCGGCGTTTCTCCTGCCACGTGGGTGACCCAGAATGCCAAATTCTGCTGCTTCCCGGTAGCGGCACGCGGGAACACGCCGACACCAAGGCTTTTCCAGCAGATGCAGCGCGCTGGCGCTGCTCTCACCAGCTCCGTGCTGGGTGCCAGCGGAGCGGAGCACCCCCTTCCCGGGATCCCAGCGCCTCCAGGGGGTCTGCGCGGAGCAATGAGCCGCAGCCGGGGCTCGCCGGGGAGCCGCATTCCTGGAGCGCTCGGCTCCGCGTGCTTCCATGCTTTTCAGGGCACCGCGGGAAATGGAAAAGTGTTTTGTTGATACAGTGTGATAGAACAGCTTTGGGTAAAGTTTACTCAAATCAAAGCATTTTGCTACAATTTCCCTGGCATATCAGGCGGAACTAGAACATTCCTGGGAAAGCTTTTGCTTTTGTGGAATTTTTGCTTCTGCTGCTAGGAGAATCATCCCTATGGGCAATTCCCAACCAGCTCAAACTGAGATTATTTTAGGGTTATATAAAATATTCTACTTCTCTACACAGCACTGGAGGAATCCTTACCCTTCTGCATCCCTCCTTGAACCCCAGGCCAGGAGGAAGGATGCTCCAGCCATGGTCCTGGATGCTCCAAACCTGGTCCTGGATGCTCCAAACGTGGTCCTGGAGGCTCCGTCCATGGTCCTGGAGGCTCCGCCATGGTGCTGGAGGTGCCAGGGGAGCTGGGCAGAGATCTGTGCACTAAAACTCGCAGCACATTTCCACCTAAAGACAGAGCTTTCCATAGAGCTTTACATGGAAACTGCCCTTGAGGCTCTCCTAAGATGATGGAAAAAATCCGCTTGGACAGGCAATGGGCAACGATTGCAGCTTTGCTTTGCTCTGTGTCTGTGGGGGGCAAAACAGCACCTAAAATAGGGAGAGAACCACCAAAAAGCAAAGAAAGAGGCTGCAGGGGGCAAGGGAAACACTCAGCACTGACAGAAACACTTTTTGGTTTTACCTCCTAAGAAAAATGGCAAAATCTATGGTCAAACCAGCCTAAAAATGCCAGTGACTGAAAAAAAAAAAAAAATACCACACTGTTGTGCCCCCATCAGACCTTACAAGACATCACGAAATTCAAGGTGGGTTGAGGACTGGGGTTTTGGGAAAAGCAAAAAAGCGGGATTTCCCTCTGTGGCCTCCTCGGGAGCGCAGGTCCCCGACCCTCCTGCGAGCCCGTCCCCTTGGAGCGTCTCTTGCCGTGCCCTTGACCCAGCCGCCCAAGCATCTTATCGGGTAGATATGGATTTCACTGAGAGATGAATCTGTTCCACCGGGATATGAATTTATTTCCAGCTGAAATGATTTCAAATCACTGCACAACATAATGATGTCAATGCTGCTATATAATCTGAAAGAAGAGCAATATACTGTGAAAGGGCGGCGAGGGAGTTGCTAAATACAATAACCATACAGAGGGAAAAATAGATGTTTAGGGAGTCACCTGCAGCCTTGATTGAAAAATCAGAGTTACATTAAAATTTTTCCTATTTAATTATCTCACAGATAATATCACTTAGACTGAGTTTCATATCTGAGCAAATTAGTTGTGCCACTATTATTAAAACCTACTTAGGAAACTCAATCAGTGAGAACTACCACTTTGAGGCTGAACACGTGCTAGGAACATGACAGAAGAGGGTTTTCTTTTTTGTTAATGAGCTAAAGTGAATTTATAATATAGATATATGTGGCATGAGTGAATCCCCATTAACACTGCTTTAGAAATTGCTCTTCCATGCAGCAACACTCTGCAAAGTTGGGCTTGCGAAAGTTAATGCTGCTCATCGTGGTCAGGCTCCAGACCGCTGGATCTGACCCTCCTTTGCTGATGTCCCAGGTCCAGCAGTGCAAAGCAGCCTTAAAGTAAACGTGTCACTTATTATTTACATATGGTTCAAGGGTTCTCCTGTGTAAGGGCTCTTGGCCAAGTGATACAGAAGAACTTGATAGTAAATGAGAAATTTGTTCTCCTGAATTTAATGTGTTGTTATATAAATGTTTATGCACTATACACCTACACATGCACAAATGCACATTTTTTACATGTGTATGAACAAAAAGGCTTAATGTGGAGGCATTCTGGTGCTGAATGAAGAGCTGGAGCAGTCACATCTTCATTTTCTGGACCATTTCTGGACTGGTCCAGAGCAAATACCCTCCTAATGCAAAGCCAACATCATAGTGCTTTCTTACAACAGATTTACAGGTTATTCTATTTGAATCTCCATAGAGTTATTATCTGAAAACTTTTCATTTTTAAAGAAGCTCATGGAGTGGCAGGACCATCATATCTTAGATAGCTAAAGCTGGATGGATGTACTAAAGGGGGGCTCCTCCTTTCCCCCCCACATCTAGACGGGCTCATGAACCATCTCACGGGATAAGAGAGACCAGACCGCTTCAAAGTCCTTCCTTCCCTCCTTTCCTCTCACCTCCAGAGCTCCATCAAGTCCTTGTTGCATTTTCATTTTGGTGCCAAAGACCAAAAGACAACAAGACTTTAATGCTGGTGCAGCTGCAGACTGCGCTATGTATTCATTTAATTCTTTATTTTTGAATTGCTTAGTTTACGCTACAAACAGACTTATTTTTTTCCAGATTAGTGCCGTTTCCTGTCCTTCATCATTTGTAGAAGCAATCAGTGTGTGAGTTTTTGCTGATTTTCCGTTTCAGTGAATATCATGAAAATGATCTAACTGCCAGCCCCATCCACTCCAGACACCTATGGCTCTGTGGGATGTCTGGAGAAGCTGGAGGGAGGCTCACAGGTTTTCGGGAGAGGAAACTTAGGGCTCTTCAGGGACCTGTATACAAGGATCCCATGGGAGACTGTCCTGAAGAGAAGAGGGCTCCAGGAGAGCTGCTGATATTCATGGATCACTCCTCCAAGCTCAGGATGGTCTATGCCCACGTGCAGGAAATCAAGCAAGCGCGTCAGGAAGCTTGCATGGATGAAATGGTTCAAATCTGCTTATGTCTTCACTAATGACCTATATGAGGGGAGAGTGCACCCTCAGCAAGGCTGCAGACCATACGAAACCAGACCAGGAACGTGGAGTGGTTGATGAACCTGATGATCATTTTGCCCTTCAAAGGGATGGGCAAAGAGGGCAGAGATGGGCACAGAGGAACCTCATGAAGATCAGCAAGAGCAAGTGCAGGGTCCTGCGCGTAGGGAGGAACCATCCCCTGCTCCAGGACAGGATGAGGCTGATGTGAGAGAGCAGCTCTGCAGGGCAGGACCCGGGCATCCCGATAGACACCAAGGTGCTCAAGAGGCTCCAATGCATCCTGGTGGCCAAGAAGCCCAATGGTGTCCTAGGTATCAAAATACTAGCAGATATCCCCAGTTTGGGGACTGGGCTGTTACTGCAGGATGTGATATGAATTAGGTTGAAAATGTTCTGTGGATCTCACAGCTGCCAAAGTTTAGTGGGGACAAGGAAGAGCAATAATGCGTATTTTAATGAATCTCACATTCTGCACCACTTGTCCTCCTTTACGACGCAGGCAGATGGAGATATCAGGATAGGTCCTATCAGTAATAACCAACTCCTCCCTAGTGAGGGTGTCTTAACCCCTATGCAAGGCTAGGGACATCCTGAGAGCCTCGGGGCAGGCTGGGCACACGAGCGGGGCACGCGTGGAGATGGCAGGAGGGCATCGCAGGGCAGGGCAGCCTGGCACGCTGGCGCTTCCCTGCGGAAACGGGCAGCGGAAACAGGACACACCAGCAAACTACAGGGAACGGGGACTGAAATACCCACAAAATATGTGAGGAAGTAATTTAGCAAAGCAGCTGGCAGTAGAAACATGCTAGCATTGCCTCCTCTCTTTCCAGTCTTTTTTTCAGATATAAAAATCTCTTTTTTTCACCACTCTCATAAGGAGGGAAGTGTTGCAGGCGTCTCTATCATGTGGGCAAAGAACAAAACGCAATTAGAATTACAGCTGCATCATTTATCACGAGTCCTTGACAAATCTTTCACCTTAGGGCTTCCCAGCCTTCATTTTCATCTGTAAATGTCTCATTCACAAGGTGAATCATAACATCAAGCTTGATAACTGAAGGCTTTTTAGAACCTTCTCTTAATTGCAAAATACTCAGACATTTCCCGACTTTATATATCTCACCCCCTCATATCTACTTTGCAGGCACCTTCAAAAAATAAGATATCTCAATGAATCCCGCTCCCCCTCTTTTGCACGTGATCTCTTCTGCTGAGAGGTCCCAAACATGCTCTTTGCATCGTCCCCGTGCACGCAGCGCGTGGACAGGGGGAAGGAGTCACCCAGCATGCTGGTAATGGATTTACGATTGGACTTGATGATCTTAAAGCTCTTTTCCAACCATAGCGACTCTGTGGTTCTATGATTCAAGGACTCTGAACAGCTGTGCTTGCTTTAGGACCGGAGGCTGCCAAGAGGAAGGTCCATGCTGACCTCATGGTCACCAGCAGCGTGTTCTCTGCAGGACTTTTGGGCTGTACTTATTTACTGGCAAGGGAAGCAATGCCCAGGCGTGGGTTTTAACCACCTGGCCCCTGGCCTTAGCGCCCACGTCTTTCCGTGTCTAGACATGGCCTGTGCAATCCCAGCAGGCTCACTCGCACTCTGCTTTTGCTGGTGAAAAGCTTGGCTTGACGCTGTTTTATAAACACGGGCAACGCAAAGACCTCTCTGATACCTTAAACGAAGCACTCAGCATGGAAAGGAGACTATGCAAGTCTCTGGGACCGGTTTAAGGCAAACTCCATTTGGGGTTTGATGGGGATTTCTTAGGATTTTAGCCCTCAAGACTATGACGGATTGGGCCAATGACTTTGCCAAGTTAGGGATTCACCTTCTCTGCTAACTAGCAATAGGACAAGAGGAAGTGGCCTGAAGTTGTGCAAGGAGAGGTTCAGATTAGATATTAGGAAAAAATTCTACACAGAAAGAGTAGTGAAGCACCAGAACAGGCTGCCCAGGGAAGTAGTGGGGTCACCATCCCTGGCAGTGTTGAAGAACCGTCTAGATGAGGCACTTACGGACATGGTTTAGCAGGCAGGGTGGGGATGGGTTTACGGTTGGACTTGATGACCTTGAAGGTCTGTTTCAACCATAATGATTCTACGATTCTGTTGCATATATATTTAAACTTGCCCATGCTAAATCCATTGCATGGGCTACTGGAGAGCTATCCATGCTTGAAAAGAAATTAGACCCTGCTTAGAGGGTCTGCCATTGAGAAGTCATCAAGATGCTGCCCCGTGGTGGGCACTTCTGGGGGACCTGGCATTAAAGCCCTGTCTGGCCAATGATGCTGGGGCTGCAGCAGAGGGGCGATCCTGAAAGTGAGATCAGGCCGGGAGCTTTCTAGTGGAAACTGCAGCTGGTCTGATGCCCCTTCCGTGTCTCTTCTCTCCAGCAGAAGCCCCATCACTGCAGGAAACACTTGGCTGCTGCTGATCATGGACGTGATCGGATTTTTTAAATCAAAATGAAAGTGCAAACAAAAATTTTAAATTCTTAGATCTAAAATATATGCATAGGCTTCTGTCTTATTCTATATTTGTATTATTAAGATAGGCATATTAACTTTTTAGCTGACATAAGAAAATGTCATTTCAAAGCGTTGAAAATTTAGACAAAACTCCCACATTTTTATGTCGCCCATTCTGTGCAAAACAAGTGATATTCACAGGAATACTTCTCCGTGTAATTACACAATTATTAAAAACATAGTAGTGAAGTAGGAGCTTTTATCAAGTCATTCAAATTAGAGCTATTTCATTCTAATCACTATCTACTTGAATATGTATCGCTTGGATGAAACTGTAGAAAGCTCATTAAATATATTTTTCTTTAAAATTTAATTACTGGGAACTTCTTCAGAGAATAATGATTGTGGATCATAATTAGGATCTTTGTTTCTGTTTGTATTTAGACTGAAAGGTATAAAGACGAGGAGAAAAAGAGAGAAATTGCAGATCCAACATTTGGAAAAGGAGCTGTCAGAAGGGGAATAGAATATTAACAAGCCAGAGCCAGCATTACAAAGCAGAAAGATGGTGCTATAATTTGATAGACTTATTAAACCCATCGTTTCTGGTGTTAAGAAAGCTGTGTTGTAGTCTTCTGCAAATGTGAGATACTAATTGGACTCTGTTTCCATACAATGCATTTATGTGCATTAACTTAGTTTAAGCAATGATAATACATTTGTAACTTGAATTTGACAATTAGAGTTTGTCCTCTGTGGGATGTTTTCAGATCCCAGAACTGGGGAAAAATATGTGAATATTTTCCACCACGTGCTAATTGAAACATATACACATGTCAAAATAAATCACCGTATTTTTTCCCCAAGACTGTGACAATAGGTGGAAGTTACCCACAGAGCAGAAGTGGAAACTGGAGGTGGATGGTAGGTGTATAGCTGTGCTGGCAGAGAAACAGCCTAAGTATTCTTACAGGGATCATTTCACAGCAGCTTAAGATAAGAATGAAAGGAAAAAAAAAATGCCTTTAAAATAATTAGTAAGGGAAAGGGGCCTGAGTCTGAAACTCTAATGTGAATATCCATTTCACTCACAATTATGCAGACTGAAAGCACCAGAACTGCTCTCCAAAGACTGCAAAGTTAGACAGCAATCTTAAAAATTAGGTACAAGTGATACCAATTACCTACGGTTTCCTTGTTTGTAAAGGATTCATTTTCATTGATGATTTTAAATCACTTTAAAAAAATGGGTTTGTTTACAAAAAGTACATTTGGAGTTGTTGGGAAATGCTCCAGATAGCAAAAGAGAGATGAGGAGAGCTGGGAGAAGGAGGAGGAAGGCTCATTTTGGCTCCCCAGAGCTGAAGCATCATCATTGCTGGGGCTTTGGAGCAGAAGAGGAAAACTGGAAGGGAAGGAGGGGAAGACCCAGCTTTTGGAAAGGAGCTGCCAGCAGGGAAATGCAAGCGAGGCGAGCTACTTTCTGGCTAATGCTGATTTTCTTTTAATGATAGCTGCTGTAAATCCTTGCAATATAGCAATAAACCAGAAGACTGATAAGACTAATATCAACCCACCGTGCCCCAGGGACCCAGCACAGCCTTGGTGGACTGCAGCAAGGCTCGGTCCCGTGCCACCAAACAAGTCTTCTCCATCCCTATTTTGGGTGATACCCCATCAGCATCCCTACTTAGGGACTCTTAGGGACATCTGCCCCATTTGCTCTGTCGGCAACAGCCCGTTGTGAACAAGGAACTGGGCCAGGATGGGAAATCATTTTAGATTCTAAAGGACTTCTCCTGGCTTTCAGATGGAGATATATCATTTATTTTCCTTTCTCCATGGTTCAAATGGTTTCTTCTGACTGAAGATGGGATAAAGTCTTTCTAGATGAAGTACATGGGTAGCAAGATTTTAATCTGTAAGATTTTACTTGTGCTTGTGCCTTTGAATCCCATCACTTAGCTAGGGAATGGCGATGGTGCAGCTTGGTCATAAACCGCAGTGAGGATGACCTCTGGTCTCTGAGCACTTGCTGTTTTCTCTTGTGTCTGAACCAAAGCTCATGCATCTTTTCATCATCATCATCACCACCACCATCAGCACAAAGTTGCCCTTCAAAGGTCTGCGCTTACTGCTCAGTGCTGCAGGCCATGGTCACTGCTTCTCATTTCAACCCTTCCCATCGAAGCCCTTCCATTGCTGATAGACATGACGGTAACTACTGGGGTTGAACATGGGATGACATTTTTTTAGTGTTATAGTGAAAAAGTATACTTCTCTTTTGAGGTGATTTGTTGAGGAAGCCCCCCAAAGATGCTAGCTGTACATTTTTCTCCTAGAGATGAATCATAAGCAATTAACAGGAACAATTCTAATTAACTGACATAATTAAAAAACTAATAATGTTTAACATTATTGTTTTATACAATGACATTAGCTTTAACAGCCTAGCAACACATCAAGGCTTCATTTGCATAGTCACTGAGTATATTATTTATTCTTGGTTTCTTTGGTAACCAAATTGACAATAAGAACTGCGATGTGAATTCCTAAATTGTTTTGCCATATAGCTTCATAATTTATGCCATTGGCAGTAATTGTAATGTCTGTATAATTTCCTTTTAATTATCAACTAATGAAATTTACATTCATTTGGGTAAAAAACAAATATTCACATTCAACTTCCAATCACCTGTCCAAATTTCCAATCAATTTGCCGATGTTTGCTGTGCCTTATGTTTATTTATATTTTTGACTATCAAAATGTGGGAGAAGTGCTGATGAAAACTCTTTGACTGTTAATGGTTGGAGGAATAGTGATCACTGCATGTGCCACCACTCAACTCTCCTGACGTCCATATTTTAGGAGTTGCCTATTTCCGAAAGGAAGGGAGAAGCTACGGATTTTCTCACATTAAACTCCATGGATTTTAAGTGGAATTAATTCTGTAAACTTTAATTGCAGAATAATCTCTGCCTGTTCCCTTATCTCTTGATTTATTACAGGCATTTATTTCTAGTTTGAAAATTTCTCATCAGTTTCCCAGGGAATTAATTTATTTTTTCAAAAAAAAAAAAAAAAAAAAAAAAAAAGAGGGTTGGGGGAAGGAAATTGCTTCTAAATTCAAAATGAGATGCTAATTACAATAATTATTTCTTGAAATTATATAGAACTTTATACATATGAGTATAGTCATTTTGTTAAAAAAAATTATTTGCGCATAATCTTAATTGAACTCAACTTCTGAACACAACAACACTTTGGATCTTTTTATTTTAAATGATGGCACTTGGGAAGGTCAAGTAGGTCCTCAACACTCTTCTTGTGCCTTGACCCCACAAATGCACAGGCATGCACTGAAGTGCTGCACAGGGCTGAAGTGTCCACCTCATGGGACAGTCACACTGGGCCTGGGCAGAAGCCGCCCTCATGGGGACCCTCACGGGGATCCTCATGGGGACCCTCACGGGGATCCTCATGGGGACCCTCGCGGGGATCCTCGCAGGGACTGTTGTGGAGATGTTCGCCAGGAGCCTCACTGGACCCCCATGGGAACCCGTGCAGAAACCCTCGCTGGATTTTCATGAGGAGCCTTGTGGGGACCCTTGCAGGGACCCTCACCACGGATCCTCACCGGGACCTTCACCAGGACCCTCATGGGGACCCTTGCAGGAACCCTTGCCAACACCTTCATGGAGACCCTTGCTGGGACGCTCTTGGTGACACTTGGTGGGACCCTAGCACGGACCCTTACTGGGATCCTTGTGCAGACCCTCATGAGGACCCTCATGGGAACTCCTGCAGGGACCCTCATGGGAACCTTTGCTGGGACTTTCACAGGGACTCCCACAGGAACCTGTATGGAGACGGTCATGGGAATCCTTGTGGGGCTCCTCACAGGAACCCTCATGGGGACCCTCAACAGGCGCCCACCATAGCAGAGGCAGTGGCCGCACTCTGCTTGTGAGTCCACGCGAGGATCGGCCCCTGCCCTCGCCCTCACCACGGCAATTTCCACGAGAATTTCCAGGAGAGCCCAGGCGGACGCGCTGATGGCAGCACCTCTGCGAAAGGACTCCATAGAAAGTGAGCAATAAAGTCCATTATAGTCAATTACCTTTAAGTGATTTCAATACAGATTTGATGCGAATCCACATGAGACAAATTAAAACAATTAATGGACAATCTGGACCAGTCCTTGAAGGGAAGTACTTATTGTTCGTGTCTGGATTTTCCTTCTTCATCAAATATGCCTCCTGCACATAGAACCTATTAACTCATTTTGATTAGGGAGAAAGAAAAAAAAAAAAAGGAAGCTTAAGAATAATAATCACTAATGTGAGATGTTTCTTGAAGGAGAATGCATTATTTGGAGGACTTCATTGCAAACAAAGTTCAGCGTGTCTCCTTGGAAAGGAAACATGTGAATGCTTAAGGGCTCTCTGCTAAAAAAAAAGGGGTGTCTATCTCAGATTTAGTGTTCAGGGCCTGGAAAATATCTCCATCCAAGACAGAAAACATGAACCCTGAGCACTGGCTGGAGGCTGCTGAGCTGCACTGGGCCCGCGTGGGGAGCCCCACCAGCCTGCCAAGATGAGACACATCCAGGACGGGCAGGTGCTCCTGGACTAAAGCAGCATCTTGTATTGCTAAGAATAACGGGAGCGTCGCAGAGTGGCTTGCATTCGAGTAAAGTCAAGCTTTGTACCTTGGTAAAGGGAAAGAAGGGTAGGAAGAATAGGAAATACATATGTGAAGGGCCACTAGCTTCAAGAATGCCAATGAGAAGAAGAGCACGGAATGATCGTGCATCGATTTTCAAAAGACAACACCCAGATTTGGCAGATTCCCCTGTCAGTGAAACTGCTGGACACCATATCCACAGCAAGGTGAAAGGAGGGACTTTCACGGAACATTTTATGCAGGGTGCTTTAGAGGAAAAAAGAAAAAGAATAAATGTGTAAGAGAAGGGGTTATTTATATTAATGGAGGTTAGGCACCAGAGCAGTTTTCAAAGTGGTTTGGAGCTGCCTCTAGCTTAGAAGATCCCTAAATCCTGACCTAGCCGAGCCTGAGATATTCAAAGACAAGAACCACACTGTGCTTGCCTGGTGTACGGTGCTCCTTCTCTGAGCATCCAGTGTGGGCTGCTGCAGATAAAAGATGCTGGACTTGATGGATGATTGATCTGATCCAGATGGAGGTGGTCCTTTTTTTAGGCATAACTTTTTTTTAAGGTGGAATGTGACATTCAGACAGTTTGAATAGTCAAAAGCAGAGGACACAGCTCACAAAGGTGGAAAGTGGGTTCTGAGAGCCTGCAAAAAAGCGGTTATCCATATCCGTATCGGCATGGGCTATCCTCCTACAGCATCACCACGTATGAGAGAACACTGCTTGTACAAGCACTGCGTAGGCGGACGCCCTGATCCGTGCAGCTACCGGGCATGTTGTGCTGCAGAAATGTAGAAGCAACGAGGACTTTGTGAAGGCACTGCCCACAACGCCCGCCGCACCCAGCGCCCGCAGCACCGCAGGGGACACAGGTGCGGGTGAGCCCACGTCTCCCTGCGGACACAAGAGTAACGGTCATTCCTGCGAGACGGCGCCGAGGGACCGGCCGTCAGCGCACACCTCCACCCGGCACAACTTTCTGAGCGTGTTTTGAGGAGATTAGCACTTGGCTGTCCTCATAGCAAGCGGCATCCGGGTTCCTCGGCTCCTCCCACGGGCTGACGGGATTCGCGATGACCCGTGAGAACGTACGTCACCCATCGGGATGATGTGTCCAGACTGATGCGGGACGCAGATCAAATGCCGCAGGTGGCAGCTGGTTCCTGGCCAAGGGTGTCCCAGTGCCAAGCTCAGCAGGGCTTCCCAGCCACCCGCAGCAGGTCCCATCTTTCACGCTCTCCACTGAGCAGGGACAAGGACACCGGAGGAGGGAGAATCCTAATGCCGGTCTCCCGCTGCAAGTAAATTACTATTTCTGCATGGGGACCCCATGGTGTGAACATGGCCCAAAGTCGGGGACGAGCTGCTTCGTTTCTCAGGTGCCCCCAGCTGCTGCCGCGACTCCCAGGGCGAGCAGCCCCTGCGCTAACAAACCCTGGAGGAAATTGCTCTCTCCTGACCTGATTCCCTTCCCCGGCTTCTGCCGAGGAGCCTCTTCCTGTGCAAACAGGGATCATCTCGCTCGCAGACGGGGCACCGCTTACCGCGGTGGCAGATCTGGGCCTCGGAGATGAAGCCTCGCGCGCGGGAGGAGGGTTTTGGGCTCCGCGCCCACGCGCGCGAGGAGCTGCTGCCGCGCTGCCTGGTGCGCAACCCACATAAGGGCCCTCGCAGAGCACAGGCTCCTTAAAATAAAAGGAATGGGACGTTTTTAAGAAACGAGCATCTGTGAGAGACTAATTTTACCCAGCAAGCAGCAATTGTGATCTGTGTTTGGGTCCACTGAACAGCGTTTCTATAGCGGTTGAAAATTCATTTCATTTCATTATCTGAACTGTTCAAGCACCCCACTTTGGATCAGAGAAATCTTTCGAAACCTGCAGGAAACTCATTTACCCCTGCTGAGGCTCCAGCTTCTTTTCTTATATTAAGGTAGTGTTGTCTTCCTTGGAAATTCTGGCAGATATATATGCGAGATTTGTGTTGAAAAGGAAAGGAACATTTGCTGAAATCCATGGTGGAGAGAAGCCATGTTATTACTCTTCCCTGTTTTATTTAGGTCTGTTTCAAGGCTACTTTACTGATCTCTCATCTGTTACAAATACAGTTCTTGATACATTAGAGGAGAGCGCTGCCTTTGAGGTGATGCAATGTAGAACAAAGAAAAGACCATCTATGCCCCGAGACTTTACTAACGAAGAAACTTGCAGTATCATTAAGTTGAAAAGACAAAAAAAAAAAAACACAGTAATCAAAGTGGAAGGTTTGCAAATTAGGGACAAATTAATGCATGGACGGTGTCTAGTGTTATAGGTCCATGATAACAAGTGCCTTACCTATTTTCCAATTCAAGTTGCAAAACTTGACCTAGATTCCTGATTACAATAGTTTAAGCATCTAAAAAAAATGTTGAAGACAATATGTGCACTCCAGAAACGCACTGAGAAAGCCTGGACTGAAATCATATAATCTGTACTCATGATATTGAGTTTCTATAGGCGCGGAACAAGTGTAGACTCTCTAATACATTTGTATGCTTTTGTGCCAGCTTTTCAGCCCACATCTATCTGTATAAGTACAGGCTGACTGTGTTACGCTTATGAGAATTACAATTCAATCAGACCTGGATCCCTTGCGACACCTGCAGAAACTATCTCTGCAGCCCGAGTGATAGTATACATTTTTATTGCTCCCATAAGCAGTTACCATCAAATAAATTACTGACATTGATCTGAAGTGTCCATTCCTACACACATGGAATAAGTTACCCAATCCAATTACTGCAGTCGAGATTAGAGCAGCGTGTTCAAGGGAGGAATTTCCACATGGCGACGTGTTTCATGAGTTACGCTAAACCACATGTTCTGGCCTCATGGGTTATTCTTTAGGCTTTTCTTAGCTCTTCGGATTTGGGGGGTGGCTTTGATTGCCGTAATCCGGATGAGGACTACTAGGCTGCCGGGTGGTTTGTTCTGCGAATGTACGCAGCTCGCTTCGGTCTCTTTTGCTGAAGGGGCTCAAGCACGCACTGCAGCGTCTGGAGGAGGAAAAAGACGTGGAAAAAGAACAAAGGAGGAAAATGCTTTGAAGGTGCAAGGAAGATAGGCTAGGAGAGAGTAAGGGGCGAGATTAAAGAATTAAAAGGTGGGAAAATAA
The DNA here is from genome assembly GCA_013398735.1 of Nothocercus julius. Taxonomy (NCBI): domain Eukaryota; kingdom Metazoa; phylum Chordata; class Aves; order Tinamiformes; family Tinamidae; genus Nothocercus; species Nothocercus julius. The sequence continues at coordinate 1,172,502 of VZSV01000098.1, forward strand.
AAGCAGATAACCAACAAAAGCAATAAAAGGCAACATCTGAGTGTGTTCTACTTCCTGTAGCATTTATTGACACAAGATGAGTCAAGAAAGCGCTTCCAGAGAGGGATTTTGGAGGACAGAAGCTCCCTAGATGCTGTGAACGCCTTCCCCAGCACAACACCACGTTCCCTTCCAGTTTCCGTTGAGGAAACGCTGCACTGGAAAATCAGCTTCGGCTCCTGGTCCAGAGCTAAGTGCTGACCCCTTGCTTTTCCCATGGGATCCCTGCTTGTCCCTCAGTGTCTGTGCGGCGTGGGGCAGAGGAACCCACTCGTGGTGGCACTTTGGGGGCTTTCCTGCTGTGAATGCGCTGCACTGGGCGCTTGGTGGGGCTCCGTGACCGCTGATGCCTCCTCTGCTTCTTTCCCAGCGCGTGCCCTGGGCAGCTTTGGTGCCAGGCACGTTGGGAGAAAACTCGGAAAATCTTCTTACCCAGCCCCTTTTTGCTACCACTTTCAGAAGGTTCATTAACCCTTGGAGCTGGTTTTGGCCATCCTTACCTGGAATTAGGTGAGAAACAGGGAATCAAGGCAGTTATCCTTGCGCAGGGTAACTACAGCAGCCTGTCCGAGCGTAGAGAAAGGGCACTCAGGTTGCAGATGCTGTTAAATCACTAGTGGAGGGAACAGGGAGAGAGGAGGACAATCGCCCACAACTCCAGCATAATTTAGAGACTCTTCCTTGAGCTAAGCAATCCACGGAAAGGGATTTTTGCTTATCACAAATTACACTCTCACATTTGTCTTTCACAAAGGGCATCTTTTACTAAATTCCTCATTTTTTTCAAATAAAAGCAAAGAAGGAATGAGGAATCAATTGATTTTTTTTATTAGTTTTTTTCTTGGGTGAAAAATGTCTGAACTGGACCTCTTGGATTTTCAGCACATCTGACACTGGAATATACATGTTGGCTTTGTCTTATTTCAAATATGGATGCATTTTTTCAATTTTGAAAAGCTCCCTCAATCTTTGGATTGGACAAATGGAAAAATTCAAAGGAATAATTAGTTTCTGGTTGAATTTAAGAAATAAAAGAACCCTTAAAATGAGTATTCTTAGGGAAAAAAAAGCCATTGTGTGGCGGGAGAAAAAAAAAAAATGAATTTTTTCATCTGGCAGTTCAAGGTAATCCAATGAAGTGAAATATGAAGACCATGCAAAGCCGTACTCTATTTTTACCTAAAAAAATGAGGTAAAAATTAGCAGCGAGGCAGAGCGCGCCGGTCCCAAGCTTGCAGAAACGCACACATGTGCCGCCTTTATGAGTCTACGCGGCGAACGCTGGCTCTCACGAAGCCCAGCGGACGCACGGGCGCGCCCGGCGTCGCAGGGAGCCACCTTGCCTCGAAGGCCTCGGAAGAGCTGGTGCAAGGCGCCAAGGACCACTGCGCAACCGCGACCTCGCGGAAAAATAGCGAGGAGAACAGCGAGAAAAGGAGTTTGGGGCGCGGCGGCGGCGGGGTTGCG
>VZSV01000098.1:1183070-1195804 GCA_013398735.1 Nothocercus julius
CCGAGCGGCCCCTCGGGCGCCCTCCGCCGGGGCTGCCCGGCCCGAGCTGCCCCGGTTTGCCGTTCCTCCCTGACGCGAGCGCTCTTCCTTGCAGGCAGCCGCCCGCCCGCAGGGAGCCCTGGCCGCGCCGCGCGCTTAGCATGTCCTCCCCGCCCGGAGGTGAGTCCGTAATCCGTGAGTTTGGACCGTAATCCGTGAATTTGGCTCTTTCGGGCAACCAGTGCCCTTCGGCTGCCCCTCGCGCCACTCGCCTTCCGTGAAGGGTAACGGCCGTAGGCGGCCTCCCCTCCTGGCGGCGACAGCCGTGGTGTCCCGCGGGAAGGCCGAAACTGAGGTGTTCCCCGCCAGCCGCTCGGTTCGGGCCGCGGGTAATTGCCATTAAATGGATTAATTTCGCTTAGAACGGCTCCCTCGCTTACATAACCGGGCGTCGTGTCCAGCCCGCGCAGAGAGGAGGACCTGCTCTGCAGACAGGTTGCTTTAAAAGTTGATGCAAACTATGAAAATCTTACTGAAACATTTTTATTATTATTTTACTTTCGGTGGCATATCTTAGTTTTTGCGTATATATATTTATATGTGTGCACAGTATATATGCCAGTTCCGGGTGTAGTACAGTGGAATGGCTGCTTGAATAAGGTGTGCACAAATGTGAACTTTGAAAGAGAATCCTGCAGGCAGGAAGGAAAATTGAGCTGCCAGGAATGCTGCTGGATTTATTTTGGAAAGGAGCTTTAATGGAAATCTATTTTCTTCCAAACTGTGGGATTTTTTTGTTTGTTTGCTTGTTTGTGGGTTTTGTTTGGTTTTTAATCTACCATGGAAAGACGTTTGCAATAAATATGCAGTTGTCGTGGTCGTTGCCTTCGATCTGCTTCTCTCTGGCCTTGACACGACCTGTCACTAGGGCTGTGGCCATGCAGCTCTTTCTTAGTAACAGTATAATGATGTAAATATTGTTATATAGTGAACCTTACTCAGAATAACGCTATTTCGAGCGTATATTGGGATATTCCTCATATAAGCAAGAGTGGTGCTTTCCTGAATGGAAACTTTATAGCAAGGGCCCCTTTGTAGGCAAAAGCAGAGAGATACACTTTTATACTTATAAAAACACAATTTTCCTGTGTTTTTCACACTTACATTGGGAAGCTCAGGTCTATCCAGGGGAATCCAGCTTGTTTAACAGGTCACAGAAAGCTGGGTGCTGATGCAGGGGGACGGGGGATGTCTCTGCAAACATTAAACCCCTTAAAGTGGGTTTTCTGACAAGGAAATCTATCCTCTCACCTATGAGTAATAGATGAGTTTGTCACCTTCTTTTGTTTGTTTGTTTGTAAAGTACAGAAAGTATTTATGTGCTGCAGAAAGCCAAAGTAATGATTCCGTCTCCCTCCTTTCTGGAAGGTTGTGTTAAATAAACCTCTTGTGTGTTGTATCGCTGTGAAAGCTCCCTTGCGAAGGAGGCTGTGCTGAAATCCAGCACTGCCGGGGGGGCTCTGCCTTTAGAGCTCTCTAGTGCTGACAGCTCTTCCCCCGGCAAGGAGGACGTGCCAAAAATGAGTATTTAGGTGCAGCCTTGCACCTAAGTTGTGCAAACTCCTGCTCCCTTGCTCTGGCATGAGGGCTTTTTGCCCCCGGCTGGATGCCCCAGGTGGAGATTGTGCCATTATTGCTCTATTTTATTGACTCAAGTTGTGTAGAGCTGGAAATACAACTCAATTCCTGGAATTTTTTTCTTTGAGGGCAGGTGGAGATTTCAGCCTGAATTATCTCAGGCCAAAGGGATAACTGATCCCAAATTGCCCTTACTTAGAGGTTAACTACTTAAGCTCACTGTTAGATGGCAAGGGAAGAGGGGAGGAGGGAAAACAACTACCCAGAGGAAAAAATGAATTTTGTTATTTGTATATTTGGTGGGAAGCATCTAATGTATCCATGGAGAACTTCATCTATGCCATGGCTGTAAGCATGTGAAATTTCCATTTTATTCTCCTGTCGGCATAACTCAGTATACGGAAAAATGAGGGACAAATTGGAGTTTATTCTTGTATACAAGAAAAAGCATACACTTTTTCTTGCTTGAGATCAAAGCCCTCAAGGCTGTGTCAATACCCAAATTTGCTGTTCAGGTAGAAGTTATGATCAGAAAATTAATTCTTTGTTTCTCCACCCTTTGATGGTAACTTCTTGCACTCCTTACTCCTTAGCCAGTCCTTAGGTGAACAGAGAAAACTGGAAAGGGAATAGTGAGAGCTTTTATTTTATTGTTCTTTTAATTTGCAAATCTCCTAAGAATTAAGCTTCTAAGTAACAGCCTAGGGGCACTTAAACCTTGTGCAGTGAATTTCTTTATATTTATTTATAGTTAATTTCTAGTTTAGTCTCCTGTTGTTGTCTGCTGGGGACAAACATTAACATAAATTGAAAATATCTTTGGTGTGGATGAGCTGCTGCTGATTCACCTGGGCAGTTATATAAACAAAGTCCGTGCAGCTCTTTGTGGGAATCAGAGCCTTCCTCTATTATAGCAATAAATATTTCAAGTTGCCTAATTATATTTTATTGGAAAATGATTTAATTAAGAAGTGTGCTAGATTGAGCAAGCTTTGTGTTAGTGCTGCAATACGTTAGGATACGAGTAGGATTGTTATTACTGAGTGAAGCTCAGTGAAAAACAGTGAGTTCAAAGACTCGGGGTTTCTGTAGTTTAAGAAAACAATTTACAATAATATTTCATTTTAAAATAATAAGGCTTTGTAAAAACTAAACACTTTATCATGTATGTTTTGAGCCCATCCATAGTCTCTTTGCTGTGTAATACGCCTTTATTATTCTTCCGTGCTAGTTTCAATTAGTTTCAGATGCTTCAAATGTGCTTGTTAAAACTCAGCTTGTCTGTGCTTGCTTACACCTGGAACGGGACTGGGAATGCGAATCCTCCAGGATGTGCATAGCATGTCGGAGTAATCCAGCTGACACTGGATGTCACCATTGCACAACACAAATGCAGCTGAAGGTGACTGGGGCCTTCTGCTCAGTGCAGGGTATAGAAAGAAAAGCCTGATTTTTCTGCCTGCTGTCTGCTTCCCCCAGGTGGTTATTCCTGAGAGTCCTGGTGTCACTCCAGCCTTGTCCTGCCCGTGTGTAACGAGCAGCACAGGTAGTTCTCGCAGCATCACAGGGTCCTGCTGCGTCCCATCAAAAGGAGCTCTGCACTCCTGCTTAGCTATAGGCACTGGGAGCTCAGCGCACCAGGTAGTGAGGCCGTGCTGTGAAGATGATCCCCGATAACAGGAGCTCTTTAGCAAAAAACAGTAGCCCTTTCTGAGGGGGCAGGTGGGACTGTGGCCTCTGAAGGATCCACTGCCCAAATTACGCTGTGGCATGAAGCAAGCGGATTCCTCATTACACAGACCCATTCTGGGCTAAATTCAGTGGAGGCAGTGGGATTACTGTGGAGAGTTTAACTGGTTTAGAAGCTTCTCAGATAGGTGGCAAAGGTCTTGTTTTGTTTAGTTAAATTATGTGCATGTGTAGAGTGTTTACATACTCACCGACAGCTCTGGGGAATCTCTGGCCTTACGATTACTGAGATAATATGGGACTGTGATCTAGTTTGCTAGTAAAAGGCAATTCTTCAGCCAAAATAATGTGCGAATATATCACTTTTACCATCTATTGAAAAGAAAGCGTGTGTGTCTTAAGAAAATGCTTCTTAATGTTCACTACTTCTTATCTGTCCTTTAAGACTGAAATACCTCCCTGACTCCAGCATGTCTTTGAAGCTGAAGTGGTATTAAGTGGAATGGAATAATGGAATTATTCTCTCTACCTGCATAATAAAACAAACTTTGCTCTTTCATCTGTACAGAAAAGAAAAACGCACGTATAGTGACGACGACCCTCCTGCTCACTGAACATATAACAAGAGAGGACCGAGGCTCAGAGGGAAATTATCTCCTCTATGGATCCTCTTGTGCCCAAATCACTGAAGAAGCTGAATATGTGAAAAAGGTATTTTTGAAGCAGTTGTTCTCTTTCTTTCTTTTTACAGAAAACATGATAAGCAGCAATCATAAGTACTGAAAAAGGAAACTCTGACCCTTACAGCAACATGCAGTTGTTTATCTGGAAAAACCTTTGATTTATGAATTTATTCTAGGAACACTGTTTACTCTGCATTAACAGCTTAATTACAACCTGTGCTGTCTTAGCTTGGGTTAAACCCCTTTGAAATTAGTGAGGTTTTTCCACCCCTCATTTAGGACTGGTGCAGGAGACACCCAAGTGCCTGTCCCCACCCCGACTCATACGTGGGCAGGGGCAGCACTGGGGACTGTCTTGCTTGAAACATCAAGATGTCTGGACACGTCAGGCTGTGGCTTCTGCGGCTGAAGCACCGAGGTGTCTCATAGGGTGACTGATGAGCACATTGATAATAGGCTAAGGAACCACATCTATCGAAAGTCTAACAGAAATTTGGTATCTTATGGCAAAAGACAGGAAGGTGGAAATGGATAAATATATAACACTCAAAGCTCTGCAGCATTAAGCTTTAAAACTGATAAGAGTAGAATAGTGTGAGATACATCTTCTCAAGAATCGTATCGCAAGATGTCAGACAGTTTGAACAGCACTGTGGCACAGTGTATACCAGTGCACTTGCACGTTCGTATCTGAAGCAGTTTGATAGATAATGTCAGCGTTGAACTGAATAGAACGACTGGGCCAGGTCCCTGGAAGAGATTAGAAGGGCTCGAGCTGTCAGTGAGCAGCCTTCTCAGAAGCAGAAATAGTGGTCTGAGGTACCTGGAGGGGCAGCACTGTGGTAGGTGGGGAAGGCAGCCCTAGAGGTGTCAGTTGGCAAGAGCTGCAGCAATCCTGAAGAACGTGGGAAACATCTTGCTACTTTCCTGAATCCAGAGGAAATGCAGGTGAAATATATTTTACTGAGTGCCTTGAATGAGCTCCTGTGTAGTAACAACCTAAGAAATGCCTTACTTTGTTATGGACTATGCAGTCTAGAGGAGAGGAGCTCAGGCTTTGATTTAAACCAAAAGGAACTGTTTTCTTCATCTTCTTCATAATTGCATATGTGAAGTTGTAGAATGAATATTGTATCTTTGCATCTGGAAATTTTACCATGAATTCTCAAGACTCTCATAACACAAAGTCTTCTAGATGAAGCAATTACTGAGAAAGATATATTCTGTGGTGGTGAGCCTGATTCCTAAAGGCTTAATGAGCTGATGTGTTGGTTGAGACAGGCAATGCAGTGAATAGGTAGAACACACATCTCTTGCACAGAGATCTGGTAAGCAAGGAGATGCGGGTCTGATATCCTCCTCCTTTCTCCAAGTAGTGGAGCGCACTGATGATAAATGTGCACAGCCAGCTTTTCTGCATCCCAGCTGAGCTTGGAAGAGCACTGTAGTACAGCCAACAAGAAGAATCGGTGGGCTGACATCCTGGTAATTTAGAAATAATCACAAAAATTTCTTTTAAAGAAAATCCAACTCTTCTTTTTCTCTGTTCAGTTGAGGATTGAGGCTGAAGAAAAACCTCTACAATGAAAAGAAATGGGGAAAACATGAGGATAGAATCAGCATCTAGCAGACAGTAGGCATGTTGCTGAAACCATTTTTCCACAGGTGTTCATAGTGTGTGCTCATTGTTTCCTTCTTGTCTGTTTTGAAACATTATATATGCAAGAAATACAACCTTCCCTCAATCAGGTTCCTGCCAGATTGCCCTGGCATATATATGACCTTTCTTACTTTTTATCAGGTTCATTTGTTAAAAATAAACTACTAAAAATAATAATCTCTGTTTTAAAGGGTTCTAAGCAGAGAGGAAAAAAATTTCTGTTCACTTTAATTTTCCTTGGATTTCCTCGCTGACATCAAACCATTGTTCCAAAGAGGCAGTCTTTAGGCATGAAACAGATTTGGAAATGTTGGAATGTTTTGCTAATATAGTTAAAATATGTTGGGAGTAATAAATAGCTGAAAGGTTCTTATAATGGGAAGTGTTGGATAACAGTTAATAATGGGCATTTCTGCAGCCTCACCTCTAATACAGCATGTGCTGCAATATTCTAAAAGCTAATTAATCTTGTGAAATAATGCTGTGGAGAATGGACCGTAGTTATTTATCAGGATTGACATGGTAATGCTTTCAAATGTAAAACCCTGGAGAGCTGAACAAACAGAACATTGTAATTTCTCTCAATTTATCGAGGGTGGTGAAACTGTTGTGACCGCTGCGCTGTAAACAGTTTAGGCCTTGACTCTGTGAAGAGCTCAGCTGTGGAGTTATCTGTTCAGTGCTCCTTACAGGAGGATATTATTAATAAACAAGATTTTTTTTAGGGTTGCAGTATGCTGGTTGTTAAAGCTCTTTTTTTTTTTTCTTTTTTTTTTTCTTTTTTAAATAATTCCCATGTTTATTTTCTTTATCAGCTTCCTCAAATCTCAGGCAATAAAGTGGAGTCAAAGAACAGCATGTCTGGCTCCAGCTACAGTCCCATTGTGGCCAAGATGAAAGAAACAGAACAGCAGCTTTTGCTGGTGAGCAAGGAAAATCGAGTACTAAAGATCAAGGTGAGTCCCAGGGTTGTGTGTGTGTGGTTTCCAGGCTTCCAATGAGTATTTCTGCCCTGCAACTCAGTGGGCATTTCCTTCTAATTGCACTGGAGTTTGCTGAAATAGAAAAGTGCCTATTTTCGTACCATTTTGCCAGGTTCTTTCCTTATGGAGAAAGAGCAGAACAGCTAGTACAAACTGTTTCATTCTAGTAGACGGTGAAATTTGTGCTGAAATCTGCTCCTAAGGACATGTTTGATTTTTTTTTTGGGTAGTGAGATGACATTGCCAGCTCTGATAGCTGTCAGCAGATGTATTTACAAGCAGTTGGAAGTACATCTCCTTTTAAATCATAATTTGTACAGAATGGCTCAGTACTGAATAAGTCTGCCTCTATTTGGAAACTAAAATGCCTATCAGATCCCTGTTCACATTCATGGCATTGTTCACAGGTATTTAGGATTTTTTTTTTTTTAAACAAGGGTATGTATTGAAATTTGATGTTGTAGAGAAGGCTTATTGTTTGTCATCTAGTTAATTATTCCATTGCTTTTATTAAAGCACAGTGTCTGCTTTTTGCACAATTACTCTTTCTAGCTGGAAGCTACAAGAGAAGCAGGTGTCCAGGCTCTCAGATCTGCCTCCCAAAAGCTGTATGAGAACTACCACACTCGCTCAGAAGAACTTAGAAAAGGGCATGAGAAGGATAAGCAGCAAATACAGGTACAAATGTCTCCTACAGGTAGGAATGGCAATACTGGCAGTACCAAAGCACTCCTGCAAGATATTTCTTCTGTCTTTTCACTGGGGGTTATATATAAATGTGTTTCAAAACCTGAACAATTTCAGGAGCTCTTCATTTTCAGAGGATAATGTTATGGGTCAAGTCATCTTAAAGGTGTGTGTGTGTGTGTGTGTGTGTGTTAAACAGTGATACTTTCTTATGAGTTTCTTATGTTATTGTGGAGTCAGTTCATGCCAGTAGGTAGTTCTGGAAAGCAGAGTTTCTTATGTGGACTGTGACTCTCTGCTGCATACTCTGTATCTAACAGCTCCAATGTCTACTTGTGCAGTATGGAAAATTAAATATTTATTTTGGTTTTATTTTTTGATTCTTTGAATCAGGTTGGTAGAATTGGCTCAAACTTAGACCATGGCATTCCCTTCATTTTTACCCTTTCCCTCTACTTGCAGTATAGAAGTGTGATTCTGACTAAAGATGGCCGGGATATTTTACAGGGCTTAGCAATGATGCTAAGTTGTGTCAACTGTGGGAGAATGGGAGAACCAAAAAAGACTAGGGACACTAGCTGAACCTGGGAAGCCTCTTCCTGTGCAAAACCAGCCTGGTTTGGAGAGGCTGCCAGGTTAAAATCCCATCTCCCTGAGCACCCAGGAGCCTTAAGGGCAGCGAAGAGGGGAAGGGCCGAGGAAAGGGGGGCATTCAGGTGGATGGGGGAAGAAAGGGAACAGGCTCCTGGTCCCTGTGCACCTGATCAGTGCAGTCTGCCTTGTTATACCCTGCACTGCTCTGTGTTTGCCTGGGTCAGGGCTCTGACCGTGTGTGCGTGGAGGGAGGAGGTTGCTGGTGCTCCGGGCGCTTGCTGCGCGGTGTTGCCCGTGGGGTGCCGCCGTGTGGCTCCGTGAGCCCACTGGGATGAGCCTTGAGGCTCCCAGCCAGGTCAGGGAGCCGTGGTGGCCTGTCCTCTGTCGCTGTGCTGCACCCCAGCTCCTAACACGCACATCTGTGTGTTTGTACCCTTTCCAACCACAGGCCTACAATCTTGAACAAGAACAAAAGCTCCAGCAAAGCACAGAGGATGCCAACCGCCTCGCTGAAGGAATCACGGAGAAGTGCACGCAGATTTCAGAAATGGAGAAAAGGGTGCAGAGGATGGAAGAGGTGGGTCCCCAGGGAGCGGGAGGCAGCTTGTGCAGAGACCTCCCTTCTGGCTGCAGAGTGCCCGTGTCTGCAAACATCCGCCGTGCTGAGTGGGGACCGCTCACCCGAGCGGCACAGAGGCTCTCTGGAACCGCTTGTCTCTTCCTGTTGCTGTGTGGATGGTTCCTGTGCTGGGGCAGAGCAGTAGTGCGGAAGACGGTGCTTAGTCTGTTGAAAAGAGGGTTAATTGCTCTCAGTTTTGGGGGCAGGTTAAGTGTTGGAATGAGAACTGAAATGACTTCTACCACGTGGCAAAAGAAAAAAAAATTCGCTCCTTTATGGTGAATTTACTCTAAGGGTTTTAGCTGATTTGGAAGAACTGGTGGTATCATGTGGAATTTTCCTGATGTGCGCACTGAACATCAGTGGGAATTACTGTACTGGAAATCTTGTTCTAAAACTAAATATTCTCTGGGCTTACTGTTAATGCAGGGTCAGTGAATGTAATACCTATATGTAGCTTAGATTAAAGCTGTTAAATGTGGAATAGGGTGCATCTTTCCAAGCATACAGCATGCCGTGAGCTGGAAGTTCAAGGAATGTAGCTAAGGTACCAGTATGATGGAGGAGAAGCAAAGCTCAGTGATTCCTTCTGTCTCTGAACATCCCAGCTAATAGCAGATACTGCTTAACATTTGGGTTTGTGCTGCCTTTGGCAACAACAGTGAGTTGTATCATGGACCTGATGATGAGCAATGCAGCATGCAAAAGCAAAATGGTTTTGTGCAGTAATTAAGCCAAAGGTAGATACTGGCTGCATAGGTAAACATGTCAAAGAACAAAATCTGACTCTTAGCTCCTGTATCTAATGATTTTTCTGTGTGTTGAATGTCAGAATTTTTTTTTCCTTGTCAGGGTTACCTTTTTGTAGTCTGAAAAGGTGGGTTGTAGGATAAGTTTTTGGTTAATGCTCCTGCAAATTGCTTACTGTCTAAAAGAAGTAGTATTGTAGCTGTGAAGGAAGGGCCTAGGAAAAGGGAGGGAGCAGTCTGCAGTGTTATTGGAGTGAAGACAGTTTATAGAGTTGGAAAAATGCCATGATTTCAGGCTTGGGAGTGTCTTATTTCTTCTATCAGAAGGAGGAGGAAAAAAAAAAAAAGTACTCTCCTTATAACACCTGCCTGTGTCAGGCAGTAATACATCCTGAAATGCAGTCAATCAAATGAGAGACAAATTTACCCAGATTTTGAGTGCAATTTACATTTTGGGGGTAGTGACTATGCCTCGACTTCTTGCATTCTGGAAGACACATTTCACCTCTCTAAGCTGCACAGTTTTTTTTCTGCATATGAGACCTCCTGATTTCAATGGGATTGAGCACAGACCAATGAGCAGTTTAGTCAGAATAAGATGCTGGGATCTGTCACTGCATCGAAGTGTTTCTGGAAGTAAAGTGTTAAAAAGGTTCTTTCGAATCCATAAACCTATAAATAGAATATGGGACATAACAGTAATAAACAGAGTGTGGGACATGACAGTAAAATGCAGTGTCTACTAGCTGCTGAGCATGATCACAAGATTTAATTTTAAATCAGTGCATTGTTGTCCACCTCTAAATCAGCTCAGAGTGATTAAAACCGTTTTGTATGTAAAGCTGATGTAGATGTAAGTCCATATATAGATGATTATTGCTGAATTCTGTTTATTGTCAGATCAAATAATTAGCCATCTCTTTCTTGCTAGTCAGCTGGTAGGAAGTGTGCTATTGTTTTTATATAACTCTAATTGTTCCTGTAGGAAAAGAAAACTCTGATGGAGAGGAAGTTGTCCCTGGAACAGATGCTTCTACAGATGATGACAAAGAAAGAAGACAGCAAACGGTGATTGAATGCGTATGATTGTGCTGTCTTTTGTGGGGGATTATTCTTTATGGGGCACCAGACAAGAGCTTGCTTGGGTTCCTTTTGATAGTAAAATGATTTGTATTGTAAAAAAATGAATCTAAAAAACAACAAACAAAAATGAGACATTGATGCACTACTGTATCTTGAAGATACTGATTCTTCTCAAGTTTTACTACCTAGTACCTTTCCTTCCATCTTGCATGTACCAGTTGCTTCTCTTCTCTGATTCTTGCTCAAAGTTGAAGCTGCTGATCCTGCAGCAAGCAGGGAAGGCAGTCAGGAATCAGTCTCTCTGCATCCTGTTACTGCCACAGACCTTCAAGGCCACCTCATCTCATCTCTGAGCCACTCCACTGTAAAGTTGATGCTGTCCCGGAGAGCTTAGAGGCTAGACAGGGAGCATCATTAATCTTGCCCAACAGAGCACTGCTTCCTGTTGCGTTTTGTGCTCTAAGAGCATCATGTCCAGAGCAAAAAGGAGCCGGTGATGAGTGGAAGGGGTGTGTGAATCACACAGCCTCCTTCCCTTGCATTGCCAACCTGGGAGGATTTCCACGCTTTCTTTCCACACTGGGGATCTCTGCCTTCACTGGCTGGCAGAAGGTGAGAAGCTAAAAGGCTTCCTGAATCGCTGCTTTGCCTGCTGGAGTCCCCTGAGCAGTGACTCTGCAACACTGATTGTCACCTTCATGCGCAAAGCGACACATGTCAACGCTGGCTTGCTCAACTCCGTTCGTTTGGGGCAAGTGTGATTTTTATTTAAAGCATACACAGTGTATTCACTTAAACACTTAACACTCATTTTTACTCGTTGCCTCTTCAGTTTGAGGGGTGTCTGCTGCAGAATGGGTGTCCCTTTTCAACAGGGACATGTTACATGGGGACTATTATTCCATAGTGCTTCAGAGTGGCTTTAAGCAGCTCTTGCCTTGAAAGAAAAGGCTCCCTTTTATAGCTCAGGGCTGTTATTCAAAAGCATGTTTATTTGCTCTCAATGGGGAAAAAAACACTGCTCTCTATCCTTTCCTGCGTATCTTGGGCATAACAGCTATGTATCTTCTTTCTCCTTTATCAGACAATGCTCTGTTGTTTGTAGATCCTCTCATTTGTGAATTCAGTTTTTGAAGTTATTTATGAATTTCCTTATCAACAGTTGGTGGATGGTCTTAACCAGTAAAGCTGTCTCAGTCTAGGGTTTATTTGTTCTGCTCAGTAAAGAGGTCTTTTTTTTTTTTTTTTTAATGTGTATTTATAAATGAATTGCAGCCCTATATCCTGTGTAGCCCTCAGCACCCTTGCTAGGTGCAAGCTCCTGAGTACAGCCTGATGTGGGAAAACTTAGTGGTTTAAAAAATGGTAAAAGCACCATTTGTTCAGGCAACACTCGGGGAGGAAGAACCTTATGATGTGCTTTGCTTTTTCCTGCCGCTAGGTGTCTGGCTCTTCAGCTGGAGATTTCCACCCTGCAGGAGCAGATTGGCCACTTGCAGCACCTGATCCGGGCCCAGCACCAGAACCTGCGCACGGTCATACAGGAGGTCAGGCAGAGGCTGATACAGGGGGTGGATTCTCCCCAGGTTTGGAGAAACGAGCACCAGACACTTGGTTCTGTGCTTGCCCATCGTGTTCTGATGGATTTTGCAAACCCTGCATTTGTATTCATTTTAATACCTCATTTAAAAAGGAAATGGCATTGCTCTAAAAATGGGATTATTGTGGTGGCGTCAGCAATTCCGGACAGGACTGTTTGAATCTCCCTCCCAGCCATCTGAAAGAGTTGGGACACAAGCCTGTTTAGAAAAATGGAAATTTCACCCATTCTGTAGGTGTAATGAGGCTGCAGCAGCCAATTCCTAACCTGGTGTGGCAGTTGGTAAAACCTGTACGTGACAGAGCCGCCCCCCTCCCAGGGGCCCCTTGCCTCTCTAGACCCCCTGAGCGCCCTGCTCGTTCCTGGAGGCCTGTGTTAAACTGCATTACATTTATTTTTGTTAACTGAATAAATGTGTTTTCACCAACCTGGCAAATAGATACTGGGAGGAATACAACAAATCTTAAAGCAATTAAACTGCTTTGCAAAGTAACTATATAATGTGAGCTGCTCTTACTGGCAGTATTAGCCTGCACTGTGCACTACGCAACTCCAAGCGTGTTTGTCTTCTCCCAGCTCCTGAAACAAGTTCCCCCACTAATTAGTCCTTGTCATCATGTTTCTGTGAATGTGCCAACAAAGGCGGACATGTTATCCTAAGGAAAATCCAACACTCTTAAGACTTTTATAATTTGGTCAATTAGTTATCCTGCATCTGAATTTTCCTATGATAAAAAACCATGGGGATCTCTCTATGCTTTAGAGACTTG
>VZSV01000098.1:1202801-1216205 GCA_013398735.1 Nothocercus julius
GCGCGGCGGCCGCGCCGTCGGCGGCGCCGGGGCCCTGCGGCCTGTCCACGCAGCGCTCCATGCGCCTCATGATCAAGTCGAGCAGAGTGTCCACGGCGTCGGGCACGGCGCGCCCCGTCGCGGCGCTCGTCTCCAGGTACGGGATGCTGCGGCACATTTGAAAGCCCGTGTAGGTGATGTAAGCCATTTATGCCCATTATTCTAAAGCCCTGCCCTTTTCCCATCACGTCATCAGGATCTAGGTGTCTTATGGCTCTGCGTGCTGCTTTCAGCCACGTTCACCGGCTGGGGAGGCAGAGCTTCCTCATTTAAGCTCCCCAGAACCACCCTGCTCTTTAGCACAGGTAGAACTTCTGCTACTTGGCCCTCAGTGAAATTGTGTCTCCTTACAAACACAACTTAGCTTAGGTGGAGCTGTTTCCATTCTGCAATGCCGCCTCAACCCAAAAGCCCAACCTTCCAATTCTTCTTTTTCAGCAGAGAGGACTATCAATCACTCCAGCACTTCTACCATATAAAGCTAAATTCTCCTCAGCATCACTGAGGACACTTGTGACCAGGATACCGTGACTGCCCCTGAACAGCCATCACCTACACTTACCACTGTTACTAACTGAATTTAGCATCCCCCATAATTTGCTTACCCATATTTGTCAGCCAGGTCTTTCGCTTGCCTTTCGTTTACCTCCCTCTGGTCTGATAAATCAGCCTTATTCCCAATCAGCACTATATCCGGATTCTCACAATATGCATTGGCTTGCAGCTGGCCTAGAAGGAAAAATAAACTGCAGTTTAGAGCGTGATGGAAATTCCTGAAAGCCTAAGACTGCTGATGACTAAAGATACCCCAAATAATTCCCTTTCTTCCTGTCCACCTTGAAATACCCCAGGCTAAGGAACCACTTCGCACCAAACATATTTTTTATGCATTAAGCACCCTCAACTGAAAAGAAACTTTGGGAACCTAACCTGTGTTTCATGTTTAGCCCATCCCTTGTCCAAAGAAACACTGCCAGCGGCTGCAGACGTAATTCCATGATTCAATGTACAGAGCTCCCTGGAAGCAGCACTGGCCCCTCTGTGGGCGATGACACGTCTGGCTGTGCAGAGCCTGCAAGCAAACTGTGCAGGCTTCCAGCCAAAACCGCAGCGCCCACTGCAACGAAGCCTCAGGGCAGGCAGGGAGCCATCGCACCCTGCTTTACCAAGAGAAAAAGCACCGCAGAACGAGCAGCAGCAGCAGGAGACCAGCTGCCGAGCCCCTGTGCCTTAAGTGAAACGGGAGGTGTGCTCAAGGAAGTCAAAAACGCCACAGATGTCCAAGAGGTCACAGACGCAATCGGTTGGGCCAAGCCCAAACCAGATCACCAAGCACATGCCCAAAATAAGGTACCACGCAAAGAAAGGCAGCACGTGTCCCAGACTCGAGGCTTTTACCCCAAGCCACAGGCCTACCCTGCCCCGGCACATCTGGTGCAGCCCAAGCAAGTATGAAGAACGGCAGTGAATATCCTTCCATCTGCTTGTGGTTTCAGGGATGCAACCCAACAGATCATCTCATGAGCACCCCAAAACCTGGCAAGAGCAAGCGTGGTTTGCAGCACACAAAGGGCCTGCAAGGGCCTCCTTACAGCAACGCTACCCACAAATACTTAATCTTTGAATGGTTTGCAGTTCACAAACCATGACGTGCATCATGACACCTAGAAGCCTAAAACACACAAGAAAACCTCAAATCAACCAGTGTAGGCAAAGCTCTGCAGCTCTACTTACTCATCCAATTTCTGACATTTAAGAAGCTCTGCTGGCTGGTGAGATCAAACATTAGTAAAAAGCCCATGGCATCTCTGAAAAACGCTGTGGTAAGACTCCGAAATCTGCAAGAAGGAAAAAAGAAGAGACGAGATAGCTCTATTAATACAAACTGAGCTCTAACGTTCGAGGTAAACATATTTTTGGCAAGTCTTAATTGAGCAAAGGAAAATGAGAAACAGCGCAAAGCTTTTCTGAGTCATTTGTGCAAAAATTCCATTAAACTATCTTGAAATACGAAGTGTCTGTGTGATTTAGTGGAGATATGTTCCCATGGAAGCAAAATCCATGACCTTCATCTTCGCTATGATGTATCACATCACTCCATAGCTCTTAATCAGAGTGTTAGTAATCTACCAGGGGAAGCTTATATGTGAAAACATAAACATTGCCAGTGACTAATCTAATGGTTCAAATTCTGCCTGTCTGATTTAACTGCAGAAAAAAACCCAGAGAGGGGAAAATAAAAGGGAGAAGAAAAAAAGAAAAGATGCAGAAGCATTCAGTGCATCACAGATCACAGTGACAGAAACGGGTCCACCCGCCGCGGTGACACACACTTACCTGATGGATGCACACTGCCTAATACAGCAAGGATTAAAGAAGATGGCAAAGGAAGAGGAGCTGGCTACTCTGGGGTTCCTCGCTGTGCGCGGTGACTATTTACGGGGAAGCTCAGTTAGAAGGGATGATAACCTTATTTACAGGGTGCACGTGCACTCTGCAAACAGACCTGAACAAAGCATTTAATAAGGGTGCATTTACAGTTGTATGATTTATGGGCTTCTTACAAAGCCATGAAAGCGGGTGAAACTACAGACCATGAAACTACAACCTTGTTTGCCACCAGAAGGTCACAAGCCTGTTCAAATTAAGACACACAAAGAAAATCCAAATAATACGAGACTTACTGTACAACAAAGCTCTTACACCCTTTTCGTATATATATTACAGCAATCAATCTCCTCGCAAAACATGACCGTGTAACACGGCCATGACCATGTGCGACCAATTCTGCACAATCTAAGAGAACCAGGAGCTGTAACTGATATTTTACTGCACCAATCCTTGAAAATTAAAACAAAAGACCTCCACAGAAGCAGGTCAGATATACTTTTAGGCTTTTCTTCCCAAGACAAAAGTAACCTCTAAATGTTAAACTTGAGGTTGCTTCTTTGTGTGTACATAAGCAGTGCTCGAGGATGAGAGGAAGAGACACATAGGCGAATGCTTCAGTCTGCTGCTCTTTGGTCACCAACACACGGCCACGAGATGGGACCTGCATTTAAGTCTCCTTAGGTCCACAGATGACACCAGGAGTGACATGGGGCAACCGCACACGCTCTGCAACAGCCAAGGCCAGTGCATCTGCACAGATTGCACAGAGCCACCGGGCACACTTTGGAAAATGCTGCATGCAGTCTGCCCTTTAAAAAGTCACAGGATCACAAAACCAGGAGAATGGGATAGTTAGTCCCTTCCAGAAGGGATTAAAAACATATTATGAAGGCAATAAACAGGACAAAACCCCAATGAACCAATATCCCATGCGTGCTGGAAACGAGAGCTGTGCTGTGGCCATGAACAGACAGCTTTAAGTTCCTTCCAGCCCCATTTTCTGAGATGCTCTGACCAGTGTAACAAAGCCACGTCTGGAAAACTTCTGACCCACATGTTTGTTGTCCCAAAATAACATGATTTTTGATTTTTTTTTCTCCCTCAAAATGTCCAACAGTTTATTCAGACAGGTAAAAACCTTGAGTTCCCATGAGCCGCACAGAATGTACCGAACTCGTTACCTTTCCTGGCCGGCGGTGTCCCAGAGCTGGAGATGCACCTTGAAGGCCTTCCCTGGAGATCCATTTGGGCCTCTGCTGCTGTACACCTGCAGAAAGAGGCAGCTCAGAAGAGGCAGCGCCGACACG
Organism: Nothocercus julius; assembly: GCA_013398735.1. NCBI lineage: Eukaryota > Metazoa > Chordata > Aves > Tinamiformes > Tinamidae > Nothocercus > Nothocercus julius. The sequence continues at coordinate 1,206,539 of VZSV01000098.1, forward strand.
CGGAGCCACCGCCTGCACCTCGGCCTCGTGTTCATCATTTGTGCAGGAACTGAGCAACAAATCCAGTCCTTAACCCAAAGCTGAGTCTTACTACTAACGGCCACTTCAGAGCGAGGCTGGCAATAACACTTAAAAACCCAAAGCCACAGGAAATGTCTTCAAAAGCTGCCCTTTAAAGATAACTTGGTCATATGCAGTGCTCCAGATGAGATCCAGTTCTGTAAAAGTTAGTGTACCAGCGTGCTGAGCAAGCTTTCCGGATTCAGTTCACTGCTGTTCTCACCAATGCTACAGGGGACTGACAGGTTGAACCTCTACCACAAAAAACAAAACAAAAATTAAATTAAATTAAAAAAAATCACCCTTTTTATTCATTAATTTCTGTTCAACATTACTGACTTCTTTACTACCTGGGATTGCCAGCTCCCAGGGCTTAACAAATGGCACTCTTGCTAGGGTGCAACTCATTAGCAAAAAGAAACGGTGTGAAAATTAACTTAAAGATAGAAAGAAAAACACGCATGGTCTGTTTTTGTTGTCTAGGTTGGTTTAGCAGATCCTTAGCAATTTTTAGAAGCAGGAAAACAGAGCTCTTGAATTTCGGTCATGGCAAAATGGGCTCTATGGACACGGCCTTATCCAGAGGCTCCGCTGGGCAGCAGAACGCTTCCCAACCTGCTCTCCTGGCTGTAAAACACAGGAGCTGGTTCGTCCTGCACAGACCTATCAGTATGAACTGGGGCATCAACCACACCGAGATTCGTAAATTAAACAGGTTTGCTAGGGCACCTTCCTATAATATTTAGCAAAGTAAACTGGGAATCACAAAGAGCCACTTTCTGAAGCGACTTCAACACAACAGAAAACCACACATTTAACCTTTAAAATCTCTCAAGAAGCTTTTTTTTCTTTTTTCCAGTAGACCTTAGGGATGTTTCAAAGCTGGTAATTTCACATAAGACGGTTTATCCCACCCTTATCAAGCATCCTACGCCAAAAATACACCGTAATGGGAAAATTACCGAGGAAATTTGACAGCAACCTTTAGCAGAAAAGTTCAGCGCTGCCGCATGAGCGGGGGTCCATGTTCAGACACTTTAATGAGCCCCTGAGCAGCCAGGGAAAGAGCACTCCAGCAATGAGCATGTTCAGACATTTGCTCGCAATAAAAATACGCATTAATATTTTACCCTCGTTACCTCAGTGGAATCTAATGTTGAGGAGAACGAAACAACTTCCAACCTGTGCATCGTGTTTAACCGGTCTGGGCTTACATAACACTGAATTTGAGTAATTTAAGGCAAAATCCAGATCCAAGGCTCTTTTATTCCACCTAAGGCCTCATGATTAATTTTCTAGTACTGCAGAACTACAACCATTGCATTTTAATTGGCAGTATCCCTGGGGACCTAAACACACCAAAATATGCCCCGATCAGAGCATATGCAGATCTGCTGACACAGGGGGCCAAGAAACACATAAATTACACCTGAACCCTCCAAGGGGGTTGACATCACCGAAGACACTTCTTTTAGTTGACTATTTCAAACCTGGGAAATGTTTTAATACAAAACATTGTGAATGACTTGTAGGTCTTGCTGTAACCTGGCGAAGGGCTGAAAAGCACTTCATTTTCTTCAAAGTAAATAGTACCAAGTTGTGTCAGACCCACAGAGCTGTTCTGGGGTAAAAAGCTCAGTTTTGAGCACGTTTCCACCCCGCGCCAGGCTCTAGACAAGCAGTGGCTCTTGTGCCAGTTGAGTCACGTCTGCGGTGTCAAGGCTTGGCGCACTTCTCATGCCGCCGTCTGTGAAATACTTCAGGAATTTAAGAAGAAGCAAGTTTAAACAGGTCCCTGTCTTTCAGCTGGGCAAGTATTTACAATTTCCATCACGGAGATGTCTACAATCATTGCCCAGGCTCTAATATCTCGTGCTTATTACGCTTTTACTATTTAAGCAAAGTAGAATTGTTACTATTAGAAAGTTGATTTTATACCCTATATCTAGCCTGTATCTAGCCCAAAACTAGATCAGGAAAATCATTATTAACACATGTATTATCCTACAGTGAGAGAAGCAGTATGCTATTTTTTTTTCTCAGCAATAACTAATAAAGAAGAAAAAAAAAGAAAAAAACAGACATTATTCGTACGAGACAACTTACCACTCGTTTTTCCCGGAAATCTATGCCTACCGTCGTGATGAATTTCGGATTAAATTTGTTATCGGTGTATCTGTACAGGAACGTTGTTTTTCCAACCCCAGAGTCTCCAAGGGCCAGGAGTTTGATCAGATAATCATAGTCTCCATCAGTCATAGTGCTAATTATTAGGAACCTATGCAAAGAGGAGAAAAAAATGTATTTAAACAGAACAACGACAACAAAAAACCCTCCTGTTTGTTTTCACTTCATTTATATTTTTGTCCATTGAAACGCTGCTGCCCATGATCAAGGTTGGAAGTTAACGTTTGTGTAAGTGTATTCCTTTAGGCTCTGAGGCTATTTTCTGAAAAGGCTGTAAAATACCGGTGTCACCAAAAAAAAGGATGCAAAGTCCACTGTAAAGTGCTGGAGGACAGGACAAGAATCCTGGAGAAAAGGTCATTAACTGTGTCACCATATGGCACCATCAAAGGACAACAGTGGCCAACAGGCCATACCTCACAAAGATTCCACAAATTCTTCTCTCTAGAAAAATTATTTTCTTATTTCAAAGGCAATATTTCTATTCCAATTTGACCACGTACGAATTTAATTACGCCTTCCCCCACCTTCAAGCCACAGAATTTGAGCTAGACTCTTCACTGCAAAAAAACAAAATCACCTAATGTTTACCCATCTTCAGCCTTCTGCAGCTGGACTGGGGCAAAATTCACCCTTGGGTAAGGATGAACAGATGAGGTCTGAAATTTCAAGCTCCAGTAACAGGAAACAGGGGTCCAAACAAAGCACTTAATAAATGAATTTTAGATTTTAGCTGTCTGCTTGCTTCGTACAAACCCGTAAGGAGCAAACAGGACCGAGCTGCTCTGCCTGGCAGAGGGCACTAATGCCCAGCAAGCCATTCTGACCCTCCCCTTCCAGTCAAATAAAACTGGTTTTTATCAAGAAACACATCAGTGTAGCAGAGAGGCAGCAGGAGGAGTCGCTGGGAAGATGCTGCCGACCGAGGTGACGCAGGACACGGCCCAGGGACACGAGCACAGGCTCCAGCCCCTCTTACACTCCACCAGACCCTTTGATCCTTTTCCCCTCTGTCTCCCTATGCCTGGTCCCATCCAAGCTGCCTCGATCCCTCCTTTTCCCCACTCTCCATCCTTTCTATAGATCTCCAATTACAGGCCTCGCACATTTCCCAAACTGTCTTAAAAAATCCTGCAATACACATCCAGCCAAAACCCACCCCCAGGCAGATACTAATGGGAGGGGAAGAAGAAGGAAAAGCAGATGGCAAAGCCACAGCGTGGGCTCACCCCAGCCCCAGTTAAGTTGCTGTTTCCATTGCAAGTCAATTTACTCTCTGGAGGCCAGCAGCCACTAAGAGCAGTAAATGTCCTCAAAAAAACCCACCAAAGCTTTACGCACTTTCTGGAGTAATTTTAGGCTGTTTTCCACACGCAGCAGCAAACCCGGGTGGCAAAGCCGGCCTCACTAAGCACTTGTAAAATGAACCCACACGTCGGGAAGTCACAGGGTAGCACAAACTCTTCCTCCCTTTGCCAACGTTTCAGTTAGCGGTGCCGTCCCCCAAGAAGTTTCAGACTTGATCAGCTAGGTGCTCTCCTGGTGAAAAAGGGAAAAAACAACCAACCAAACCCCCCAACCAGCCTTTACGTGCTAAAGGCTGCTCTACTATGAAAACTGCAGCCAGCCACAACTTTTTCACCCTCGTCCCTCCCAACGAGACACTCACTGTTGCTTCCAGCAAAGCCCAAACTCCTTCCAATCCCAACAACCTCCATACTTCTGTGTCAATGTATTACATTTATGTGAATACACATCCTGAATTTCTATCAGAATAAAATCATCTTCTTGGGTATTTAAATCAAGAAGTACTGAGTGGCTTTGACTAAAAGGACAACTAAGCCCATTTTGCGCATCCTCTACTTCAACAGCTCCAAGGCTACCGCATTTGTATCCTCGACAGATACAGTCACCACGGAGGCAGGACAACCTTTGGGCCGCGTGTTTCTCCATCCAGAGTCGATGTCTTCCAGTGACAACACATCTAAACCCATCTAAACTCATTTTTAAATGCGTCTGTACCTAACCGAGCCTGACATTTCTCAGTGCTTCTGTTTGCCTTATGACAGATGTTAATTTAAATAACACGTGCGATAACAACTATACCCCACACCGCCGGGAACAAAGCTAGGGTCTTAAATGAAGTATGCTTGCTTTTTTTCTTAAAGAAAACCAAAATTAGTTCAAGATAATTTCTTTTACTAAAAATCTGCAAAACAAGTCAATATTTTCCATTGAGAAGTTATTCAACAGGCATTTTAAGTTAAAAGAAATATACTTTCTTGTACTCAACTCTAATTTTAAACGTCTCGACAGATCGAGTTACTGAAGAGAACCACCCGCGGGGCCGAGTCCACCCGGGAGCCCACCGGGGCGGTGGATCTCTTCTTCCAAGCTGCCAAAGAGGATTTCCTCCCACTCCGAGCCTGGACGGAAGCAAGAGAAGCCACGGCGAGCACACGCTCCCTGGGACGGCTCGAGGAGGCTTCTCCTCCCCAAAACAGCAGCAGCAGCCGCGTGGGTGCCCACAGCGCGGAGCAGAACGTGGCAGGCGACCACCTCCGTCTTTACCGTGTGCGTTATCCCTGGCCGAGGGTGGTGGTCTCCGTTGAGGACCATCCTCTCCCCGGCACACGGAGAGGGCCGGCAGCACCCACGGCACTGAAATCCCCCCTTTTTCGCCGTCTTGGCAGTTAAGATTGGCATCTAGGGTGGAAGCAGCTTCGCTTCCTGGTCATTCTTCGGCTCCAGCCCAGCGGAACGTCCTCCCTCTGCCGCCTAACATACTATTGGAAACGTGGCGCTTGCCAGCAGATCGTCATGGTGCCCAACACCACAAACACGGTCGCCCAAAGCAACACTTGGGAGTTTTGCTGAGGTTTCCAACTCACTTTTAATTAACAACCATTTTCCTTCGGCACCATAAATCAAAGAGAAAGCTGCTATTGCTCCTTTGAAGGAAATCACTCGTGCTTCAGTATGTTCCTGGACTGATTGGCGGGCAGGCTCACTGTATGCACGTCCTGGAAGACGCACCTCAGAACACGGACAGGCATGGAGAGGAGACCAGCTGCAAAGCCGGCTTCCTTCTTCCACGTGCAGCCTCTCCCTTAAAAACTGGCAATATGGGAATTAACTGAAATCTAAATTGCTTTCAGAAAAAAAGGGAAATTTTGCGCTGGGAACAAATTGAAGCCTGTGGAAAAATGGCTTCAGTTCAGAAATCCCTTTTCATTTCAAGATGTTTAGATGTGCATCAAAAACAAAAACTGAGCAAGCTAAAATTGTGGTAGACCTAACTTAAAAACGGCGTGATAAACTTATTTTTATCCTCTCAGAATTTGGGGAAGCATGTGTAAAGTAAAATGTTCAAACTTCTAAACGTCCAACTTCACAGATTTTAATCTTTAAAAGACAGTTCTCCTAATCAAATACACTACCCACTAGATGCTGCGACCAAGCACTTGCTCCTTAACGGAGAGGCTCATTGAAAAGGAGGACGTCGTTACATCTACATAAATCGCTAAGGGGGCTGTCATCAAGGACACACTATGCTCCGGAGAGAAAAGTCAGATCCAGAAATAAGGTTTTATTTCCCCTGACACACTATTAGTTAAAAGCCCAACAAACCAAAATGCTGCATAAACAGCACGAGCTCTGGGAAGCGCAGGGCACACACTGCACCAGCAGCTGGTCAGCGAGAGATCCATCTCCTGCGCTGCAAAGCGAATCACCACCACTGCGACCCACTGAGCTTGCAAAAACAGTGAGGTTAAATTTAAAAAATCTGATACAAATGTGATACTAAGATATAATGCCGCATTATTCCCAGCTCCGTCCGCCCTCCCAAAACAATCATACAGGCTAAAGCAGAAAGATTTCCTAATATAATCCTGGAAGAGCTTCGTGGTCTTTGAAATTCTTCAGCTATATCCTTTAAATAGCAATGCAACATTCTGCACCACTAACAGAAAGCCTCCTCCAGCTTTTTTTTTTTTTTTTTTTTTTTTTTTTTTTTTTTAAGGAATACTAGAAAAAACTCCTTTTCCCAGATTTTCTTTTCTTCTCAAGCTCTGCACTGATATTTCGAGCCATGGACACCACATCAGAATATATCAGAATATCCAAGGAAAAATACAGCTACTGGAAGGAAAAAAAAAAAAAAGGCAAAAAAAAGAGAACACCATAAAACACTAAGAAGGCTGCCTATACACGAGGTAAATCTGTTCCAACTTCCCCAAAGCAGAGGGAACCCAGGAGATCCTGCCAACGCTACACTTCCCATAACCACAGGCAGGACAACAAGGCCTTCCAGCTGCAAGACTAGTTTTATCCTAATTCGAGCAATTCTAACCATACCCCCCGAATGTCCTCTAGTCCACCTGCCTTAGATCACCAACCTCCACTTGTCCCTGCGTTCCTCATCTCCATCCCACAAAAAAAAGCTCCAAATAACCTGCTGCCGTTTTGCTGGGGCAATGTTTATCGCCTAAGGAGTTTCCCGGACACAGCTCTGCACCGACCGGGTTATCAACATCATTAAATTAGTCACGTCAAACAGCCCGTCCTTGCACAAAGAAGCCATAGGAAAGTGTGAAACACAAAGCTGAACGCTGAATGACAGAGAATTAAATTCCCGAGCACATTTCCATAACGCAGCCTCCCAAACAGCTTGTAAGCAAGCGAAACATGTAAGCATGTAGGAACAATAGGATAAAAAAGTACAGCAACACCAGCCTCATGCCACACTTTGCCCACAATCAGCTGCCAAGAACACGGCCCACAATGAGCCAAACAGGTTTTATTTTTTTCTCAAAAGCAAACAACTCGCTGGAGTTAAACCAGGATGCAGTTGGAGCTGGCTTTTCTATTCAAAAAACTCAGGCCTACGGAATAATTTTCACAGAGGTGCAGTGAACACGCAACAGGCACAGGACTTGTGTGAGAGCAAAGATCGCCCTTGCACATGCACAGGCTTCAGCAGGAAGCCCTTGGTGAGGAAATTAGGGGAATTTCCCCTAATTTTAGCAAGTTGGGGCCCCCTTTGGAGCAGGGAAAGGAACGGTGACTGTGGCACAGGCCACCTCTCCAAAGCACTTTCAGCTCTCAGAGACCTGAGCGTAGCGGTGACATAAAATCCTGTTGCAAGGCGCGCTTGCATCGACCTCCTCCAGGTACGTAGCTAACACGGCCAAATTATTAACGAGCTGCTCCCGACTGACACGTGGCCCTGCAAAGGGGCTGGTGGCACCGTCTTTCCACCCGCTTTGGGTTCACAAGGCGCCTGCCATGAGCACTCACACAGCATTCCCTGGGATGAGAATTACTCACCTGTCACTACACGGGTGAACATCAGACCTTCCCTAAGCGCTACAACCCATTCCCTCCATCCCACTCCCACAAAGATTAATTCAGGATAAAGCAAAAAAACACGCTCCAGGCTACCCAAACCTGCAATGCTGTCTGATCAGACACCGGCAGCTCCGGGGGCCCCGTTTTCCGGGAGCATCCTCTGTGCACGCAGGTCACGGCGGACGAGGGATCCGCTCCGAATCCCTTCCCTCGCAGCCCGGCGCGAGCTCCACCCAGGGCCTCCACCTCAACCTGTTCTTGGGCAAACGGAAGAGCCACGCTGGCACTGCAGGGCAAGGAGTGACTAACTCATTTTTCAGTGCTAGTGGATATGAAAAGCAAACACATTACCAAAATAAAGGGGAAAAAAAAAAGCAAAGAATGCAAAGACCTCACCCAGCTGTTTCCAGAAGCTCTTATTAAAAAAAATACCCTGGTGCTTTTTTACCACTAGGGCAAACACATGGCAGGAAGTTACTTATGACTCGAGGGACCACGTAAACTTCCCTCTATTTCACCATTTCAAGGATGTGCCTGGCAAGCACAAGAATTGTTCCTGGGCTGACCGCACTGCTGCAGACCTGCATTTAACACCTAATCCTGCCCAGCGTACTCAAGGCGCCACGTAAATGCAGCTGTGCCGTGGGCTAGAAACCAACCTGGGAAACACGCGGGAAGCATACAAACCTTTGGGAAAGGCAGCAGGACGCTGCGACCGTGCGATAATCCAGATGATAAATTCCCAAATCCTTTGTTCACGCTTTAAAAAGGAAGAGGAAAGGAGCGCAGGCGTCAGCAGGATCCGCAGGAATGCGTCTCAGGCGCGCCGAGCAGCATCTCGTGTAACGCACAGTCGGCCAGGCACCTGCGAAGGCAGCTGGAGGCTGCGCAGGGCCGGAGCCGCGGCAGCTCCGCGGCCGCGCCGCAGAGTCACTTCACAGCCTAGCAGCGCGCTCCAAGGCGCCACCAACTCCAGGAGAGACTTGGAGCAGCTCTCTGCGGACCCTCTAAGCCTCTTCTGCTCATTTGAAGGCAAGCAAAAGCCACCATTCGTTATGCTACTTATCTGCCTGTGTGTCAGGGGGAAAAAAAAATAAATGCTATGAAAATTTATGAGCTAATATAGTTATCTGCAAGACATGAACTGGCTTAGACTTCCCTTTTAACTGCAGCAACAAGATATCATTATCCGTACTTCATCTCTCCCTGACCTTATCAAATTCATGTTTTGCATCCAAAACTCATCATAAATGTTCTGTAAAACTCCGACAAAAGCCAGCCAATGCAACGACGCACACGACTGTTGCACCGTTTTTCATTACCATATTTCTCCAGATCGCTATTTAAATTTAGGAACCCTGATATGCTGGTGAAGACTCCAAACTGGATGATTCCATCTAAAAGACCTGAACATTTGCCAGCTACTTGTGTTTTTTATAACACCACGCTTCTCCCTGCATGCATGAATCAATATGTGCAACGAACAGCTACCGACAGAATAAAGAGCAAGCGGAAAGTCAACTCCACATCTCGGAAAGCCTGTCTGGAAGTTGGGTCCAGGTCCTCAGATGGTGTGAAACGGCACAGCTCCACTGCCAGAAATGGAGTCGGGCTGTTTCACAGTTGGTGCAAAGGTTGGCTGATAAAACTCAATCTTATTATTATAGATTCTCTTTAATGTCCTCTCTCACGTAGTTTTGAAAGCAGCAGGGGAACGCAGGGCTGAACACGAACAGCCACGGGCCGTCCTTAGCTCTCGAACTGACCCCCTAACCAAAAGCAAAACTGCCTTTTGCAGCACCTGCATAAAGAAGGACGTACTATGAAGTCCAAGGCAGCTGTAAGACCAGGGAGATTTCTGGTTTGTACTGCCTCCAGGCTAGGGCTATCTACAATAGAGGAAAAGAATAGATGAAAAGCAGGCATATTAGTGAGGTAGAATGGGCCAGAGCTGTCAGATCTTCCTCTCCAAAGTAACTTCTGAAATGCAGGAGAAAAGAACATGGTTCTGCTTTAGAACGAAATTAAAAAAAAAAAAAAAAAAAAAAAAAAAAAAAAAAAAAAAAAA
>VZSV01000098.1:1222799-1235920 GCA_013398735.1 Nothocercus julius
AGATCTCACCCTAATCTCTAGAATTGTATCATCTTCCTTAAAACGCTGCTTAGTGTTAGGTGCAATAGCTCCAGTTTAGCCTGCTGGCCGATATCCAAGGAGAATTGCAGGGCAAGAATTGAGCAGAGAGAAGGAAATTCATCCAAAATCCAGCCTTTGCAAAGAGGCAAAGGAAGAAAGTGGGAACCAGAGAAAGCGATGAGCAGGAGAAGCAGCAGCTTTGGGGAGGAGGAAAGGAGAGCAAGGTGCAAGGGGGCAAGACAGGAGGAGGGAAGGGAGTAGTGTCCCCTTGCACGGCGCTGTGCTGTGCTCGGCTGCCCTGGTGCTGCGTCCTGCAAGGGCACCTCACCCTGGGACCCTGGGAGATTCTTCGTGGGAGAATTTTAATTTTAGTGGGAGATTTAGATGAAAACAAACTCACTCTCCAGGCTTTAATATACACACGAGCAACTTGGAAACGAAAGGCCGAGTATCACAGCCAACCGGCATATACAGGAACCCTCTGCTATTGCTGTTTTCCCCCTGTTTCCAGCTGTGTGTGTGCAGAGGCAGCTGCAGCAGGGGAGGAGCTGGAGGCGCGCGTGGCGGCCCGGCCAGGCCGCGCTCCCCGTGCCGGCGCCGCGCACAGCACTTACCGCGCGGCGCCTCCCGCTCGGCCTCGCCGCGGCCCCGCTCCTCTCGGGCAGCTGGAAGCGCTTCCCCGCCGGCCGCGGAGAGCGGCGCTTCCCTAAAGCAGTTGCAGTTTCTCGATGAGTCTTTTCTTTATCTCCAGCAGGCTGCCCAGTGCCAAATGAAACAATTTTCCCTTGTGTTTCTTTCGGGTTCCTTAAATTAAAGGGCCCTCCGTTTCCTGCTTATTCCGCTAACAATTAAAATTCGGCTTCATGCACAGGAGCAGGAAATATCTGTTCTCTCCAGATAGAGAAGTTTCATGTGAAACGGCAGTGACTAAACAAGTACTCGATGGAGTTATTAGAGCAAATCATAAGAAAACAGTAGCGAGGGGGTGATATTTGCTGAATAAACCTTCTTTTAAAGGCTGGCTAGGTCTGCTTTGGTAACACGAGCAGGATGTGGCGTTTCTGTTCCCGGCGACGAGCGTATTTGCATTAGCTGCTCTACGGCCCCACGATGAAAGCAAATATGTTATCTCACCTGTTCTGCCTGTGCCCGGGCATTTGACTGAAAACCGCCCTGCAGCCGCCCCGCGTGTCTGCGGGGCTGCCTTTCCTCCAGGAACCGGGAAGAGGCTGCAGCAACTCGCTCTCGCTCCCCTGTTTTTGATTTTTTCCTTTAATTAACCCAGAAAAATCATTTCTTAGTCAAATCTGTGTTTAAGGCCTGCCCTACTCTGAGAGAAAAAGAAAACATATTAAAGTAATAAAATCATTTCAACCACGTTTGGCAAAGCTGGCATATACCTTTAAGTAAGCTGGCTTAAAAGCAGTTCTTGGGGCTCACTTGTGTGTTTTTTTCCACCAAGAATTAACAGCATCGGTTTTCATCTTTCTCCTGCAAGCCAAACTAACGTGTATACTCAGCCTCATTACATGGGTCCCAACTTTTCTTGCAGATGCAGTAAATCTGCTTTATTCTTGCCGAGATCACCCAGCTTGGGCTGTGCTATGGAGACCCTTAACATACATAACCCTCCGTGGCCCTCAAAAGGGGTGTTAGTGACAAACAGGAATATTTAATAAAAACAGAAGTGAGTAATGATGAACTGTGCCAACTTATCTCAAATGCTTTCTCATCCTGTTTCGGGAGCAAAATATTCTTTCAAAAGAAACTTTCTATGTATCTTAAACAGCAGCAAGTCCCTTCCTTGCCCTCCAAGTCAAGAGAACGGTCTAGGATGACATTAGTGTATTAGTGTAATTAGTCTATTAGTGTAATAAGTAATAAGCCTTTTTAAAAGGCTGATTTCAATTATAACGGGCAGATGCATGCCTGGCCCCCGGTGTGAATCTGAAGCTAATCACTTAATTATATAACATCAACGGATTAGTCGGGTAAGACACATAGCAGGGTTAAGGTGAACGTCTTAGTGCACATCCTGCTTCCTCCCGCTTCCCGTCTGTCCCGGCGCTGCTGCCCAGCTGCTCCCGAGGTCCCGTCCCCGCCGGGTGGGGAATGTCCCCTCCGGATGTCCCTCCGGGGCCGCCTGTCCATGTAACTCGTCGGGAACCAGCAAGGCTGGATTAGCTGCCACCAATACAATACGGGCTCCATTATACCCGTTTTCCAAGCTGTAATAATTCAGCAGGACGTGCTCGGGTTTTTTGGCACCTCAATGACATAGCTGGGTATAAGATGAACAAACAAGGTTCGTCAGAAGCCAATCCCCTTTTCTACCCAAAATGACATTAGAATGTTTGTTTATTTATTTATTGCTACCCGGTATTAGCAATTTTGAAATGAAAACGTGTATCCAGAAAGTTGCCTGAAATTGAAATTAATAATAACAGAAAAAGTCTTCATGAGGAAAAAGAAAAGAATATTTTCAAGGGCAGCAGATGTCTACCTGGAGCATCTCTGCCCAGTCAGGAATTCAATCTACAATTGCAAAGTAAATCAAATCGCTTTTTTCCTAAATCACATTTACATTGTTACTCGGAAATGCACCCGTTTTTGACAATCACTCTGTTGCAATGACAGGCCCCAAAATTCAGAAACCAAGCCGGATCACTTGGCCGCTGCAGACGCCGAGTACGAGTGACCGTGTGCACGTGCATTGATTTCCCGAGGCTGCGGCGCCTGCGCTGCAGCCCCGCGGGTTCCTGGCGTCCGCGCCGGCTGCTGCGGCCCTGCCCGCTCGGAAACGTCCCGCTGCTCCTGCCCGGCGCCCGCGCTGCAGAACGCGCCCATTTCAGCCGCGCTGCCTCGTCATCCGCACCTCGGCTGAGACCCGTCCGTTTATAACAGCTGAACACACCGTGCCCGCGTGGGCGCCTTTTCCCGAAGTTTCCTCAGGGTGTTTTCCTATTATCCATAAAAACCTCACATAAACAGAGCAAAACGCAACGGAGAAACCTTCCTTGCAGGGCTAAACGATGTCTCTCCTGTGCAAGCCAAGGCTTCGCTTCAATAGCATGAGCTGCAAATTTGCTTTAACGGTACCTGGAAACACTTTTATACGGTAAACGCTGAAAAAACAGGCTGCAGGAAAGCGCTCCGCTTCCCGCGCCGTTCCCCACTTTTCCCACAGGGTTAGTTAATGCAATGTCAGTGTCATCACTGCTGGATTTTCTACTGATTCATCCCTGCAGTGAATTGCAAAGCTATTGCAAGAAGCTGCTCGGATGCAGAGTGGGTTTCCTGGGCTGGAAGTGCAGGAAAGGCCTCGGCGTGGCCGCATGGGGCTCCGTGCCCAGCGTTACGGGCAGTAGAGCATTGCACGTGGCAGCGTGCAGAATAGCAATTGGAAGACACTTTAGCTAGGAGTCTCATGGAAAACTTCTCCTTGCACCAAATGTGCTTTTTTTTTCCTTATCACATGCAGTGTAGAGGGCTAAAAAGCTCCGAATGAAATTAGTCAGCAAAACCTGGAAGCAGAGTGAGTTTTAATGCACCGTGCGGATCCGATGTGTTGGCAGCTGGAAAATAACAAGGAGATCTGAAGAAGAGGAGAGCTTTTCACCTGGTCAAGATGAATCTAACAAGATTTCTGTAAACTCATGGTGCACTGCTAAGAGCTTCGAGCTGCCTTCTGCCTAGTTCGACCCTGGGAGGGAAGTGTGTTTAAACGGGCTGTGCAGCGGGGCAGAGCGGAGCAGAGCAGGCACCGCTGCGCCGGCGGCATCGCCCCTTGCTGGCCACCTCGCCCCGAGGCTGCGCCCTCCTGTTAGAGGTGCTGCTAGACAAAAAAGCATCGTTTCTCACCCAAAATCTAGCGTGAACACGGTAAAAGCAGCCGTGCAGGCAGCAGAGAGCTAGTGGTGGCAGTGGGCCTAATTTTAGTGAAAGAATGGATGAGTTGGCCCCCAAGGAACAAACGCGGCCCAAGCGCTTCAAGGATCTGACAAGCAGTAGCTCTTCCTATTTCCATGTCGGCGTCCGATATGAGATAGGGACGCGTGGGGAGGCCATCAGCGTCAGACGCGGATCCAGTCACGTTCATGAAGCCGCGTTAGCTCCCGCTCCGCGTTGACCCCGCTGGGTCCCAGGTGGCTCCCGCAGAGCCGCCTGCGTGTGGGTACAGGGCAGCCCGGGAGGCTGCGCCGAGCCGGAGGAGCCGCCCGGGGCTCCCGAGCGGCACCAGCGGGCCCGAGGGCTGCGGCTGCCTCTTGGCCACCCGTGCTGCCCATCGTTCCCCGGGCCATGTCTAGATACAGTAACCGGGCCCTGACCGGTTTTCCATTTTTCCTGTTTTCCGGGGTTTTCCCACGTATCCATACTCACTGTTGCGGAAAGGGAATTAGTGAGAGGAAATCAGGCTTTTGCAGAACTTTCAGAGACTGGTATGTAAAAGTGTCAAGGAAAGCACTCAAGCAGTTCCTCTCACATCAGTGGCACTGGAGCACAGAGAGCCTTCCCGAAAATAATTTGCATGGATAATAATTTTCTGTGGCATTTGAGGGGCATATTTCTGCTCCTGAACCACCCGAAACCTTGGCCTTTCAGAGAGATTTCCACGCAGCGGTGGGCTGCTTTCCTTCTCCCGGACACCAAGCCAGTGCCCGCAGCACAAACAATATCCAAGGTTCACAAACAGCATCCGGTCCTCTTTTAGAAAGTGAATATGTTTTATTTTCCCATGGAAACATTCCTTCGAGTGCTTACAGTCTGAGTAGCAAAAGGCTTGCTCCTGCCGCCCGTTTCTCATACATATGGTCCTCCCTGGCAGGAGCAGTCCCCTCTTTTATCTAAATTAAGAACCAGACCCTTCTCTGTTGGCTCGGAACGATCTGTGTTGTGATGACTCCAGCAGCGAAAATGCCCGAGGGCTGCAACGTGTGCACAGGGAATTAAAATAAGGTCATCATAGCGGCCCATGAGCGAGTCTGTCCTCCAGAGCAACCTCACTTCTGATCTGAAAAGTGTGAATTAATACTTTCCTTTCTGCTAATTACAGAGGCTTCAGTGCAATGATAAGAGCACATTTCTTCAGGTGCAATAATCCAACTTCAATAAAAAAATCATGCCCAGTTTTTCAATGTCTTGAACTGTGGGTGCAAACGCTGCTTGGACGTCGCCCTCCTTGTGCCCAACCATGAGGAGACGGAGGGAAGAACAACGGGGCACGAAGGGACATCTCAGTGTCTGGCCTCAGTCTGTACCCACTGCTGGCTGCAAATTTGCTATGCAAAAAAAGCCTAAGCCACATTGCTTAAAATTTCCTTACTGCATATCCACGGCTTTCTTTTTGTCTCTGGAATATCTTCGCATTTTGCAAACCTCATTTGTTGCCCATAAAAGTTCCTTTTTGCTCGTCTTCTGCTCAGCTGACCTTTTTCTGCGTGTTGTACATTATGAGAAGAGAATACAAACGAATTATGTTTTATTTTACAGGCAGATCGCTCTTCTTAAAAGTTATCTCTGAAAAAAAATTATTTAGTATCTTCTCAGATGCCTGTGAACAGGTAAATAGTCTTTCATATTCATTTTAAAAGTGAATTTTAATTCTTTCCTCTTTTGTCTTTTCTTTTGCCATCTGCAGTCATTGTGGAGCCACATAAATGTTCAATTTAAAGGAATTTAAAGCTCAACCTCAGAATACTCACTACTACTGAATTTTGAATTGCACGTTAAATTATGACAGTCACCACTCAAAATTAAATGTCTTGGGATAATTTTACGTAACAGACTGTATTATTTTTCCAAAGACAATTAATTTTGAGGAACAGAAGCTGCACCATGTGACCTACGCTTCGTTATTGAATCGGACACGCTGAATATTCAAAGCAGTGTTTGTAAGGCCTCAGCAAACACACTGAACAAAACACAGTTCCTTGCATAAATCAGGCAAAGTGGGAAGCACACTGAACATGAACATGGGGACCCGAGTACCGAGGTTTTCCAGCACAGATCAGGGCAACGCAAAGAGCAGCTTTACTTAGGAGTGCCCATTTCAGCCTCCCTGCACACCCAAAGACCTTCTGCACGTACAAGGATGAGTTAGATCCAAGAAAAAAGCTGAGCTTCGCAACGCTGGGATTATGTTATCATGCAACCCTTTGTGTAAATGTATTAGAGCGGGAAAAAATAGGAATTTATGATTGAAAAGAGACAAGGAGTTCAGTGATAATGTTGAAATACCAGATGAGTTTTGGATAGGTAATAGCTTTGCAGATGCAGTGAATGTCCTAAGGTGCTCTGCAAAGCCCCAGCACTGTGGATGCTGGATGCGACTTGGGTTTCTTAACCACTGAGTAGACTGAATTATCATCTATACGATATAATCAAACCTGATACATCATTAGTATCAAAATTCATTGTATGAATCAAGGACTATTATCTTTTATCAATTTTAGGGCACACACTGAAGTAAGAAACTAGGTTGCGCTAATAACCTCAGGTTATTTTAACTACATTGGGAAATGCTGTCTAGAACACATGGAAAGAAGGGATCAAGGATGCAAACAGGGACTAGCATTTGTGCCTAAAAAACCCATGGAAGCTAATTACAGTGAGGCTGCCCAGCAAGAGCACCCAGAACGGTGATGTCTGCAAGAAGCAGAGATGTGTCTGCGGGAAGCGGCGCTTCCCGGCTCCGCCAGCTCTTCCCGCTGTTTCCTATGGCTTTCCCAAGCGTGCGGACATGCACCCCGGGAGGAACTCTTGGCATTATTTTTAATGGCAACTTTTTTACTGCAGTTCAGCCCTAGCAAAACAGAGATGATTTTGTGCTGTTTTTGTCCGACTTTTTCCCTTCTGCTCCTCCTGGTTCCCTTGAAAATCCAAACCTTTCCTCTTACGATAGCGTCTTCATCTGTCTATTTTGTTGCTTTTCGCCAAGTGTCTCCAGGTTATTGGCATTTTTCCTATTATGCAGCACCCAGGAAATGATATATCTGAAGTGCAATGCCCAAGATTTCAATTCTCAAGTTTTCAACCATGCCAGCAATTGCAGAAAGGAAAAAAATATTCAGAGTCAGCAACTGAGAGGCCATAATGCTGTAACGGGGAAAATATGGCATTAAATAAGGACAGGCCCCACGGGAGGGCACTCGAGAGGCTTGCAGGGCACAGAATACAAGCTGCAAAATCAAGAGTTTAAGAGCAAAATGTGACACAGTGCACTTAGGGGTGACCTGGCAGAGGTGAAGCGGAATGGGTGGAATTATTCTGCTCCTGTCAAGGCATTTTACACCTCCGGCCAACCTTTATTTTAAATAGCTCTGCTGCCTCCCCCTTGTCCCTTCCCATCCCTGCCGCCCAAGTGCAGGGCGTATATAAAAACGCTTCAGTAATTAAAAGGAGCTCCACAATTCAGTTGGATGCTGCTCGTGTGGAATAGCCACGTGTCTGCGCTGAGCTGCTGCAGAGCTCTCGGCTCCGGAGCGCCCTCCTCTCTGCTCGTCCTGCAAAATGATCCCTTTCCTCTGAGGCAATCGTGAAAATGCGGGGCAAATGCAAAAGATCACATTGAAAACAGAGCAGCGAGAAACGTGCTTGAGGAGTATTGACTTACCGAGCCTGTCTGAGCGTGCAGCGCAAGGAAGGACTGCAAATGCAAGGAGGAATTGCAGATGGAAGAAAGAATTTCAAAGGCAAGGAAGAAGTGCAAAGGCAAAAGCCAGTGCATGGTGCTCATACCAAAGAGGATACAGGAATATGAGCGGCCACCAAAATTCGCCTTGGCCAGGGATACTCCCCTACCGGCACCGGAGCCCCACTGGAGCCTTGCTGGTGGGAAGACACCTGTGCTGCTGCAATTCCTGAATTTAGGCAGCAGGAATATGCAGGGTAAGTGGGTGCAGATTGCTTGGGATTGCAAGATAAAACGGCTGGGGCCCCATCTGCGTGGCTGGAATCGAGCAGGATGCGGAGGCAGCAGAAATCTTACTTCCAAAAACGTGACCGCGTGTTTTTGGATATAGGCGGATGTTGAGCAGAGAAGTCCCTTTCGTTAGTAAAACCTGCTGTCAGTGCGGACGCTGCCGTATTGAGATAAACAAACAGTTTTGGGAAGGTCTGTGCCCATTTCTGGCTTGACCAAGATCCATGACGAGAAATGCAAAGGTTGTGCAAAGTAGCAGCCAGTTTAAATAAAATTAATACCATTATTTTATATAGATATTTATGGAATACTATTCAATTAGTGCACAATCTGTGAATATGACAAATCTGCTGTTTTCCAGACAGCGAGCCTGGCAAACTTGAGATTGCTCTTTCCAAGGCATGAAAAAGTCTGGAATGAAGTCGTGTATTAAAACAGTGAATCCTGAGTAGCAGAGAAGCAGGTTTGTGCAATGGGCCTCAGGACCTGCAGGGTCCAGCACAGGCTGTTCTGGAGGCGCCCGCCTGTCTTTGCAGGGCGCAGAGGTACCCGGTAAGAGCCTGGGTTTTTTAAGGTAGATAATAAGCTGGAAATCACCGATCTGCAGCCCAGCTGTAAGTGGAAAGGCTCTTACTGCAAAGCAGAGCCTCAAGAGCTGTTAATCACAAACAGACCTGTGCAACCACCACAGAAGCAGCAAAGCCTGGGGTCTGTGCGCAGACACAAACTGAGCGGCCGTTCGTTATCTGGGTGATAAATGCGTGTTCCCAGGGTAAGTGAGTCTGTGCTCCTGCTCCAGGGGAGATTCCGTGCGTGCAGAGCAGGATGAACGGCCGCCAGCCTGCCGCTTTATAACTTCCCCCGAGTTTCCGCGGGGAGGACAATATTAACTGGTCAACGTTGGGAAACAAAATCCCACAGGAGCCATCCCGCAGGACAAATGGGTATTTAAGCAGCATTCAGCTTTTTGACACGGGACACACGTCCGTCTGCCTGACATCACGTGGCGCTTCCAGAGGTCTGACCACTACCCGCGGCTCTACCCAGGCAAGAAAATGGGCTGTGCTTGGACACTGGGTGCTGGTGGGCTCACGAGCAGCCCCGCAAGGACAAGGAGGTCCCGAGTTCAAGGATGAAGGACCAAGTGACCAAGACCAGGTGACCAAGAGCTGTCAGCAGGTCCCCAAGGCAGTTCCCGAACTGGTGCCGTTCACCCCCGTGGTCTACAGTGCCCCTTGCTCTTGTGAGCACCAACCCAACCACGCTCAGGAGATAAACCTGGAGCAATAAAGCGCTCCTAACATCCATTTTCCTCTATGCTCTTGTTCAGAGCAGTACTTTCTATCCCAAAGTCCTAGATACCCATTCCCGCACCCAAAGCCCAGCCCCGGGGCATCTCCGGCAGCAGGGCCGGCACCGGAGCGCTCGGCCCCGCAGGGCGCCGCTGCGGCCTCCGTGCGCTCCCAGCCGACGGGCCGCTCGCCACGGCCTCCTCGCTGCCCCGGCCGCCTTTGTGCAACCACCTTATTAACACGGCTGCTCCGAAGCGCGGCGCGGAGAATCCCGGCTTTGGGAAAAACATCGCCCTGGCAACCGAGCGCCGGCGCGCGGCAGCTCCGCGTTGGAGGTTAGAGCTGCGGAAGCGGAGGGCGAGGGCGGCTGGCAGCGAGCGGGACGGCTGTCCCGAGGAGATGCCGCAGGCGGGAGCACCGGTGACCCGGTGGCACCAAGCGGGGAGAAGCCACCACGGGATCGCGTGGGGCACAACCACCCGCTCGCCCACACTCCCTTTGCAACAAGCCCCGGGGGTCTCTTGTTATTGAGAAGACCATGGAGCCAAAACGTAGCTGATTTTACCCGAGATGGAGGGATCTCCGTGACCAGAGAGGACCTCTTGCTAAAGCACCAGGACTGCACAACTCATTTAAGCCATGGTAGATAAGGAGAAAGCAGCTTCACGTAACACCTCCCTGCTCCTTTCCTCCCCGTTCAGAGCCTCATCAGGGGCTCAGCTGCAAAATATCCATGAGGCTGCGGGAGCTGCTGGGCGCCTTTAAGCTCTCCCAGCTGCAGCCGGGCTCACACAGGGTGGCAGCACCTGCAGGAGGAAGAAGAAAGGGGATGCGGCAGCAGGAGCTGCTCCAGCTGGGCCCTTGCTCTGCTGGGAGCCTCCTGGTGCTCTTTGCAATGCGGAGCCCGTCCTGCAGCTCTGCCAGCTCTGGGTTTTGCTTGACAAGCAGACTGGAAAGCTGGCAGAAGAAGGAGGAGGTTTCCCATGCCCTTTCTGCAGTTTGCAAGGAATGGCATGCAGGATATTTGTAGCTCCTCTGGATGCAGCCCCTGGAGAAGCTCATCAGGGAAGGTGCTGAGATTTTTTTAGCTTATCCTACTTCTTCCTTTCCCAGCACCAGTGACGCTCAGCTGCTGCTCACAGTGAGCTCTTCATCTGATGCACCTAAGGGGCTGGATTTCTTGTTTCTTGGATTTCTCGGAGGTGACGTGGTGACCCTGATCTCGCAGAAATGTGCAGAGACCTGTTCCCGTTACAGAAGTGACAGCGCTGGGCAAGCATCGTCTTCGGAGCCCGGCAGCTCCACCGGCACGCGGAGCGATGCATCCATAGGGGTGCGCCAGGAGCCGTACCCAGCAAACTGCGTTTGTGAGGGGCAATCTCACTCCTACATTTTTCTCCTTTTCAAAAGAAGCGTTGTGGAGCTGTAGCTCCAGTGCCAAGTTATCACTGATGTTTTTGCAAATACATTTATGCTGAATTTGCTGGCTTGAATTCCAGCTAAAGGAATCTGTGCTCCTGTAATGCCTGCAGTTCCTCTGCAGTTAGGAGTCCTATGCACTTTGTCATTAAGAGAGGAGTTTTGCCCCTAAAGGAACCGGTTTCCAAAGTAACACTTGCATTCCTGAAAATAACACGTATACAGACAGTAAGTTGCCTGACTTGCTAGTGCACTTACTGGCACCAGCTCTGCCTGCCTGAGCGCGAACAACCCGTTCTGCCGCCTGGGAAAGGCGGGGAGGGAGCAGGGAGGCGGCGCGGCGGAGGCCGGAGCTTTGCGCTGCTGGAGGCGCCCGCTGGGTGCAGCCCGGCCCCCCTTGGGACACCTTTCCCGCTGATCCAGGGCCGCTTTTGCGCTGCGTGCACGTGAGCTGCGCCGTCCTCCAGCACGGGAGCCCTGGGCGGGCCAGGCGGAACGTCATAAATCACCTTAGTCTGCTTGATGCAACGTTTCCCTGCTTATCTTGCCCCGATAAGAAGATGTATGTTAACCCAAATTAATGAACCTGACAATACTCCCACAGGCCGCTACGGGGCAAAATAAACCCACTTAGCAGAGACTTAGCTCAGGCTTCGTTCCCCCTCAGCCCTGCACCGCTCTCCAGCTTCCAAGCGAGAGCTTGTTCTCCCTGTGCAAAATATTAAAGGCAGCGCTGGCGGCAGTGCCCTAGATTTGGAGGCCTGGAGTCTCCATCGCCCAAGTCCTGCACAGCCGCTGGGATCTCTGGAGGGCAGTCGCTGGGATCGCTCTGGGTTGGGATTGATCCACACTGGGACTGATCCATGCTGGGATCGCTCTGCTTTGGGATGGCTCCAGCCCCCGCACGCTGCTGGTGCCTGTCCCGGCACCAGGAATGCTGTCCCGGCTGGAAACCAGGGACGCTCTTGTGCAGCCCGGCCAGGCAGGTGGGGCTGCGCAGCGGCAGCAAAGCCCCGGGGCGCCCGGGTTGAGCCGAGCAGCAGAACGGCAGCTCGCCCAGCGCCTCCTGGGTTTGCAGCAAAACGTCAGCAGCCTCCAGCCCTTCCGCAGGCGGATCCCAGGAATCCAAGGGGGATGGAGACATGCACGTGCAGCGGCAGTTTTTGGGAAACAGGTGCCGTGTTGGGAAGTGCTGGCACAGGATCCCTGGACACTTGCGGAGCCGGGCTGTGACCCGAGCCCCGGCCAGGGTGCTGCGGTGGTGCCAGGCCCTGCCTACCCCGCGCGGCTCAGCCGCCCTGCCCAGCGCAGGCGCATTTGCACAGGGACCCCAAAAATGGCCAGGAAGAAGTGACTGCCCTCCAGAATCCCTATTTTGCTCCCTGTTGGTGCAAATAGGAAAAGTCTTGCTGATCGGTGTGAACGCTTTGCAGGCCGAGAGCTCCGAGCTCAACTCCCGTTTCCTTCCAACAGAAGTGAGTGCTGGATCCTGCCCTCGTGCTGCTTCATCCCAACACCGGCGAGAGGCAGGAGCGCCCCGGGGCTCTCCCGCACGCACCAGGTGCAGAGATATGTTCCCGGGAATGGAGCTGCGGCTGAATCCAGATTTCTGAAGGGGTTTTGTGCTGCTTCCTTGTGTCCCAGGGCACTAGGGCTCTCAGACCCGAGCAGGGACTCGTGCGGGAGGCAAAACGCAGCCGGGTGTGGTGTAACCCCACATTCCCTGCCTCAGAGGCCCAGAAATGGCTGGTTTCACCCGAACACCCCCATCCTGCGTGAACCCCCTCTGGAGATCTTCCCGTTGAATGTGATGTTCCGATTATTACCCCAGCCTCCCCCTTCTGCTCCCGCTCCAGCCCTTCTCTGCAGACACGGGGCAGGGAAGCGCCGTGTCCCCATTCCCCAGGGGCCGGTGTCAGGGAGCGAGCGGTGCTGCGGGGAGCGATGCAACGAACGGCTCCCATATGGGAGAAGAAGTGAGGTTGTTTATTGATAGGCCCAGGGGGTTCGGCAGGATGCTCTGTCGAGGCCAGGGCTATGTGCAACACGGAGGACAGGCTTCTGCAGCGCCAGTGAGGCTGGTGGGGAACGGCCGGCAAGCGCCACTGGTGGTTCCCGATCAGCCTGTGTCGCTGATAGCGAAGGATCAGCCGGTGCCGCTGGAGGTGAAGGATCAGCTGGTGTCACTGTTATTAAAGGGTCAGTCAATGCCACTGGTAGTGAAGGATCAGCCAGTGCCGCTGGAGGTGAAGGCTCAGTCAGCGTCACTAGTGGTGACGGATCAGCCAGTGGCGCTGGTGGTGACGGATCAGCCAGTGGCACTGGTGGTGAAGGCTTAGCCAGTCAGAATCGCAGAATGGTTGAGGTTGGAAGATCACCTAGTCCTAACAAGATCATCTAGAGATCACCTAGTCCAGCCCCTGCTCCAGCAGGGACACCCAGAGCACGGGGCACCCGGTCACATCCAG
>VZSV01000098.1:1238449-1266103 GCA_013398735.1 Nothocercus julius
CTATGCATTGCCCTGGGACAGGGGAAAAGCGAGACGCTCCTGTCCTTGGGCAGGGGGTGAGACGGGCTGGAGATGCAGCCGGAATTCCATCCCGCACGCTGGATCAGCGCCGCTCCGTGACAGCGGTGCTGGATGCGCCGTCTCCCAGCCAGCTTATGCACTCGGCTGTAACGGACCCGGTCTTGCAAAATGCCCTTGCACAGGCTGCCCACGGCCTTGCGATGCTGGCCAGAGGTTTTGCACAAGCCAAAAACCCCAGCAGAAACCCCAGCTTCCTGCAAAAGCTTTCGAGGGAAGGAAATAGGAAGGGTGCAGCTCGGGAGAGGACCCCTCCCTCAGCTGCGGGCTGGAGCCTCACATCCCTTAAATCTGGCTGTTGTGCGACAGCCTCGGAGCCGGGGCCCGTGGCAGCCCGCGGCAGGTCGTGTGTTGTTGCATTCAGCAACACCTCCATTTCCAGGGAATTGCACTTTCTTACTACAGCTTCGTTCTGAGCGGGTGCCAGGCCTCAAGTTGGCCTCCACTCCTGACCTGAGAACTTCTCCTGGGTCCTGTAAGGCTCGTGACTCGCCAAAGCTGATGAATATCCACCGATTTAGGCAATTTACACAAAATCGGGATCTGAAGTGGGTGCTCTGACCTCTTGTTTGGGTGCCAGTTCCAAGACATAGGACAAGGAAGCAAGTGGACATTAAGTCCCAGCGGATGACAAGCCAAAGGTGACTGAAGCCATCTGATGTCACAGGAAAGAAACCTTGGCCCTTGACTGCAGCCCAAGAGCCACAAAGAAGGTCCCCGTTTGGACAGCTGCCAATATGCTGAATAACAATCAAAGACATCTGCAGAAGCTCTTGGAATAATAGTTGGGTCATCATTAATAGCAAGCATTAACGAAGGATTAGAATAATCACATCGATGAAGCAGGTACCGAGCGTGCCGGTACGCGTGCTCACCGTTGGCAAAAATGCTTCACGAAACCGGAGCGTTGGTCTGCAACCAACATTAACACAACCAAACATAACCACTAAGTAACACAACCAAAACGTTACTAAAATCAAATATAAGCATGAGAACATGCTATTAGAAAAAATACCAGGCAAGCTCTTGCTGAACGGCAGGCTGCCCGTGAAGCACAAGGGGATGGTTAAAGCAGCTGACTGGGTAGTAATCACTTCCGGAAAACACATTTCACGGGAGATTAGTCTGATGGATGGGAGCGCGCGAGGCAGCGAGCGCCTCATTACGGCCTGGCAGATGGCGGCTCCGCGTTCCCGGGGCTCCCGGAGCTCCTCCGAGCCCCCGCGCAGCGCCGGGAGGAGCGTGCGATGCTGCGGGCGCCCGGGAACGGTCCGAGAGGAGCAGGATTCCCGCCGGGCTCCCAAAACGTGCTCGTGCCTGAACCCCACTGCTTGCAAACGTGACCCCCTCGGCTGGGGCTCAGGGAGGTCCCCTTTGCGTTGTGATTATGGAGGTTGGGGGCCACGCAGCCCTTCCCGCTGCCAGAACGGCCTGGATGACCCCAGGCGCTGAGAGAGGGACGGGCGCGGGACAGCGCGTGCCATGGCAATACCCAGGAGTGTCCCAAGGAGTGTTTGCTCTAGCCCATGGGAAATGGAGAAATATCCCAGTGCTTCCCTTTGGCAGCCCTTCTCCTAGGTGTAATTGCCTGGTAAAATGGAGCTTGAGGGTCCCAAGAAAGTGGCATCAATGCCAGGGTGTCAAACCATCCTTGCTTCTTGCTGGCCCAGTTTTGGAGGCTAAATGCTCCCGTCTTTAGCAGAGGGAGCCTGGGTGCCCAGCACACGGCAGAGCTGCTACTGCCTCAGATTTACCAATCCAGCCTCAAAGATTTTGTCCAAAATCAGGGAGCACTTTAGTGGCAAAGCCCTGAAAAGAAGCTAGTTGCCTTAAATTCTCATGCAATGCCTCCGTGAGGGGCTTGCAGTTTGGGGAGGGGAAGGGCGTACAGCATGAGTGCATGGGGGGATCATTCCTGCAGCGCTCTTAGACGCAGTGCTTGGAGAAACGCTTGGATTCAGGCAAGAGACCGAGCTGTGAAACACACTGTATTTATGCATCACTAGAGAACGTGCTGTCAACAGTACAGAAAATCAATGTAAACTTCAGTACTATGAGGGAAGGGGTAAAGCGGCATGATGGAAGATACACAGAGCAAAAGCAAACACAGTGGTAGGGGTTCCTTTGATATACAAAAAATTTACATTGCGCTATAAATAAAACAGGTTAAAAAATACAAATAGAAAAACACTTCTTATAAGTGATGACGTGAAATTCTTCCGTTTTCTGAACAGGTCTGGATAAACAGCAGGGAAAGTTCCAGGAAGTACTGCTAGAAATACAGCAGTCATGAAAAACACTGGGAGTGATAAAACGCTGACACCGGTTATTTGCCTGATATTTTAGAAGCCTGTAGGATCTTTTTAAACTCATTCTGCTCCTTGAAAAAAAGCTGAGCGAGGATATGATCTGCTGTTTTATGGAAGTAGTCATTCATCCGAAGGGTTTCCAGCTATAAAGAAAAACACAGTATTTTACAAAGAGCAGTCACAATGACTTGATTCATTTTTACACGATTCATAATATGGAATAGTAAAGTGCATATTAAACATAATGTGAACATGAATGAATATAAAAAAAGGTAAGTACTTGTTATAAGCCTTGTACGTGTGAGGTACATATAATGTCAGTTTAATATACCCTTGCTCTGCTGCTAGCACATAGGCCTGTTCAAGGCTGGTGAAGGTCTATCCCGTTGTGCTTCCCTATCACAGACCTATTCCGTGTCTTCCTCAGCTGCTCTTCACGAGCACAGAGCTTTGGTGTTTGTTGCGTGTCAACCATCCCCACCACCAGAGAATTTTCACTGTCAGTGTATTGAGACAGTCTTGGAATTTCTTTGGAAAGGTGTGCACCCTAGCATGTGCGTCAGGAACACATGCGTTTATGCCCAGTTGAGCATTTTTTACTCCCTGTCCATATGAATTCTTACCTGGTTGCCCGTGCTGTAGGCTAGAATCAGTAACAAATCCTCATCGCATACACTCTTGATATAATGTTGGCTTCCAACAGGGAAAAATATGACATCTCCAATGTCAATGTTGAAGTTGGCTGTGATGTCTGATGCAACAACCCCAACCTATAGCAAGATTAACAGCAGTATTCAATAGCAACATCTGGCGTGCTATTAATGGAAAAATGCACAGTGATGCTCTCAACATTGCACTGAAATCAGCAAGTGCAGAGTCTTTACTTTCACTGAGACACCAAACAGTTTAGGGATCCAAGGCAAATTCCCAGGTAAAAACATGGCAACTTCTTGCATTAGGGAGTTAATAGAATGGTTGAGGTTGGAAGGGCCCTCTAGATCATCTAGTCCAAAGTGATCACAATCTAGTTCCATCATCCCATCTCAGCTACCTTTGCATTTCAAATTTGCCCTGACTGAAAGACACATAATAAAATACCATATCCTAATTCTTAATTCTCACTCAGTTTTTATATACTCCTTAGAGGCACTAAATCAAAATTATTTCTGTTTATTATTATTATTATTTATTTTACACTCCCAGTATCCAGGAAAGTGGGAATTCCTATCATGGGCAATTTTGGCTGAACAGTTTGCAAAGAACAATTCTGCTCTTTCTGTAACTCCATTTTTGATTAGATAAACTTCCAAAAATGTAACAAAGAGAAAAAGTCTGTACAAAGAAGGAATGAGTAGACCTTGAAAGTTTTGTAGCATCATTAATAACCAGGGATGGGAATCAGATATTAGCTCTGTAGCTAATATCTGATACTCCAGTGACTTATCCCTCACTGATGTAGCAATTACCTTTCCACAGCCACTAATGACGTAACCCATCTCGTTCGCGTTGAAGTGGAAATGAGGCTGCCCCAGTCCATTGCTGAATATTCTCAGAGTTGCTAAGGTAAGGGTATTTTCATGCTGAAAAGCAAACCAAAAATGCTCAGAAGTCCCTCAAGCTACATCCACGAAACACAACGAAGCAGCGATGAGCCCCACACACTGCATGCTGTGTTGATGCCTTACGTGTAAATAGGTACAGTATCCAACCGAAGGCACTAACCTTATTCAGAGACTCGCTAAAAATTTTCTCTGTCTCGTTTAATCCAGTTCCATTTATGCGGTAGCGAGCCCACTGGAAGATGCCTCCTGGAAAAGGATATTGTGCTGACCCTAAATAAAAAAGAGAGAGAAAAATGAGCATTTTCAACAAGATGACCAAACCTCAAATCATCTGTGTGGCCTAGACTTCAGGTCTCAAATCTTATCAGGTTCTGGATCTAAAAAGGAAGCTCACTTAGCTTAACATTTCTTTGTGTACTGGACACTCTGCACACTAGAAATAATTAAACTGGTTTATTGTATGTTTGTACAGACAGATTACCATAATAAAAGAACTATAAGAAATTCTTTCCTGAATTTTCCTGAAATTACTTCTCTCTTGCACGAGCAGATACCTGCCTTTACACAACATTTTTTCCTATCACAGACAGGATTCATTACTATCAATCACAATACACTTAAAGAACATGCTAGGTTTCAGTGTATTAACTCATGTTCACCTTTATGGTACTAATAGTGTGTCACAACAGTGTGCAAAACACCATCAATGCCAACAAGCTGCAAACATGGTATATTGGGCTCTTGAAGCACTGCCTTGGCGTCGCTAGATCTTCAAGGAGACTGCAGCTAATAAGTCTACCTATGGGCCATGCATATCTTGCTGAAAATATATAGGTCCTGGCTGGAGGAAGAGGTTTTCACAGAACCTGGCCAATTTTTAGCTGTCTGTTGACAAAATGGGCTATCTCAAAGGACATGTCGACCCAAGTGTGAAGATTTCTGTCACACATCTATTTCTTCTAATCTCCATCAGCTACGCATGGAGCTCTGTATTGGTTCTTGTTTGTTTGTTTGTTTTTACACTGATATTTAGAATTAAATCCCATCATCTATGTTTAATAGGTGCTCTCTGCTAATCAGTAGGTCTGGTCTGTACAGAGGGTCGTTTAATACAAATGTTGATAAAACGTGAATATAATTGAATATCAAAACATTAATATCAAGTGAATATCATTCCATGCTGTTTATGAAGCTGTTTATAAAGGGAGGGCATCGTTAGGTATATGTTAGGATGTTTATTCATTGAAGTTTCATATGCAAATACCAGATATTCTTAAAAGCTCTGTCACTCTCCAGCTAGTCTTCTTTGGGGCTTCCTAGACTATAAAATCCTCATCCGTGGATGAGAAGTACAGGTGCTTATTGCTTAAAGTAACTGTATCAATGAGCAGATCACTTCTGGTTACGTACACCAGCAGAGAAGCTTTGGCAGGGAAGGAGTGTCAAAGCCCTGCTGGCATTGCACTCACACCTACTGCTGCATGTAGAAAGCTATTTCAATTAGTTATATAAGACAGTTTAAGTGAGATAAAGACTAGAGATACCATCAAGAAAAGTAGCACCATATTTTACCTAAGAAATAACGATTCCCTTTCTTTCTCTTTTACCTCATTAAATACTTATCACTCTTCTATATAACTTTTATTGGTTGGTGAACCAGCTAGAGATCTGCTCTGCAAACACAGAAGGCTCTGAGTGCAGAGCTGTTAGCCGGGTACCTTTGAGGTCGTAGAAGTACTGCCATACCAGGTGGTCTGGGGATTGCACGTAGCTGGCGTTCTGCACCAGCTCCTGCAGGTTTGGCGGCAGGTTGACTGCCTGGTCTTCTGTCTGCTTCTTGAACGTCCTGATGAAGTCAACTCCACCCTGGGGCTGCAGGACACACAGGACACGTTAAGCTGACACAAGTTGGCACAAAGCAAAATGGGGAACTAAAATTGCACTTCAGCGAGAATCCCATCTTGGTACACGGTGGTGGACAAATTCTGCCCCTCCTATCTCTTCCACTGTTCAGCCCTGTGAATAGCTCAATTTGCTCCTTCTCTCTGCCCTTACTTCTCAGTTAGAGCAGAGGTTTGGAACAGGTTTAACTTGGTCCATCTCCCATCAGATCATTTCACAGACAGGAAGATCTGTCAGAACCCAATAGTTCAAACATGCAGATTCCTCAGAGCGAGCAGAAACTCTGTGGCCATATTCTTGGTCAAGGGACCTTGGCAACAGGTCGGTGCAAACAAGGGAAATTTTAACAAGAATATGGCCTTAACTATGGTTTCCTATGAGACTCTTGATAGCACAAAATTTACTAAGAGGCTACTGGGAAGTTCCTGGGTTTCTCCATGTTATTTTCCCTTGTGTCCTTGGAATTTTGGAGAATCATCCATGAGTTTGAGAGAAGTGTGTAAAGGGAAGGAGAAAAAGTTTCTTGGAGAGAACTGTCATTTATTTCTCTGTATTTGTAAAGGAGACCCAAGGTGGCACAGTGTTACACCAGGGACACATGTGCATCCTTCAGCACTGTTGGGACAGAAGAGACCTGCTGAATAGGGGAACCTCCTTAAAAAGAAGATACAGAGAACCTGGGCCTGACATGTTAATATCAAGAAGTCTAGATAGAGGCTACCTATGCTATTGCACAGACCTTTAATGCTCTTGCTGCTATATCTTCCGGGGTAGAGAAAAATACATCATCCACATCCAAGGTCTTAAGTTCTTCATGCGTTGAGAAAAACAGCAAGAACAGACAGTCTTCTTCTCCTACATTCTTTATCCAGTGCACAGTGTTCCTAGGGAAGAAGATGACCTGTCCGGCTGTGACGTTGTAGGTGGTAACCACGCTGTCATCCGCACCGACTACCCCAATCCAGGCAGTACCCTGTAACACAGTGGAAACAATGAAAGTTTCCTCAGAGACTTTATTCACTGTAACCTGTGTATAGCAAATCAATAATTCAAAGAATTTGAAATAATAGTTATTATTATTATTCAAGGCCACCCAACATGGGTGTTTTTCCTCTAACAAGCCTTTGTGAAACTGAATCCAGAATAGTATTTTAAGTAACAACATTTTAGAAGATTTAAAGAATATATGACAAATATTTATTGCTCATCTTTAAGCCATTTCTTATTCAAGAGGCTGTCAATAGGAATAAAGGAGCCATTGTTGACCAGAAATTGCTGGAGAGAGGGCCAGGTGACTGTAAAATGCCTCACTCTAGGGATGTTTCCCCATCCAGTTGGTGCTGTTCAGTTATACTCTAGTAAAAATAGGAATAATTATTCTTAGAACTGCAATTAATGATCTAGATATATCTAAGTACTTGTGCGTCCAAAGAAACTTTTTTTTTTTTCAGATTAACATACTATCTTTTTTTTTTCCTCACTGTGAGTCTCAATTCATCATTTTTACTTTCTTCATTTTTAAAGATTTGAAGTTTGACGCTATGGTGAGATAGGGCAAATATTTTCAAAGGAGATTTTTTGGGGGGAAAAGCAAGGAGGAGTATTTGGTCTAGGAAAGAGAAGACTACAGGGGAACAAGATAGTCTTCCGCATGTAAACTATATTGTAAGAAACAGAGATGATCAGAGGGTCCCTGCAACTCACGTTTTCGTTTATTGCAAAATTTCTCCTTTTAGCTTCAGTGGCTGTGGGGACCCTCTGATCATCTCTGTTTCTTACAAACACGAAACGAAACGTGAAATGTAAACAAAAACGTGATTTGCAGGGCAGCACAAACTTTCTAACAGCTTGTGTTACCAAGCACTGGAGACCATATTTGGGACTTTGCAATAGATCCTTCACAAAAGGTTCTACAAACAGATTCAATGCTCTCTCAGAAATGTTTAGATATTCTCATCCAGGATGAGATATTCAGGATGAAACCAGAGGCTTTCTTAAGAAGCCTAACAGTCCTTCGGATCTGTGATTCTGTGATGGCTCTAAAATATTAAGCACTAAATCATTATAAGGATCTACTTGGATAAGTAGATAAAATTCTACCTGTTCTAAATGTTACACATATCTATAATCTCTACTCACTTCAGTTCTTAAACTTTATTGGAAGCTACAGGTGCTCAACATTTCTGCATGTAGTAACATTAAATAGTCTGTTAGAAGCACCTCTGTTCAGAAATGTTATATATTCAGAAGTGATAAAAGTCATGTCATAGATGGATCAGTGATAACTCTACTTTTATTACTGGTTAACATTAGAATATAATGTTATATATATTTTTATTTACATATGTACATTTTCTATATGTGCATGATGCTTTAAAAGCAAATGCAATTGAGCAAACCGTAATAAGCAGATAATACCTTGAGCAGGTAACCGTGTTCATTGGCATTAAAATGCCAGTGGGGAACTCGAAGCCCTTTGCTTTTGATCCGTAAGGTTCCAAAAGTCATTTCAGAGCGAAAGTTATTGATACTTTTCCCAAATTCCATTTCCTCAACACTTTCATATTCATTCACATCGTTCCTGAATCTTGCCCACTGAATATCACCACCTGGGAAATGATGCACCTGTAAAGTTAGTGACAGAAAAGAATTTTATTAATTGTGGACAGTGGCAACCAAACAATCTAAAACTATTTTGGAAGATCCATATTCTAAGCAATACTGAACGGACCTGTTGCTTTTCTCAGGAAGGATTATCTCTGCATGTATTTTAGTCTCATTTCACAATTACTTTCTCATGTTACCATGTATTAATTTCTACTATTCTACTATTAATTTCTCTATTTCTACAAATGAGAGCCCTAATGACATGAGAGCCCTGATGATATTAAAGATAGCATTATCTGCTCCTCTTTTTACATCATTCTGGAGTCAAATTTAGGAAATCAGTTATATTCGAAACATTTAGAAAATTTCCTGAATAAGACATTTTCCTGAATTAGGGCTGTAGAAACAATTGCAAATTTTCTGTACCTGAAGCTTCTCCTTTCCCAATATTTGTACTGTCTCTAGATTATGTTTTATACTTGAGAAGACCACCTTGCACTCAGGAATCATCTATGAAAAGAGGTGCTCTCCTCTTAAAAACAACGTTGTTTCAAGAGTATTATGTAGTTAAATCTGGCATCTCAAAGTACTAGGACAGCTGATCCGTTTAAGTGTCCTAGTATTTAATTTACCCCCTTTCTCTTTTTTGCTGAGAAGCTGTGATAAAAAATATTCAGAAATTATTGTCTGTGTAAAGATATATTTGTAAGATGGTCCATGTCTTTAGAGCTTGTTCAAAAGACATGTTTCTGTAAGTATAAAAAAACAAATGAACAGAAACAGTGTAACTGCTGGAGTTCTTTACATGGTGATTTAACTCATTTTAGCCCAAAAATACCCACCATGGACTTCTTCTTTTTTTTTTTTTTTTAGAAGCAGATTACCTTCAGCTACATTTTCAAGTTTCCATTTTTTTTTTTTTTTTTGCAAAATAAGAATTTGTTTCAAATCAGGCATAAGAAGTAAAATTCAAATCTGCTACTCAGTTTATGTTTAGATTTGGGCCTTCTGTCAATGTTTCTCAGATTTCCCTACCCTATAATTTCAGAATCCCGAGGATTCCCAGAGGAACTGCCATGGTTCCATATCACCTTGAACATCTGTTACAATATAGAATGAACTATGGATGATGATTTGCATCTCTCTTCATTGATTATAAAAGAAGCCTGGATGACAGGCTTGGACTGGACATCTAGGGCTTAAAAAACTGAAATTAGGTCGAAATTCGAATATATTTCGAAATATAATGCTATAATTATAGCACAAAAAGAGCAATTTACCTTTGATTTTCTCAGCTCATTCAGGAACCGGAATTTGGTATCCACTTCTTTTTCAACTGCTTGTGGTGAGGTTGTGTCACGGTTTCCAGCAACTGTCTCTTTTACAAAGCCAATGCTTTCTGTATAGACCAAGGCTAGGATCAGCACTCCTATCGCGGTGGTGATAACACAGGCCAATAGACAGACTAGAAAGAGTTTCATTAGGGAGCAGGAGCTTTTTCTTTCCTGGAAAAAAAAAAAAAAAATCAGTAAAATACATAGCAAACATGAAAAACTGATAGTTCCCCTGTAATGAATACTGCAAACCTTTAAAGAACATGCACTTTTAGCCAAGTACTGGGCTTGGCATAGGGAAACCCTAGAGGGTATGCTATCAAATCGCATCACATTGCTGCTGTCCCTTCATTATTCACCAAGTAAAAGCACATCTTCAAAGCGGGGAATCTCGTCTGTGCTCAACTGCTCTTTGCATCATTTCCTTACTCTACATTTCCTCTGAGGAAGTTCAGGCTTCTGAAGAAGGATGAAGGGCAAAAGCACCTTGGTGTACATGAGCGCAGAAGTTCTTTATAGATGGCCAAAAGCCTAAAAATGTCCTTAAATGCTCTTATAATGCCATCTACCTTGCCATTGCTGACAGTATTCTGGCATAACCAAGCAATATCTCGGTGAGGATTTTCAGAATTTTCTGTCCTTTTATCTTTTTTCTTACAAACTGTGGCTTCAGATGAACAAAGACTCTATTCTATGGCCCTAATTCTAAAAGTCTAGAGATTCTGGGTGCACAGCTTGATGCACCCTTAAAAGCCTGGTTTTCAGATGACGAGTGCCTGAAATTCAAGCTATGTATGTTTTAAACTGTGCAGTCAGAAAAGAAAAAATTGAAAATTACTTACCAATTTTAACCAAATGACCTTTCATGAATCTGTTGACAAAATCTCTTCTATATAATAATTGCCCTTGCCAGCAGAATAGTGCTCAAAATAATTCCCTATTCTATTTCATAATAATCCTTTTTACAGTTTAAATTACTCCTATTTTAAAGCTTGCGTTCAATTAAATATCAAAACAGCAGTACTCAGACACATTCTCCTTAGCTCCAAAGAACAACGCTTCTAACTCAAATGCATGAAAAATCCCCACTCTTCAGACTTGAATGACCTTTAATTTACAGCATTTTCACAGTGGTGGCACCAATTCAATAATTATTTTTTTAAAATAAAGAGACTATTGTACTTATTACATAAGAATAACTAATACAAACATTCAACCTCAGTACAATATGTGGAACAAGTTATGTTTTCAGGGAAACACGAATAGAGGTGCATTTAGAGCCTGGAAGCATCAGCGTGCTAACTGCAATCAAATGTCTCAGCTTGAGTGATTTACACCAACCCACATTGTATGAAGTTAATTCAAATCCCAAGAAGCAAAAATTTCAATGGGAAAATTACAGAGAATTACTTTTCTCAAGGGGAATAAAGTATTACACAAATACTTAACTTAGTAGAGACATTTAAGCATTACCATGAGATCAGCATTTAAGTAGTGCTTCCTGTTAAAGTCAGTGGGGAATCTGCCAAGGATAACTGTTCTATCCAGAAGTTATAGGAATTTTGCTCTCAGCTGAAATGGGTCTGGAGAATCATGCCTCATAGTCCAGATTTCAGCAAGTGCACACAAGTGCACATGTCATTTTACTCCAAGTCAGGACCTCAGCAATAGCAGCCCTTTAGAGTTTCTATTTTCCTGTAAGGCCTTCTTAAAAGCATCTGATTATTTCATATTTATTAATCAAGGGTTTAATCTTCAAACTGATTCTCCATTTATAATATTTTGATAGCATTGTAACAGAATATAAGTCATACCTCCTTTTTTGGCCATTCTGGTGTTTTGGAAGAACTTGGTATTCTCTCTCCATGCATTTCAAAAGCCTGGTTATCCATTTAGTAAAGCTGAAATAGATGAGTTCACAAAAGTCAAGTAAAGTTGTGATCCAAAATAATGTTAATTCCAGTATGTTCTCAGTTATGGTACAGACAGCGCAGGGAAATGACTCATCATCTACGTATGGTAACAGTAGTGATGCTCACTATGACAAAAATGTGTTGCAATAAAAACTCTCTTCTCTGAACTACAACAGAGAGGCCTGGCAATTTCCACACTGAGTTTAACGTTATTCATGAACCTTAAGACACATGAGAGAGACAATGAGAAGAGGAACCATCAAATACTTTTTAAAAAGGCACCAAGGAACCCTCCGAGGTCCTTAGTCTCTTCCCCTGTGCTAAGGGTCCAAGTACATGTAAATTATTTCTTGTGGAAGTTTTGCAATATATTTTACCCACCACAAAAAGAACGTTGAGATTCCACAATGCATTTGGCAACATATTTCACCACTTAAGAATTATTGTTGTTGAAAAGCTTTTCACAGACCTAAATCACTCTTTCTGCAGCTAAACTCTATGATGTTCTGAACCTGCTGATACCCCCAACCTCAGAGATCTACTGATTCCTGGATTAAGAACAAAAGCAAAAAATAAACAAGAAACCAGAACATTTCTTCTGTCCTGTTGGGTTCACTGAGTATTTCCTAGCTCCTGCTCCGTGGGCTTTGAGCAACATCAAATCTACGTTCTCCTCTCCAAGCTGAAGAGTCCCAACTTTTTTAGCCTCCCTGCTACGCAGCTCTTTGATCCTCTCAATCATTTTAGTCACTCTCCACTGGACCTTCTCTAACACTACCAGAATAATGAAAATACTGAATAGCAATAGACTTTAGTGTTAACTGTTCTCCTAGTATGGCTTTTCAACCGTCATAAGACTTGCCTTGCATATTTTAATTTAGACTATGATTCCTTGTTTTGAGGTACGCAAGTGTCAAAAGATTTTCTTTCTAAAGTGAAGATAAATTACATTTCTTCTCTCCTATCCTGATCTGTAACTTTCCTTTTTTCTCATTTCCATGATATCTTCTAGTTCTGATTATACTCTTCTGAATTTTTAGGAAATTAAAGTTAAGCTTATTGCCCTATAACACTTTGGCATCATTTAGTGACTTTTTGTTTAACAAAAAAAAAAAAAAAAAAGGCGTGTTTGTGTTTTTGTAGCCTTCTGGACTCTTGCACAACTATGATAAGCTCTTAAACATTACGAGTGTCCAGGAGCCTGGTGCTGATTGCGGGAGGCAGGGGCTGCTGAGCACAGACACCTTGCGCAAGGCCTCCCTGCCAGCGTTCCTCGCTGTAATCTCAGCTTTCTCCAGCACCCTTCTCAAGGTGGTGGTAGTTATTTGGTTGCTGACGTTTTAAGTAAACGGAATGCCTCCTGACATCATTTATTGCTCTCTGGAGAGAAGTAGTTGAGATTTTCCTGTGTCCCTCCTAGCAACGAGAAGGGACTTCTTACTTAGTGCTCTGAGTAATAAGGAACTTGGGAGGTTTTCTATTATCTTTGACAGGTCTTCCTATTTGTCTCTCATTTTTGTACTTTGGGCCTTTCAAAAACAACAAAAGTCCATGGTGATTCATATTTAAGGGAAATTCCTGGTATTTCCTTTATACTTCCTTCCTGGAGAAATTTCAAAGGTGCAAGCCATATTATATTACTTTTCCTTGTTCCATATCAGTATAGCCTGTAAATATACATATTTTAAGAACTGCCAAACTCCTGAACACCTTTTTTTCCTTAGACTATTTCTCACCGGATTTTGCAAATCAGATCTTTTACTTTCCTGAAGGTGTTTTTTTTTTTTCATATTCTTCCACTTTTCCATTCTAAAAATCATTAAATCCCTGTAAGAAAATATTTGTATTTATCTCCACCTTCTGCAACAAAATCTGTCCTTATCACATTCTAAAAATATTCTAGATATTCTATGGTCTATTTACTCTTTTCCCAACAAATAGCTGGTTAAATAATATCTTGTCAAGTTAAATGATTGCTAGTTGTTCACAAAAAAAAAAAAGGTTCTGTCCATCTAATTTTCTTGATTTAGTGGTTGTTAATGGTAGGTTCTCAACCTGAGAACACTCAGGCTTTTTTCTCCCTTTATTATGATCAAGACACTTCCCACAGGTCAGCTGCCTCCATAGTCTAGACTTAAATAGAGATAAACATTCACAGAGAAATCTTTCCCTCTGCTGTTCTTGAAGAACTACCACTACTTTTTTTCTGTATTAATTCATTAACAAATGAAATATCCCAACTCAACCTTTGTTGCCTAAATCACAACATTATATAGAAACTTGTACATTTGTCCATTTAGTTTCATACATCCTGCCTGAGTTTACAAACATCTTGAATGTTAAGCAGACAGATTCACTATCCTGCATTTTTGTAGCAGTTCAATCTGCTTATAAAAAGCTCTGTGTCCATATGCCTCTGCCCTCCATGAATCCTAGTTTGAAGTCATTCTCTCTGATTTTGGTAACTCTAAATTAAAAAAAAAATCCTGACTAGATAGAGCTCTTCTCAGCCATCTTCTCTATATCTTTAAAAATCTCAGTTATTCACATAGGCAGAATTGGGTCCATTAGAAATTAATGACAAGTTTTTCTCATTTTCTTGTGAAGTTTCCCATTTCCCCTTCCTTGGTGTGAGACCTTCCAAAAATAATGTTGGCCATTACTGTGTGGGTAAGACAGAGTAACGGAAAACTATGGTAAAAAAGTAACACAGAAGCCTTGATCAACAAGAAAGAAAACATCCATCATGATTTTCAGTGGTTTCACAGTCCCAGACAGTTATATAAACCTGAGACCCCACTAGTACCTTTCGGATGGCAAAGCTTCTCTGACACTGCCGGAGTTACAAAGTTACATGGGAAAAAATATCCGAGGTTCATAATGAGTGACCATATTGTCTATATGAGCCCTTTTTGTGCCAGTGAGAACACACGGTCGCAGCGATGTGCAGACAGGCGGCCGCAGCAGAGGTCACTGCAGTGCACAGTCCTTCCCTTTCAAACCAGCGACACAGTGGATTTCCCCACTAAGCATTTGAAGGGCAAAAATCCCTTCAAATCCCTTTGTCCCTAACAGACAAAATTCCCGTCTACTCTCCTCCCACCACATCCAAGTCATTTTCTTACCGCAGGCAGGATCTTCGCACAATCTAACGGCAAGATGCTTTTCCTCACCAAAGCCTCCGCATTCCCCCGGGCAGATTTAGTGATGTATGTATATATATATACACCTAATGCAGGAAGTGCCCTCCTCATAAAAGATTTCCTGTATATGCAAATATGCACTGTTACAAACACTCGTGTACGTCCTCCACAAACACTTCTTGTAACTTGCTCAGGATCAGTGACTTTCCTTTAAACCATCCCAGCTATATTATTTAGCATTTCCTCCAATTTGTGGACTTTATCACTCTGCCTATCTTCATTTTTTGTCCCTCACTGTCACTGCAGAAGAGATTACAGCTCAATAAAATTCCTGTCCTCTGACATAGCCTCAACAATCTGAACATTGGTGGCATCACCGTGAAAACACCTAATACTTCTGTTCAGCACTCTATTTATGTATTTGCTTTTTGGTTTTGTTTTTCCTTTGTGGTAGCTTTTTTATTCTAACTTCTAAACAAACCAAATTCTAGCTAGAATTGCATGAAGCACTTAGTGCTTACATTCAGGTGACTTTTTGATATTGAGATGCAAGGGATCAAATTGCTCTTTAAAATACCATTTAATAACTACAAAAATCTTGGTAGCATGTTAAAACAATTTTTTTTAGGTGAAACAAGTTGTTTCCATTTGCTGACTTGTGCTGTTTGATTGGTATTATTTTTCTATTCTATTCTTTTTTATATTTGTTTTTTATAACTAGCAAGCATCACTGACTTGGTTCTTAGTTACATGTTTAAGGTGCTTTTCTCTTGCACGCCACGCTGCCCCCACACTGCGGGTCCCCTCCATCACTAGGGCCTTTCCTACCTTACCAATACACAGCTACCAAATACTAACATCCAACAAGGGCAGCTTAGCAGCAGGGCCTTGATGTTGTTATTTAGATCTGTCTGCCATGAAAACTGAGGAAAACTTAGGCTGAAACTCCTCATCAGGGACTGAAAGTTGGGTACTAGATAGAAATGGATGATAATAATAATAAAAAAGAAGCATCCAGAGGCACAGGAGAGAGAATAAACGACTCTTGGGCTGAGAAAATGCCCAGGGAATGAAGAGTTGCACAGCTGGCCAGGTGTGAAGCTCTCCAAAAGAGAATTAATGAAAAAGGCTTTCTAAACAGCAAGGTAGAGCTTTGCTTCAGCATCAAGGCAAAAGTGGGGGGCATTTTGTGTGTCTGGTCCTACATAACCCCGCAAGCAAGATTGAAGGAGCCTCAGGGTGTTAAAACACCCAAATCCTGTCAGGGTTCAGAGCACACCTCTCCTGGTCCCAGCGCCCCGAGGGGCACCTGCACCTGTGCATGAATAAATGGGTGTTTTTGCTGCGGACGCCCTACAGACAGTACAGGCAGAACAGCAAACTCACGGTGATCCGTGCTGAAGCTTGCGGGAGCTCATGAAAAAAGTCGGATTTCCTTCTGCATCCAAGTTCCTTCCCTAAAGTCTCCCCTGTGCTTTAACAGATAAGAGTTACGCAGCAGCAGTTACTGGGCAACATCAGTTGGTTTGTACATTCCTGTCCCAGCAAAGCAAACAACTTCTGCAAACAAGTTTCCTAGGAAAGTTTTTCTTTTTTTTTTTTAAAGGTTTCTGTGCTCTCATTTCAGACGTATCTCTCAGCATGTAAGAGTGATGCAATTGTATGTTTGGAGCACATGCATTTGTAGAACTTATAATTCCGGGACGGTCACAAAGCAGTACATTACTACTACCAGCATCTACTTCCTAACTCCTAGCAGGAGGTGGGAGGAGTGCTAATGGATAATCTTCCTTCCCCTTTTTACTTTTGGTTTGTTTTTCGTTTCCCAAAACCAGAACCTGCTCAGTGACATCTTTTCTCATATGTATCTATAAATATCCAGACTAAAAGAGAAATAGTTTACTAGAAGGGCACTTTGCCATGCAGATTTTATTACTGGGAGCATAAAATGCTAGACGTAAAGCAGAGAAGAGGCACAAAAGGCTTCTTTCAAAATGTTCTGTCAACATGTTTCAAGTCACAGTTCTATTACTAGCAGCTTTTCCCATTCTCTCTGAATTTGTTATTGCCAAGAAGGGCTAAGCCCTACCCCTGTCTCCTCTGCACAAGCTCCAGTGCTCATGTGGCATTGCTGAGCTGATTCTACTCTCAGCTAAAGACAGTATTCTGCCTATTTAGGCCCACTGAAAGATTTGATGAGCTTCAAAGCCAAGACCAAGGCCATGGTAAATTGAAGGGAGATGAGGACTTGCCATGAAAGCAGCAGTCTGCAGGTGGAGCTGATCAGCTATGCCTTGTTCTTTGCTCCCAAACATGATGCTCCTGAACAAGTCATCTTCTCCTTCCAGAGAACCAGGCATCACTGGGATGTGAAAAGGGGGCTGTGGAAAAGACTTCAGGCATTTCGGTTACATTTGACATTTGATAAGTGTGCAGCTGGCAGAACACAGAGCACATTACAACTCAAAGCCCTGTCACAAAGAACAGCGCTAAGTATATTGCTTGCTAAACGTTTCTGTTAAACTCTTCACACAATACTGAGCTCCCACTGTTTCTGATAATCTGTGCAGTTAAGTAATGACTAAACTGGCCAAGCACTTTAATATGTACAGTTTTTATTTTTATAAAGACATGGAGATTCTTCCATGAAAGCATTTGTATTATTTTAGCAAAATATTCTTTAAAAAGATCTCTCAACACATGTTGTTAGATCCTATTGGAAACATGAGTAATTAAGTTTTGAAGTGGTGCATGCATGATAACGAAGATCTATACTGAAATACTGAGTAATTCTGTCTGAGAATCTGAGCTGGTGCAGCTTCCAAAAAAGATTCAGACCAAAGGACAGGCCACCAGACTATTTGTCACACAGTATTTAAAGGTTCCTAGATGTTAGCTTCACAGATTACTCTTTTTTTTTCGTCTTGTTTATCTTCTTGGTGATCATCAGTTTGCTCCTGCTTATTACTGGTATCTTCAACAAGGCTTTTAAGACGAGACAAATGGTGCAAGGCCCTAGATGAGGAAAAACAAGACTTTCATAAGAGTGTACATACAAGCACTTACATTTAAAGCAGTCTGATTTCTTACCAACAGTACAACAGTTTGAATGGTATTAGATACAGTTCTCATCTCCAAGTCTAACTCTTGCATTCATTCTATCTTAAAGATTATAAAATACACTAAGATAAAAGCGAAAAAGTCTTTTTCAAAGTAAAAGTTCAAATGTTTTCTCAAATGCGGGTCACACAAATAAGCAGTTTTGTATTAAATTATTAAAGAATTACTTATTTCACATAGCATATTAAATGCTGCAAAATATGTCAAAACATAGCTTATCAATACTAAAAGTTGCTGTTTTTTAATTAAAAAAAAATCCTATTATTTAACATTGCAGTATAGCACTAGACAGCAAAACTGAGATTTGTGGAAGCAAATATGCTTTGTAATCAAAAGCTGTTTCCCATTCTGCCTATTCCTAAACTTGCTATTTCTTCTTTCACTTACAATTGTTCACGAGGACTCTGCTGATTTCACATATGGACTATGTTTCCTATCAGTTTTTGTCCTCCAAAAAATAAATAAAAAAAAGAATGTAAACCACATTACAAACTTCTGTAAGTTTGATTATTTTAAAGTCCACCTATATGTAGGAATACTGAATTTATTCTGGTGTCCAGATTTTATTTCAATACAGAAGACACAAAGGTTTCAGAGCAAACCTCGGCAACGATTCATTAGGTATTTCTCTATAATATCCATGTTTTTAATTTTTCCTTATCGCTTTCTTCCAACAAAATTTTCAGATCACACAACAAGTCTCTCAGCTAATTTATCATTCTTTTTACGCACATCTTTCGGAAGGTGAGCAACAAGTCAGAAAGCCAACAGCTACTTACTTCTGAAGAGAATTAGTAACAGGGATCATCTCATTGTCGCACAGTTCTAACTCAGCACCTACTTTTTCAGAAAGCTAACAAAAAAAAAAAAAAAAAAAGAACAAAAAGTTGTTAATTGATGAAAAGAAAGCTAGTTTCGCTGTAACGGTAAGCATGGAATTTTTATAGCACTTTTCATTGGATTGTGAACAACTCTATGGTACAATTAAAAAGTAATTCATTTGGGAGGAACCTAAGATCTCTGCTCCCACCTGCTCTGAGTAGGGGCTGCTCTGTGGACACACCAGGTTGCTCAGGGCTTTATCCAAACACATCTCAAAAACCTTCAAAGATGGAGAGTGCCCAGTGACTCTGAGTAAACAACTCCAGCGCTTGAGGCCCTCACAGGGAAAGGTTTTCTCCCCATGTCTAGTTGTTTCAGTTTATGTCTGTTCTCTCTCATCCGTCTCCCATGTCCCACAGTGAGGTGGCTCTTTCTTCTTGATGCCCTCCTCCTAGGCATTCCCAAACCTGCTTTTTTGCAGGCTGAACAAGTCCAGGCCCCTCAGCTCCAGCTGTAGCCCACGGACCATCTCGGTGTCCTCCAGCACTTTACTGATGTCCATCTTGAAGTGGGGTCCCAAAGCTGGATGCTGGCTCATGTCTGGCTTGTAGCTATTGGGACCACCAAGACTCTTCAGCAGCGCTGCTCGCAGCACAGGCAGTCCCTGGCTTGTAAGACCTGCGCTTCCTCCCCAGATTCAAGACCTCATGTTGCTCTTGTTGAATTCCATGAGGTTTCTGTTGGCCCTTTCTTCCAGTCCACTTGATCCATATATAGGGATCATTTTATTCATTACCTAGTGTAAGCTTTACCAGGTACATATGATTTAACACACTGTGTGTGTAAGCAACTTTAAAAAAAGCTTATAAACTGACAATAAAGTCCCTGAAATCATTTTGAAAGTCAAGGACCACAAAATACAGACTCGTTGACTCTGAAGTAGCACAAGGACAGAGTATTTGGGAATGTCTGATTTTTCTAAATATTGCTGCATGTCTCAAAGCCCAAGATTAGCTGGGATGTTACGGGAAGACAGCTCTTCTGGATAAGAGCATGTCACTCAGCGCTGCAGCGGCTGGGACCGCGCTGCCTGCGATGTCGCCATCTCCTGGACTGCGAACGCTGCTGTCTGCAACGCGGCGGTGCTGCGGGCCTGCCCTAACGCCCGTGCACACACGCACAGGGAGCGTGGCACCCTCGGGAAGCAGGCGGTTATAGGAACATCTGCAGATCAGAGAGGCCACAGGTCTGGTTGTGTAAAATAACTCAAAAGTAGTAAGACTGATAATGTCAATTCCTTGGAATGCTACTAGAGCACTGCTAGAAGGTGTTTTAACCTCTCGTAACTGACAGAAAAACTAACGTTTGTTAATGACACACATAGGTTTATTCATGTAATTAGCATCTACCTAGTAATTATTCATTCAATTTTTAGAAAAATGGAAATTAATTCAAGGTGACAACATTTATGGACACAAATGAATAATATGCTGTTCAACTAGAATACTGAGTTCAGTGTTCATCTCTTCGTCTCAGAAAAAAAAAGATAACAGAAATAGAAAAGGTTCATATCATTAAAATGAAAGAGTGAATAATATTAAGTTTTCTGAGAAGGTGATTAATATGAAAGAATGGGGTAAAAATGAATAATCAAAATAGAGTAAATTGAATCTATGATCCAATTCCAAGGCAACAGCAGAAATAAGAAATATATTACATAACTTACCTCTTGAACTTGACTCACAGCCTACATAACACCAGCAAGGAATTAGTAGTACACAGTGGTAAAAACATATTAATAACAAAAGTCCTTTTCCCTTTACTTGAGGCAGAAAGAAAAATACTTAAAAATAGGGAGTGTAAAAGTAAAATCATTACTAAGCAAAGCATTTTAAAGTTGGATGTGTTTATGTTCATAACTGTGAGCAAGGGTTGGACTGTAGGGTTCAGTAATGTAAAGAATTCAACATGCTGAAATACAGCTATATCAGTGCAGCTTGACTTTCTGGCTTATATATTTCAGCAAGAATGACAGCAATTTCACAGGCATTCTCCATTTTAATATTTACTAGTGTAATGTGTTTTGGGCATTATCATCAACAAAATACCCAGTGTTACTGACCTTATTT
Source organism: Nothocercus julius (assembly GCA_013398735.1). Classification (NCBI taxonomy): domain Eukaryota; kingdom Metazoa; phylum Chordata; class Aves; order Tinamiformes; family Tinamidae; genus Nothocercus; species Nothocercus julius. Next base: position 1,259,369 of record VZSV01000098.1, read on the forward strand.
TTGTTTTTTATACAGTCTTCTAGGAATTCATGAACAATAGTTGCCTTGGAGAACCGTAGAATATCCTCCTCGTCCTCACTGTATACTGGCACGGGTGATTTGCTAAAGAAACATTAAGGATGCAATGGGGAATAACAACAGGTTTATAAACCAAAAGAACCATTTTAGGATATAGCCACTATAACGGAACCAGATACACTGCCTCAGTGCAACTCCAGCACTTGTCAGCACTTTGGTGCTTTGAGTAGAACAACTCAAAGGAGTTGTTCAAAGGAATAGGGACAACTGTTTTATTTTTCCAGTTTTACACACAGCTATAATTTAGTACACACATATGTGTATCTAACGCCTGCTAATTCCTGCATACTAATGCAATGAATGCTAATTCAACATCCAAAGAAAAACAGTTGCCTTATCCTTGTTGACCCTTAATCCTTCTATAGTCTTAAAACTATCCATGTTAATTCAAAACAAGCAGTTTCATGGAAACAGAAATTAATGAAGCCCAATTTCCAGTGGTGCTCTCCTAGGTGAATATTCTGGTGGCTAGCAGAGAGTTAGAGTATCATCCTGTCTCTCAGGATAAGCTTGAATGGTACCTCTTCTATTGTCAAATGAAAAAATAATCTTGCCAGAATGTTGTATCTTGAGACTTTTACTCATCTGTTAAATATTGTTTAAATTAACCAATGGTTCAAAATCTTCTGGGTAATGGGAAACTCACAAATAGGCAATGCAAGTATCACTCTCTCTTTCATCCTAAAGACGGAGTTATAGGAACATCCAGTATTGATTTCTAGCATTCTTTGGATCTATAAAATAAACTTTCACTTCCTGAACAGTGGAAATTTTACTCCCAAGAATGCTCCAAAATTTCCCGAGGCCACATTGCCTTTCTAAAGCACACATCCCACACCTATTAACCAGCAAACTCATAAACTATTACATCTAACAATTTAAGTTCCCTTAAATATTTTTCTCTTGAAGTAATAACTTTCTGTGTTAATGATAAGGATATAAGAGCCACTATTAAAAGCCAGCAGAAAGTAATATTGATAGCACTCTTCTCAAGCTGGTGAAAAAGGGAAAGCAGTGCATGAATCCCCTGGCCTGGAAATAGCATTTCACAGGAATCCAGCTATAAATCTTTTATGTATATACCACAGCACTGCTACCTACAGTCTATATACAAAGGCACTAAATACATTATGTATTTGCATTAAAAAAAAAAATAAAAAAAAAAATCTATGTTTACTTACAAAGCAACTGGAATATTTTCCCATGATCTTTCTGCTTCCAGTACATCTATTGTAGATGGACTGTCATCATTTTTCAGAGCATTTGACAAGTCGTCAGTTGAAGTCTCCAGAGATTTCTCTGCCTTCAAGATAAGTGACTCGAGTTGGTCTTCTAAAAAATAAAGATACAGTATGTTCCACCCTCTTCAAGCTGGCATTATCTCCGTGCTCAAAGAAAACTACTACAGATGAGTTACAAAGCACTGGAAATATTTTACAGATACTGTAGACACAACACAGCTCCTTTGCTTATCTTCATATGACAGTATGGCATATAAATCATCTGTACTGACTGCGAGCTGAAAGGTTGTTGATAGAAGGGGGTCTAAAGTACTCAAGCATTTCTTCTCCTAGCTTATTTAATACAAATATTGCATTCAAGATTTGTAACAATATTTTTCAAGTGCTTTCATGCTGCAGAAAATAAAATTAAGACTATTCCGCAAAATAAAGTATTATATATTGATACTGCAAATTTCTTGGTTAATTTTCCTATTATTTTACATAGGTTTTTCTAATATATGCTTTTACAAATACCTGGGAGACAAATCAGGCAAATATATTCAGGCATATTATATATAAACTCGCATGCAAAATTCACATCTAAAAATATGGTGAGAGAAGCACTCAAAAATGACAGACACATTCTCATTTGCTTTGTATCTATCCTGTTCATGGCTGATAAAAAATTCTGCGTGGAAAAAAAATGGATATTACCACATATTAAAACCATCTTATCACGCACGCTCACTAGATAAGGTGTTTATTGATTCGTGCAAATCAGGCTTTTTGTACCTTTCAATTCACAACATAAATAATAAATATTATTTTAACATTGATTTTGTATAAAACTTCTGCAAGAATTGGAGAGATCAATTGTTATAGCTTGTACAACAAAGAAAAGATATTTTTAATTTAAAATGGGAATTAGAGAGATGTGAAGGTGATTAACACTTTGAGATACTAATCTCTGATATCGAAGCAAATGTAGGCAATATTTAATGATACAAAGATTGCTGCTGAACAGCAATGTCCAGTTACAAAAAGTGACTACATAAGAGATTCTTGGAGAAAGTTTTTACATAAATTGAAGGCACTGAATAAACAAAACATATGGGTTACAAATATCTCCTGCTCACAGTGCAAAACAGGCATAAGACTGCATGATATATGACACTGCTTAGCAATGTGGCAGATTCATTTACACTGTGTTTAAGAATCACTCTCTTCCAAGCCTACACTTCATATAATTACTTCAGTGCTTGAAATTCTATTAAAATATTTGGAATTACTCTTATCTTACAGTAAGGTGCTAAACACGCTACTGCAATAAATATTCTTTGCTGTAAAGAAATGTTTAAGTATTATATGAAAACTTTAAGTATAGCAGCTGTTTGACTTGGTCAGCTACTAGTATATGCTTTTAATCATTTGTCAAAGACAGGAGTAAACAAATCTATTGCCCAGTGCAGCCCAACTAACACAGTTAATGCTGTGATTTAAAACATGAACACCTCTTTATTGATACACATTCTCAAAAATTGAAAAACACATTCTTGAAATGCAGTTACCTCTGAATGGCTGTTTTGTGTGTCTTGTAAAGGAATTACCAAACTGGAAGCACCAGTCTGGACTGTAAGAGCTGCAACTCTCTGCTACTTCGTTATCACCTGTTAGATCCGGGTAACCACTGCGTCCAAAAAATCCATTAGAATCCTCTTTATCTGTGGAGTGCCTCTTGTTCAGAATCTCTGAATGTTGTGAAGAGGAAGCTTCATGTTGTATATTAAAAGTTGGTCCATTGCTTTCATTAGCTGAATCAGAAAAAAGGTTAGGACTGCTAAGCCAGATTGGGTAGTGAGAATTTGGAATACTGCTTATCCCTGACACACTTAAGTTGGACTTCCCGCTGGTAAGCCATCTTGGGTAATTCTTTCCAGGAAAAGCACTGAAGTTCTCTTCAAAAGAGAAAGTTCTTGGATTTTTTTTCGAAGAAACAGAATTGTACCTATGAGATGCACATGCACTGTACTTCTTTCTGTTGACGTTTCTGTGTAGCTTCTTATTAATAACAGATTTGCCATTCTCTTGGAGACAGAATTCCTTTTCAGTATCAAAGGGTGAGGTTTGGTAAGGATAGAAAGTTGACTTTTTAAGGGACCATCTATTCCATTCACTATTTTGATGCCTTGATTTAAAAGGACTGTGCTGGACAAAGGGCCAAGATCCATCTGGTGGGAACGTTAACAGATCATCTGTCGTGATGCTGATGGAGTCCGGGTCACACTCGGCCCTCCTTCGGCATGCTGAGGCTCTCGGACCCAATCCTGCACGCCCACTGAGGTCCTTCAGGACTGAAAAATTAACACAGTTTACTTCAACTGCTAAATTTCATGCATACAAAAATAATATATTTTTAAGATGTAAAATGTAACAACTTAAAGTAACAACTTAAGTCTGACGGCATTATTTACCTGCAGGTACTGAATCCAAGTTCTTGCAAGAGTGATTCCATTTCTAATCAGAATCACGAGAAAAACTTACCAGCTGAAACTTACTCCTCCTTTCACAGTACTCAAAAAGTAAAGGTTCTAACATATTCTATTCTTACTGTATTTGCACTCTGCCTTAATCTTAAGCGCTCAGCATCTATCTCTTTACCTGATCCTGATGAAATATAAAAAACTTATAAAAAACAACAATGCAAGTATCTTCAAGCTACCCACTTCCCAAAAGCTCCCCTACACTTTTTTTTTCTTATAATCACACTCACATTTGAAAAAAATGAAATGTCTATTTGCAATTACAAAAACAACTTCCAAAGATAATAATCTTCTCTGATGCATCATGCACAAAACAGTGCTTTTGCTAAACTGGAAAACATGAGAGAGTTTTTCTGAAACCTTGTTTTTTAGCACAAAGATAATTTGTACAACTAATTACTTTGCCTTAATGCATATCAAATTACTACTATGAGACAAATTTTTTTTTAAGATTACACATCTTTATCAATTTGATGCATAGTATAAATTCTCCTTGGATGGCAACTTAGCTAACATTCCAATGATGAATACTGCAGGAAAAGCAAATTTCTAGAAAATATAATTATGTAACAGTATAATTTATGTTGTACAATAAACACGTGGATTTTACAGTCATATGACAACTCCTCACAAGAACTTTTGATAGCATCATTACTGCTGAGTTATGAGGAGAACCACTACACTGAAAAGAAATCCCCAACTTCCTACAATCCATTTTTAACTACACATTTGGAATTGTGCGTTTTGCAAATACATTGCTAATATTTCTGTGTTAATAGTCATACTTCTTCCATGCAGCATAGAGATTACATTTCACATATTTAAATAAAGCAAATTTACTACAGAAAAAAAGACAACTAAAAGGCAGCCAAGAGGCCTACACACTCATTTCATGATCATGCAGAAAAGTACATACTATCTAAGACTAGACTTGGATGATTTTCAGAGAAGAATTATGGCATCAAATCCTTATTTTTACTGAATACACTCTGATTTCCAAAAATAGGCTTTCCTCAGTTATTAGCTGGAAGTAATTTTTTTCTCACTTTCACTTCAAGATTGTAAGCAAGCTGTATACAATAGACATCTGTTATACACAGAAATAAAGAATGAAGCAAATGAGACTTAAGAATAACAGAGAAGTCTCGGTGTAATGCATGAAGAGATTATGTCTTTTATAGAAAAATTTCTCTATCATAATCGGAATGCTAATTTTTGCTTGGACTATCAATCAAATTTAACTAGAGGGTGATTTATATTACAAACCCATTCTTCGGATAGCTTTGTTCATGAAATGAGCAAGAGAAAGGTGTTAAGTTAGAGGAAAATTACAGGCTAAAGAAGAGAAAAAAAAAAAAAAAAAATCAAATATGCTATCAAAACTGTCCCTGTCAATGCAACCTTGGCAAGTGTCGTTCAGCTATGACATTTCCCTACTTAAGGCACTGCTATTTCAGATGTAACAGACAAAGCATTTGCAGTGTAAGCTAGCTCAGGCACAGTTATGTACTCTCAGTATTCTTATACAAGTTTAAATGTTTAATTAAATATCCATTAATTCAAGCCAAGTAATAACTGAAATTAAATTCAAACCCATTTAAGTTTACTCCTAGGCCAAGTTAGTTTAGACTTCAGACCCAAAAGTATATTCAGTATAAAACAATAAATAGGAAGCAAATTTTGTTCTAATTCCTGAATATGAAGCAGGATTTAAGGGAACTCCTTCCATTTATTAGATTCTGATGTTACTTACTCTGGCAAAGAAATTGAGATTTTTGTCAAGACTCAAGTCCAAGCCATGATTTACATTGTTTTTAGCAGATATTCAACTATAGAAAATACATTTTCTATTCTGTACTCTGGAATTTATCACTGCACCCTTGAGTGTGGTCATGAGTTCTGTGTCTTTCACAAATTTACTAAGCAATTACAAAAAAAGAATCACAGAGGATGACAAATTGGGCTAGCCACAACAAAATACCATTTGCTATACCACATATTCTTGCAACTAGCTGTGCAGGAAACACTCCCTCACTAAAACTCAGCTGATATGAAGTTATTGCAACAACATCAGCAACAAAAAGACAACAAACAGCAAACACCAGACCTGAGTAAAACACGTACTTGTAGAAGACGTAACATATCTTTTTTTGGTGCAGTGTTTTGGAAAATGAGCATGCTTGGGAGTGCTTTGATTTATGCAGATTTTTCCAGTGCTTATTTTGGAAGATGTGAGACTTAGATCAAAATCTTCAATATATGCCTCCAGAGCCTCAGATGCAGAGCTGTAAAGCTTGTCCTTATAGTGAATCATGCTGTCTGAGTATGAATTATCACTGTCAATGCTGCAGCTTGCTAGAAGGGAAGACACCGTTGAGTCAGGAGAGATGGCCATGGATTCTTTTAAGGAGCTTGCCACAGTTTTTATCCAGATCTTTATTAGAATCTCCTCTCATCCTTCTAAGCAGTCTAAATGGAAAAAAAACAAAACAGTAAATGATCACTTTCATTGGACTTCCTTCTCATAAACTGAAAATTATATATAATTTCTATTTTTATGCATTTTTTTTTCTAAGAATTACTATTACTATATGTAAGTTCGATACCTACACATGTCATTGCTGGAAAATGAAAGGCAGAAAATAAAGCCTCTAGAAAAAGAAAACATGAAGCCTCTTACACACTGACACTCTGGTGGTGACAAAAAAAATGTAACAAGGGAGCAAGAAAATTTAGCTCCTGATCAGTGCAAGAGAGTTGCTCATTACCCTGTTTTTTGCAAGAATGACATTTCCCATTGCTGACACTTGTCACCAAATGCAATTCTGAAAAGAATATGCTAAACTATCATTAACTTTTGATTTCAAAAACACCACAAAATACTAGTGTCTATG
>VZSV01000098.1:1267754-1282855 GCA_013398735.1 Nothocercus julius
TTTTTTTTTTTTTTTTTTTTTTTTTTTTTGAGAAAAATGTTACAGTTGCTTCAAAACCTTCAAAAGAGTATTCAGGAAACCTGTAAGTATTTACATTTTGTTTGTCACTGTAATGAATATAAGCTTCACTTTTTAACAGTGCCACCCAGGAGCTGACTAGAAAAACTAATCGTACTCTATTCTTCTTAAAACTGTTAAGTTAAATTTTGTTGGCTGTAGAAAAGCTGTTGCGTGTTGTTACGCAGTGTCAGTCACAGTGCTGGCATAGAGAAGAGATGGATTTCCCAAATAATTTTCAAAAGTGCTGTGGAAATTAAATGTTGAATAAATGTTATTATTATGGAATAAGCAAATGTGGAATCACAATTTTAGTCTGAACTTGACAGCTCTTCCTGGCAGGAGAATTCTATTAAAACCATTGCATTTCCATTTCCCTTTCCACCTCTTTATCCTTGTGAAATGAGTGTTATCCACACATACAAACATGCTTTCTCACTCTCCCTCATCTGTCCTTTTTTTGCACTTCTTTCCAGCATCTGAAACGGAGCACATTCTATCAGCAATGAGGGACTCACACAGCCTCTGGGGCAGCAGCTTTATCGGGCCTTCTCTTGAGCTATGAATTCTGTGGAGCTTTTGTTAAGGAGATGGATTTGACCCAAAGGGTGGAGGTCGGTGAGGCAGACTAGGCTGGTTGTCACAGCTTGCAGTCACCAACAGAGCTGGTGATGCTCCCTGGTAATGCTGCCCTCCCTCTGTACCTCTCTCCTGCCTCTGTACCTCTCTCCTGCCTCTGTACCTCTCTCCTGCCTCTGCAGACCTGCTTCTCTTTTGTGTTGCTTGGAGCACTCAGTGATCCCTTAGGAACCAGGATGGGGGAAAAAAAACATCCAGAAGAGATGGATGTGTGTGAAAGGAGAAGAAAAAGATGCACGTATGACATGGCCTGAGCTTTTCTTTTTTAGTGGCCTACTGATTATTCAGTTATGTGAAACATCAATCTAAACAGATATACAGTAGAGAAAATTTGCATCTGGTCTTTTTTTTAATTATTATGAAGAATATGATATGTTCCTGAACAGTGGTATTTTAAATCCAAAAATCTTTTTTTTTTTAGAGAGTTTCAATAACGAAGGTATTCACTACAGAACTCAGTGCTGTAACAGTAGCACTGCTGAAGAATTATGCTATAGTACTATAACGAAAAATAGCTGTTAGAAAACAGCTCATTAGAAAACCTCATTAGAAAATGTTAAGAATACTGTTATTTTAGTAGAAATTTCTATACTTTAGCAGTGACATTATCTGTTCTCTGTCTTAAGATCTTATCCAATACAGGTGAATGCAAGTGAGCAAGAACCTGGATGTCTAGAATTCTTTGCCAAACTTGTTTCCATGGAAGAAAAAGATATGTTATAGTCCCAATCAGTCACATAGTCATTTTTAGCTGTATCAAGTAGCTTTGTCTTAGTCAATTCTTTGTAGTTAGAATAATCATCATGGTGCATTCTGCCCTTTTGTTTAGGAAGCCCCAAATCTGCTTTTTTTTTTTTTTTTTTTTTTTTTTTTAATGGTATGTGATGGATAAGAAGCTGCTGATTTGGTAGGAATAGTAAAGGTTCGTTGAAGCCTGTGGNATCTTTATATGACACACTGAGAAGGTGAATTGGTCCTTAGAATGTTTGACATTGGGTGTTTATTAACCAGGTATTGCAGGCGCCAGCTTCCTTTTAGGTAATTGACAGGAGTATGAACAGCTTGCTCTGCTAGCAAGCAGAGGTCAATATGTGATCTGGTAGTGAAAGCGAATGCAAATCCTGCCTTCAGGGAGGCCAAGTACCCTTCCTTTTATTCTAGCACTTGTATTTTTCAGAGGCCTTGCATAGAGGAAATCCTTCTGACTAACGACTCATACTGAGTTTAGGAGAGAAGATATTACAGGATGGAGGCAAGAGCTGCTCACGAGATTGGTAAACACGATAAGTTCATGGCAGCTGTGGAAATAAAGGGTGTATCCAAATATTCATTCTCTGATTTTTAACTGGTTCTGCCACAGCTTACATTCCCTGTTTTCCAGCAGACACGAACATGTTTTCCATCCTCATCCGTACCTGTCTTAGGTACTGGAGAATCAGGTTTCTGGTGTAGACACATACACCCACACATCACTCACTCCACCAAGGCAGTAAATTGTTGCGGAGTGGAGAAACATACCTGTAATCTTACAAGGGCCGCTATGCTTGCTTTTGCATCTGTTTTTTTTATTTTTATTTTTTATTTCTTTTTCCTTCTCTCCTCCTGACTTACATTCATACATCATCAGGGTCTGCACATTTCTGGTTTCATGAAAACACCTGTGAGAATGGTCTCTTCCCGAGCACCTCTGGTTCCTGCAGCATCCTTCCCCTGTGGGGGTAATTGCTGCTCATAGGTGCTTAGCCGTGATTCACAGTTTCTCCAGAAACTAGGTGTGATAACTGGCTGCATTCGTGAGCAGTTGCCAGCACTGCAGGAGCTTCCTGCTTCCTTATTAGGGGCCCTGTTTCCCACCCAAGCCCCTTTTTGAAATTCCCAGAGGATTGTGGACTGAAATTTGAGAAATGCCAGAATATACTGGATTACAAATCTCACTGCTTATTGTCAATATCAAAATGGATTTTGAAGGTTTTTGTTTGGAAAAAGATAAATTAGTGGATGATTGGATAAATAGTTACACCTATTTGAATGAATAGGTTTCTATCTAGAACTTGACACTAAAAAAGTCATTTAAAATGACTAGTGTCAAGAACGTAATATTCTCACAAAAGAGTTACAGAAGAAGTATTGTTATTTGAAGTTCAATCAATCCAGCAAGTGCTTTAGCTCATTGTAGCCCGGCTTACCCACCTGCTAGATCTAATTCACAAATGGGAATTAATAATTTGTTTTTTTTTTTTTGTAAAACCTAGATACCGTGGAGAAGGGATAATTAAGGAAGTTCCTAGTAAAATTATTCCTTTTATGTATCTTCCTGAATATCGAAACAAGTGGGACAAAGCCTTGCAATCCTACACGCTGTTAGAGAAGATTGACCAGGTAATATTCATTGAATGATTTTTAAAAATTCTTTCTGCCTTTATTGTTGTGATTAATAAGACTTCTACTGGTACAAGGAAACTTCAATCTCTAGGATTTCAATATGAAATATATTCTGATTTGGTAAAAACTTTTTAATTTCTAAATGTGCTAGTTGGTATGAGGCAGGTATGAATTGTGCCCCTCCCCTTAGGAGTTAAGTATTATAAAATAAATAACCCTGAGCATGTCAAGAATTCAGTGGATGGAAAACATCAGAAGTAACCATCAAGTCTCTCATCAAGGATGAGACAAAATCAGAACAAAACTGAGAGAAAGCATCTCTCAGAGTTAGTGTGGCTAGCACAAAATTAAAAAAAAATACTCCTCTAGATTGTTAGAGGGTAAAGTAGACGTTTGAGGAGTTAAATATACAATTATCTCTACTCTGAAAAATGCACATAGCTTCAGGACTGCTTGATTGTGTTTGTGTGGAAAAAAACAGGTAATTTTTATGTGAACAGAACTATTACAGACAGGAATTAGATTGCACTCTAGGGAATCTGCAGATCAGATCCTTCTTAATTTATGTTAGTATTATACATGCTATAGTTGGATACTGTTGTTCATTCTGCTAGATGCTGAGCTATTTTAGATGCACCAAAGTCAGGGATAGCATGGAAATTGAATTGATACTGTACTAGTGCGGTGAAATAATTGCATATTCAGAATTCCAGATATTTTTGGCTTTTCCCAGGCCCTCTAAAAAACAGGACTTTGAAACACCCATGAAAAGTATCAGCCTGTAGCTAACCTTTTGAAAGAGATGGCCCTGCAGGTGGTTTAGAAAAGTCTGAGAATGTATTACACCAGTGTAAATGACTCAAATGTGTGACAGCGCTCTCTATGCTGAGAAAGCAAAAATATTCCTCTTTTCTGCAAAGCTTTCACTTCTCTCTGCCCTGGATCTACCAGTTTGTCAGATTTGTATAGATTTGCAATTTGTATAGTGCTGTCCATGTAACTAAAACTTGGCTTCTTACCTGCTAATTCAACAAACATTTATTTACTTGTAGGATACCGGTATATATCACAGTGTAACACATAGTTATGGCATGGGACTGATCTCATCACGAGATTTTGTTGACTTGGTGCATGTTAAACCCTATCCTGGTGGTATCCTTACAACTAACTGTAAGTTTTACATAACTGCTGCATGTTTATGCATTTTTGCCGCTATCTGGACATGTTTCCCAGTTAGTTCAGCAGCTCAGTCACAGTATATATTATTTGCTCCACGTGTGGTCGTACCAAATTAAATATTAACAAACCAATTTAAAAAAAAATCATATTGCAACTGCCAAAGTTGATCTTCAGAAAAATACTGTGTTGTTTATTCTGCTAACACAAAAAGCTATTAACACATCTGCTAACAGACTGACTCCTTTGTTCAGAACTAAACCACAGCCCAGCACTAGATATATGCAAACACATCTCAATGATAATAATTTTGGGCATACCTGTCCTAACGCCTGTAGAAATTTCTACATATATTGAATTATTTACACAAGTATTTAATGTTGTTTGGGCATTTTGCCTACAGAATACCATTACTAAACATTCTGCTGATCATGTTGTGAGCTTTTTTTTTCTTTTACATAAAAAAAAAATCTCTTCTTGAGTCACATTTTATATATGTAAAATAACTAATTTGATGCTACTTTACTTTTAATGTGGTGATACAGCTGTGAGTGTGGAATATTCAGGATGTCCTCCCTCTCCTTCTTGTGTCCGTGGCTATAACAATCCTTGTGGGTATGTGTGCTCACCCTTACCAGAGTAAGTATTTAAATTCACCTTATGTTATTATCTTCGATTATTCAGTTATCATCTCTATGCAAAACTTAATAAAAGCCATACAAGAGCTTTTTTATTGAACTAGTTATAGTCCAGGGAAACTTCAATGTTTCCTGAAGGTCAGTTTTCTGGCTCAGACAATCTCCTTTTGAAACTATTTAAGGAACCTCATGAGATGTGGAATAGCCAAAGTTCACATCATAGGAACTTTATCCATAATTCATTCATATGAGTTAACGAGACTTCAGAGATGGACAATCATAGCTGGCATTTCAGTAAGTTTAGAAGCAAGAGCAATGAGTGCTAATTAAAGGCTTCTGTTTTTTTCATCCTAGGAACCCAGAGCATTCCAAGTTAGTTGTATTTATTCAGCCAGAATTAGGCGGAATGCTTCCCTACTCTGTGGTGGAGACAGCAATACCTACTACTCTCATAAATTTAATCACTGAAACGAGAGCTGGACTAAAAGGCTTGAAAGACCATAATTAAACATAAATGAAAATTAATATGCACTTATGCCATGTGCATCTTTGATCTGGATTAATTTTTAATAGAGGATGAAGTTTAGTATTTTAATTGTGGTTTATGTGGAAATGTGTAAAGCTTATCTGTTAAATATTATGAACCCTATTTTCTTCTGCTCGTGGGAGTTATGTCAGAATTTATACTGAAGTGCCATCAAAAATACAGGATGTAGCTTTCAATGTAATCCAGTGATGTTTTGTAATATTTTTGCACTTTATATATAGTTATGTGTGAATACAGTGGTGTAAACTATAGCAATGTTAAAATACAGTAATCAAGAATATTTTACCATAGCTTTAAACACATTTTGATAATTTTTTACCTCAAAAGTATGTACTTTTGACCAACATAAGCAAGTATCCTGCATACTAGAGACTTTAAATATGTTTATTTCTACAATGTGTAACAGCAATTAGCAACTCTTTCAGTGTTTTGGAATTAAACATCTAAAGAGACGCATTACAAACTCAATTTAAATCATCTCATTAAAAGCTGGTCTGTAACTCAGTTGTGTCTTTTCATGAATCCTGAACACCAAACCCACAGGCACTGTTTTATGCTGCACACTGTCCAGGAATAGTCTGGTGACAGATATTTTATACACATATGATATAATATTATAAGTTTTATATATACTTGTTTTAGCCTTAGCCTTCAGTCTTTCTAATGCTTCTAGTTACCAATTAATGGCAGGAAATATTGACAAATCTGGCAGAAAGTTTGAGTCACAGAAGCAAAGGTGTAAGCTAAAAGAATAGCGTGTACCCAGATTTCAGCTTTAGATCTTCCTGCCCTCCCATGTTGCTAATAACACCAAACAAGTAGTAGTACAAGTCAACAAAACATGAATTCAAAAGGTGTTTTTCTTCCCTGCAGTCAGTATGTTACATTATTAACAGTGAATACACAATGGCATTTTTTCCAAACCAAACTAGTATTTTAGGACAATGTAAGATTTATCAAATCGTGCTTACAAAATAAGGGGCAAGTCTAAAAGTCTCAAAGAAAAGCAAGATGGGCTAATTACTCTTTAAACAAGAAAACACTGGCAGTCATTATGTCAGATTACCAAAATATATTTTTAATATTCACATCTTTACAATCTACATTGTTTTCCATAAAGTGAACTGTCTTTAGTGCCCATTCTTGTAGTGCTCTTTCGTTCTGAAAGTGTTTCATTGTGGTTTAAAATATCGTAGTAAACTAGACTGTGACAGACATGATGCTGTATTCTTTCTTCCTCTGCTTGTTTTAGGTTTTTCAGGGCGTTTACCCATAAACATTTTGGATGTAAGTTCTTCATTCTTTCAATCAGCTAACAGTTCTGCTTGCACAGTTGCAGGGAGTTCAAAAAAAGTCTCTGGGTCAACATTAAGAGGAAATGCAATTCCCTCTTGGCTCCCAGAGGCTTTAGCCTCAGAGGTCATTCCAAAGGCTTGCTCATCCTTACCCAAGCCAGGGGCAGGCAGAACAGTTTGGCTGGCTCCAGCTTCCAAAGCCAGCAAGTCTCTCTCTCTGAAATTCACAGGGTCCTTAGGCTTTGCTTCCACATCAGCATCTGGCATTGTATTTCCAGGATCCTCGGAAGAACAACGGGCACTGGAGCTGTGTGCCAAAAGGGTTTCAGAGTTGCAAGCCCCTGTGACATGCATACTGCACCCTGGGGCGTTTGTGTCATTACTTACTCTTTTGGAACTTGGAGAAGGGCTATTTATCTCTTTTAGAAAACACAATGATGACTGACTAAAAGCAGTCTCTGTGGGGATTATTTTTCTTGTTCTTTCAGAAATTATTTCTTTCTTAATATCTTCTGGAAGTTCCCTGAAGACTTCCTGGTCAATGTCACCAGGAGACAAATGAAAGGGGAAGTTGGGAGTTCCAGCCTTTCTTTTACAGCTTTGCTTTTCTTCTGAAAAACTTGTAATACGCATTGGTGTATTTCCAGTTCTGTTGAAATTCTCATTACAAGAGCCTGCCTGTCCTTGTGAGACATCTTCCCTTTTCTGGGGTATAACAGGCACATTTGTTTAAAAAAAAAAAAAAAAAAAAAAAAAAAAAAAAAAACACAAAAAACATAAGCACATACTGTATGTATTAATGACTAAATACTATTTTACTAACAGTGAATTCTTCAAATCATTAATAGACCATAATCTTTTCTCCTTATGAGCAGCGTTTTCTTTTTTCTAATCTTTTTTTTCAAACAATCTTCAAGGCAGATACACATAGGGATCCTCTTCTAATTTTGAAAGAGCAAATATTTTTATGTTACATTTTACTGTTTAAAATATTTGGGGAAAGTTGGAATATGCCTTAGCAATAAAGACCTAAAACTTAACAATATGCAGAATTATGTCAAGACAAAACCAGTACATTTATCATACAAAGCACAAATCTTGTGGAAACACGGGTAAATGTTTCCCCAGACAATCCCTATATGGTCCAGCATGTGGAACTGAGGGACACCTCTGTTCAATGCAGAGCAGGAATCAGAAGCTCAGCAGATGAGAACTAAGGGCTACTGGCCAGCAGAGGACTGAATCTTTGATTGATTTCTAGTCTAAACAGGAAGACTTTATGAACACAGAGGAAGTGGGATGATCAGATCACTCTAAATGCATTTCTATAATAGCAACAAGATAAAATCTCACTGATGTTTGTAATCTAAGGTAAAAATTAAAGTTCATATTTAAATCAGATTTGATATAGTTTAACTAATGAAAGGAAACAAACATGTAGCATTTGCTCAGAAGACTCCAAATGAATCTTTCTTTTTACTACAAAAATGCAATTTGTGATCTTAAAGCTTCCAAAACATTAAGGTTTAAATCTCTGTATAGAGACAGAAGTATCATCTCAGAACTTACTTAACCAGAAAGAATTTTCTCAGTACCTTTCAACTTACCTCGATGTTTTTACCAGAAGCTGAAAGCGGGGACACCTCTGTTAGATAAAAACCAATTGATCCTTTCTTGCTGCTCGGAAGATCTTTGAGGTTGGAGAAGCAGACACTCAGAAGAGTGAGATGAAATGGGAGCTCTACATTTATCATCTTGCGAAAGAGCTTCATTAGGATATCAGCCAATGGGGGTATTACACTGCTGCTTTCTAATGCAAACAGTTGAAAAAAGAAATGTATGCCATCAAAAGCTTTCTGTAAACAACAAAGAGATTATGATTTAAGTAGCAAAGTACAAAGGCAAAATAGTAGGCACTCTTAATTTTACATCCTGACCTTCATCATTTGGCATGTGGACAAAAATAGAGATCAATAGTAACCTAAAAAGTTAAAAATGTAAATAAAATGCTATTCTTCAGATCTTGAGAGTATTTAGTATTTACAGTACCATATACATCCTATGAGGCAACGCTTACCTTGGAAGATAAATTCCTCTAATATTAAACTCTAAAAATCTTTCCAAGATAGTCTCTTAAAATAACAGTCCAAGAGATTTCTCCCTAATCACTATGTCACAGGTCATTAAGATTTTGCCCTGTCATGTATGCCCTGAACTGAATGCGGAGTGCTTTCCTCCCCCCAGATTACTGAATCTTACTGAAGGTACCTTAACATTAGCACTTAGATTAGAAGAGGAGTTACAGAATTCTTGCCAAGCTGAGTAGGGTTGAGAAATGATCTAGCACTAACGAAAAAGGCCTTTACAGGGCTACATGTTTATTACATCAAGACTGGTAATACCAGCACAGTTTACTGGGATTTGCATGACTGGAGGAGACAACAATAATTTTCAGCCACTTGCAACACAGCAGGAATCTACAAACAATTTAGAAGTAAAAAGCTGCATAGAATCTCAGTGGATAATCTGGGACAGTGAGAGGTAATTTGGGAATTCATAAAGCAACTCAGGGAACAACGATTCTTTATGTTACTGTAGCAGTGATTCAGCTTCATCTCCTCGCCCCCCTATTCTGAATTGAAGTGTCAAATTAATTGCAATTGCTGCTTAAGTTAGAAAGCTTAAATTTGAGAAAGATGAGCGCTATGTTATTCATTTTCAAAAGTACCTCAAAAAGAGACATTTTACTACAGATTCCATTTATCTTATCTGGGAATATAATTCAAATCCATAGCAAAGGCAAGCAGATAATTAATGTAGGAAGCAGCATCCCCCACCTACCTTCCAATTTGATGTTTCTAATCTGGCAAAGCTGAATTAAAACTTGACAGTAACACAGAAATTCACTGTAGGAAGAACTTATATATATCTTTTAGCATATCTCATCAAGATATATCCATTACTAGTAAGGGAAAAGCTTCCAACTATTAGGTCTGAACAATGTTATTTTGAAACTAAATACTGGAATTTTTCAGCAAAACAAATTAAGATTTGCTTCTCAGTCCAGTTGGCATGTACTACTCTGACAGTCATAAAACACTGCAGTAGATTCATTAGCTTTTCTCAAAACATTATCTCTACTTCTAGGTTTGTTCTAATGCTCATACCTGACTGCAGCACCACTTAACCAATATTTAAAATACAATTTTCAGGCCAGTTAAAAGATAGCAGCACAAAGTGGTTACTTCAAAAAATTCAAGGCTTACCTTTTCCAAATTTCTGAATGAGATGAGGTGGAATAGGACACTGACGGCTTTCCCGATTAAACCACTTATTAGTTGAAGAGAACTGGCGGATGGCCAGTCTTATTGTGTGTGGTTTTCTTCCATCTTTATGTATTCTAGAGAACATTGAGAACATTAACATGCAGAAAACGATAACTATTCTGACAAATATTTTTCAGGGGCCAAGGAAACTGTCACAACATCTAGTTTAAGTTACAAGGCCATTTAATGTAAACATTAGGGATCTCTCTCAATTCCTAAATGAATCACTATGGATTATATGGGGAACATTTGGTCCTAGCTGTATCCTGTATAATCCAGTATCTGTAACTATGAAAATGAAATGAATATACTAAGGGACTGAAATTAGAAGAAGTCACACATTGAAAAGAAAGATTTAGGGCTTTTCATAGAAAGTAAGGGAGATGAGGGAAGATGCTCTAAAATACTGTGATACATCATCAAAACAATAGAAAAGAATCAACAAATGGAAAAATGTACAAAAGTTTGTCAAGGAAGCTGCATGGGAAAGGCACTGCTGGCAGCCAGCCAGTGAAGGAGGATGCAAAAGATAGTTTTAAGAAAATATTAAGGCAAGCAGGAAGAAATCCATGACTTGAGACGAGACCAAAGCAAAGGAGAAGAGCAGTTGGAAAGGCAGGTGCTGTCCTTCAAGGGCATTTTGCTGGAAGAAATATTACGAAGTATATAGTATACCTTACATATGCTCAAAGTCCTTTCACGACACAAAGTCAGTCAGCATAAGAGTACTGAAGACAGTCACCTGTCTAAGAGGTTAGCAAGCAGCTCTTCAATTTTCTCTTTAACTTGCACTTCTGTTGAACATTTTTTAAAGGAATCTTCTTCACTAAGGGACTGAAAAAAAAAAGTCCTTTCAATTTTATAATTAGTTAAAATTCTCAGCAAATCAAATATGCAGAATGAAATTTAAGATGCCTTTGACAGTCAGAGCTCAACTGATTTTAAGGTGCATTGTACCTTAATATTTCCTAAGTTATACTAGGGAATATATATACAAACCTGTAGGAATTGTTATATTAAAGTATCCCTACAAGTAGGAATCATTTCAATTAGTCTAGTGAAGCTATGTAAGAATCAAAGCATTTTTTTCCCTTTTGAAAAGCACTTCAGAACAAGACTTGTACCTGAGGAGGGCCCGATGGAGTCACTGGGGAGTCATCCTCTCCATAGCTGAGTTTTTGGATACGCTGAGCGGTAGAAACACCAAGTTCCTTCTCTAACACAGCAGGTGAAACCGCTTGGAGATCACATACACTTTTAAGACCCAGCATTTCAAGGTGTTTACTAGTTTTATAGCCAATGCCTAATTAAAAGGGATATTAAATACACAGAAAAGTTACTGAAGGGTTATTGTTAAAGGCTGACAGACCAATCAACCAAAACATCTACATCTCCTGCAGTCAAAAGCATCCAGTAGCACTGGGAAAAAATAAAGGGGGAATCTGCCATTGGAAAAGACACATGGAGGCAGAACAAAGAACTGCCAAGGTCTGTAGTCTAGATTATTATTTCTTGGCCAACAGCACGGTGTCAGCATAGAGTAACTAGAAAAGTGCTTGCTCAGAAAATTGTCTCAAGCTCCAACAGACTGTTTTAATAACCCTCAACAGACTTTTTGGTCATCAAATTAAAAAAGAAAGCTGCATATAAAACCTAATACCAGCCACACTGCTTGAGCCTCAGTAAAAATAAACTTGAAATTAAGTTTTTTTGAATCCTAAAAGAATGCTGTAATGCTTCATTTTTAGTTGTGTCACAGAACTGAACTGCTTTTGCAAAGTAAAATCCAGAACAGTGTAAGAAATGAGAAAAAAAAAAAAAAAAAAAAAAAAAAAAGGCAACAAAGCCCTAAACACAGCTCTAAATCCTGCCGTTCCCTTTCAGGAACTTGATAACTTGATTGCAAAATTATTTCAGATACAGCTTTTGGAGTATCATTTTTCTCCTACAGGTCAGAGCTCTCAGTTTGCTCTCATGCTCACAGTACCAGCCTCTTACCGGGCACTTTGCTGATGTGCTCAAGGTTGCGCATCAGATCCTGGGAACTTTCAGGCAGGAGAAGGGTTTGTTGGTTGGGTTTGAAGGTCCCAGACACCAGCTTGGCCAGCACTTTGTTGGCAGCCACCCCGGCACAGCCCGTGAGGCCCAGCCTGGTGTGCAGAGCTTCCCTCAGCTCTTCTGCCACCTGAGAGCCGAGGACTAGTCTCACATGCACGGGGTCCTGGAAATCGACAGCTGCAAAGGAGAAAGGATGTGGGGCTTGGAACACAAGTAGTCACTCTGCTAAGTTTCTGTAAGACACAGAGTTTTTTGCAAAATTGATTAAAATAAAAAATGTGTGGTCCCATGGCTCACATGCTACTGCCACGGCTTTAGCATCCAAGCTTAAGCTCACTCACAGAAACCCAGTAAAAAGAGAAGAATGCTATTTTTCAAAAGCAGGGGTATATTCTTCAAGAATAACTAATGTTTAGGGAGCATTTCAAGTATCAAATATACCTGTACACATCAAAGGCAAGTTTTAAATCAGATTCTTGCATCAATGTAACCAAATCAGAGGTTTAGGAAGGCCTGCCACCTAGGCTTTTAGTACTCAGATGCAAACAGTCGTGAGGAAAGAGACTTTTGACATGTTTTCCCTTCTCCTCAATCCATATCCAAAATGCTAGAAATAGCTCAAAGTAATATTACATCTGGGAAAGAACAATTGCTTTCTTCCCTAATATAAAAGACAAGATTTTTCCAACTGGCAATAAAGTTCAAACTCAGCAAAAATTCTAAATGTCTTAGTACATTAAAGCTATCTTAAAGGGGAGAGAAAAAAAAAAAAAAAAAGACTATAGCAACTGTACCCCTGAATCACTCTGTACACTCCCCTGCTGCACACTTGCTTTTTGTGCAAAATAATCACAACACCGATTCCCCTTTGTGATTCCCAAGCACCGAGAACAAGCCTAGAGTAACTGAAGTTGCCAACTGCTTAGCTTTAGACAACACTTGGAAGCAGACAGATACTTTGGGTTGAACTTCACAAGGATTTAAACTATTTCTCAATAGAAAGAAGGCTCAGCTCACCTTGGTTGTTGTATATATGGCCAGACAGGCATACTCTGGTGCACCCACTTTGTTGTAGCCGTTTTAGTCTTTTCTCTACAATCTCTGTGATATCCACAAAGTTTTCATCAAACCCAAGTCTTTCCACCAGTGGACAAAATTCTTCCAACAAATCTAGGAAGAAAAGAAAATAACCACAGATAAATCATACACAACCTAAAACTGAGGTTTCATTTTTGCATCAGCCCACAGCAGACTCCCCACAGATGCAAGGAGGATTCTTGCATGAATGGAGGTGGTATCACCTTCTGGATAAAAGAAACCCAAACACAACACAACAAAAAATAATATTACTGCACATGCATGTATGTGCATGGAGTTTAACAGAGAGTCTTTGTCCTCTACTGAATAATGGCTGGTTTGTACCTGTAACCTTGTATGACGTTTCCCTGTAGTGAGTTAGATCCTCTCCATTAACCAGTGTCAGCTGAGGAAACTTCTCTTTAGCATCCCTGACGAGCATCATTTTCTTAATTCCAAGTTTTCTGGCTTCATAGTTACACGTAACGACACAATTTTTTTGTTGCACACCTGAAAAGTAATGGTTAAGTGATTTAAAAAAATTAGGTTTTGCTGTATTTCACAGAAGTCCTCATTATTCCACACCATTGCCAAAATCTGCAATGCACACAGATCAGAACACAGCATTACAAAAAAAAAAAAAAAAAAAAAAAAAAAAAAAAAAAAAAAAAAAAAAAAAAAGGGCAAACAAAAAATAACTCTTATTTTAGAAGACCAAGAGAAAGACAAATCTCTTAAGTTACTGAAATGATGATGGTGAGTGAAATGTTCTCACTGATGGCGAGAATGTTTTAGCTATTTTTTTTTTTTTCCATTTTACTATCACACTCAATTTGGGGCCTTTTCAGACAACTGTATCTGGAAAAGTGCTCTTTATAAAATAGTCAATTTACAAAGTACTTTCTCCACTCATCCTGAACACTGACAGCATTGCATTTATTCCTAACTTCTGAATGGAATAAA
This sequence comes from Nothocercus julius, assembly GCA_013398735.1. Lineage (NCBI taxonomy): Eukaryota > Metazoa > Chordata > Aves > Tinamiformes > Tinamidae > Nothocercus > Nothocercus julius. The sequence continues at coordinate 1,281,913 of VZSV01000098.1, forward strand.
GTACCTTCTGAGCATGACAGTGTCAAAAGGAACAGACTCGTCTGTGAGCTGAGCCCTCTCTTTGCTCATGCACAGCATCAACCATCTCCAGTCCCTGCTGCTCAGACGTTGCCAAGCGCCTGTCCTCCTCCTCAGGAGGATTTCCCAGTCTTGTACTCACGCAGCTACGTGGAATCATCCAGCCTGCCCCTTGCTCACGGCGGATGTGGTTAGAGCCACTGCGCTGCCTGAACACACGTAATCCCCAAATTAACCAGCAGCAACGCAACTCATACCCAAAGGCTTGTCTCTCAAGTCAGGATTACGGATCATTTCTACTTGTGCATAAAAGCAGTCCAAGTCAATGTGAACAATCACTCTGCACACCGAAACGCGTGTACTCTGGCCTTCTGCAAAGAAAATAAATAAAAATTACCAGCAGCCTTATGTATCACATAACAAAGCTTAAAAAATAGATGTACATACCAGCAAACATACTACAAGGTTTTACATTAACTGTAACACTACATAAATTCTAGAATTTATGAGTGTAATCAATCCACAGCAAGTCAGCGTTCTAATAATCATTTTCCCCTATTTTCACATAGCCACCTGGATTTCTTTTCTCCTTGAACCATTTCAGAGCATTTTACTGACACAACATCCTTTCACGGCGAAGTACTGAAACCTCTTTTTAATACATTTCTGGAATTTTTTTTCTTAGCTTAGATGTGAACATTATGCTTCACCGACAGAGCTAACCCCTTTACCTCTTCTGCAGCATACCCTTCACAAAACTTCAGCTTGGGGACGCTTTCAAGTACATTAGGAAAGCGCGTTCTAAAAGTCTGAGATGTTGAGGCTCTCCCAAAGGCAGCCAGTGAGGACTGGAACTGATCAGCTGCCAAACAGCAACCCTGCTATCTATTGGCGGGGGAAGGCCAATTTGTTTCCTTTTTTTTTT
>VZSV01000098.1:1289442-1303750 GCA_013398735.1 Nothocercus julius
TGAAGGTAATTAGAGCATTGGACAAGTTCTAGAAGTGCAGTCTAAATCTTGGAAATCTGTTTTGGGTTCTGTGCAAGAAAAATACAGCCAGCATTAGCTACTTATTAATTTATTAGTGCTTCTCCCATTATGTTTTTCCTGCAGTGCATCCAGTTTATGGGATGATCTTAATTTAGCAGAAGTTTGAGTTACTATCATGTTCTCCTAGTGTCCTCTGGATCTTTTCTCCTTCACTGCTCATAGTTACACTGCTTTTCTAAACTTACAGGAAAACCAAAGCAAGGACAATGATGATAAAAAATGAGTTACCCGAAGGTTCAGTGGGTTTTTGTTGGTTTGTTTTTTAGTCTTTCTCTGATAATTTTTAGCTTTCAGTTGTAGTGTTTTAAGTATCTTTTTGTTGCTTTTTGGAAGGAGAAACTACAAACTCACATCAGTCATGTTAGAAGCCTAGTGCAGTACAGGCTCTGTGCTCCCCACCTGCTTGACCATGAAAATCCATGCCAGATAAATCAGAGTTACACCTGAAACAAAGCACTCAGGTTCCTGTTCTGGCAAAGGTGCTCAAGCCTTTTCAATGCAGCAGGTGGCCTGCCAGGCTGGAGGCGTCTTTTCCAACCAAGAAAGGACATTTTTGGCAGTGCATTGCTTGCTTACGCAGAAGAGCACAGCCTTGTACAGCAGGAGCTCTGTTCCACGAGGACGTAATGGAGTCCTCTCTCTCAGGAAGGCACCTCTTCAGACTGAGACTTTTAGGAAGCAGAAATGGAGCTAAAATATTTTCAGAAATAAAAGATAAAGATCTAGAGAATAACCATTTAAGGTTCACCAGTCTCATTTGCCTTTGGTGAGTTAGTGTGGCAATATAAACTCGATGTACTATGGTGTTTAAAAAAAAAATGTTGTTGCAAGGGAAATCAGGTAATCAAGTTCTGAGTTTACACCAGTCATTACTGAGTCCTTAAATGTATTTGAGTATTTGCAGTCCTTTTCTTCGAGAAAGGATCTCTTACAGTGGTTGTAGCTAACTTTTATTTCCTAGATGAATAAATCTACCATGTGCCCTCAGAGGTCAGCTCCATAGGAGGCTTTAATGAGCAGCTGTCTGGTATTAGGTTTGCTTGAACATAAGATCAAACAACTAATTTTACTGTGGGCTTTCTCTGGCCTTATTTACTACTGCATCGTGAAATACTCAGATATATGTTCAGTCTCCTTGCTTTCCTGGGCTTCATTCCCATTCTGTGGAACAGAGTGATTGGCAGAAGTACTTGGCCTCACTCTACCTCTGTCAGGTAGCCAAATTAACGTGTCTTTAACCAGAGCTGCCATTTCCGAGGTGGTTAGTATCGTTCCTCCGTTGGTGTCTCCCTTTGCAGCATCCCTGCAGCTCATCGACTGGACCCCCCAGAAACAGAACTGTACAACTGCTGGAAACCCTTGGAAAGCTAGTGGGATTAACTTGCTTAAACTGACCCTGGGAGAGGAAGAAGTGTGAAATTAAGGAATATATCTTCTGTGAGATCACCTCTTTCTTCAGTTTCTTCTTATTTTGGTCATTATGGGTCAAATTTGTCCACTCAGTTATATGGGTCAAAACATTTGGTCAAAATGGCCATTGCTGCAAAACTGAGCTGCTTTAAGAAGAAAAAGAAAAGAAAAAAAGAAACCAGAAACATCTGCCTACATTGAGATTATTGTTCTCATAAGCTGAGCTACTATCTTGCCTCTAAACCTGGGCATTTTGAGCTGGAAGAGGAGGGCAGATAGGGAAATACAAGCAGGTTTTGAGGTACAATGAAGTTCAAGGTAGCCTCCTTGTACTAACATTAATTAACATGTTCTCCTGTTCTGCTGCAAACATCTGAAAAAGTGTCTTTATTAATAAAGTTCTTGAAGGGTCATTATATAATGTAACAACTTGCAGCCCACCAAGAACTTCCATTTGTTTAGCATGTGAATTTACACAAGGGCTGTGCTCCCCATTTTATCCTGTAGAATGTGATTTGAGGCTTGGTAGCGTCGTTGAGTGACTAGCTTTTAGATTTGCTGCAGATACTTTTGTGGTGTAATATATATTACATTTCTACTTGGGGAAAAATACGGAAACATTTAACTGAAGTTAACTTTTTTTTTTTTTTTTGATTACAGATTGTTAACTATATTATGCATGTTTTGGTAAGGTTAAACACTTTTCAGCGTTTATCAGAATAACAGTCAAGAAATCTATTGTATAAGATATAATTGGAGATACTTCTGTGTGATTCCACATTTATCTTGCAATTTTAAATTGTCTCAATGTTGGGTCATGCTATAATTTAGTCAGAGCACAGCTCCCCGTGTCACAGCACCCTGAAAGGCCTCTTTCACGGCCGCCTTCTTGCATGAAAGAAGTCAGTGTGGAGTTACGGCATGTCCAGAACATGTGGATGAGGGCAACTTTTACTGGTTTCCTCCATATCTATGTAATTTCTTGAAAAAAATGTACCGATCCATATGTCTGACTTTTCTAGCAGTGTAAATTTTAGAATATGTGAACTCAAAGGTACGTTTTAAAAATCTTTTACAGCAAGGGTGAGTTTGAAGTCTGAGACTTCTTCAACATCCTTTGCATTTTGACTTCTAAGATACCTCCTTTATCCAGAGTCTCTCCTCAGTGAACAAAGTGTAGAAACCTCTCCTTCTACCCTTCTTTCCTACAGAAAACCATGTTTGAACCTATATTTGTTAGGAGGTCCTAGCCCCTTTTTTTTAAAAAAAAAAAAAAAAAAAAAAGGCAGAAAAATGCTGCTTCTTTGAAGTCCTATATGGAGGCATACTGTTTTAAATAGACTCTGTAACATCACCTTTTCCATTAGTGCATATGAATGATTTTCTGACTGTTCAGATAAAGTCTCTGCACATAACCCTTCTATTTGACTTTTATGCAGTGGAATTTCTCTGCAGGTAAGAGAAGTGAGGAGACTTTGCAGCAAGAGCAGAGTGGGGATTAAAGATAATCTTTGAATGATTCTGAAATTAAGTTTTTCATTATCTTAACAGCCTACTTTTTCAAAGTAGAAAAAATTAAAATGCTGCTTCCTTGAAACCATAGGAAACCCCAGAGGTGTTTTGTTTGCCTCCAAGTGAGGTGAAGCCTTAAGGTTTGCACCACACATTTTTTCTCCATCACCTTATTTCTATATCAAATGAACTTTCAGAAACCTCACAGTGTGTAACAGTTAAGGATAGGGAGGTTAGGGGTAGATGGAATTAGCTGGCATGTTCGGTAGATTTCAATAGATTTTAAGAGTTTGCACCAAAATAATGTCCTGAGTTAGGCAGGAGGAATGTGTCCCAATCTGCTGGGCTTTGGTGAGCTGCTCTACTAGTGTCATTAGATATCATTGAAACTGTAGAAAGAATGGGAAATATGAATGGTTAAGGTATGGGTTGAGGAGGAAAAGCAGTAGGTGTTTGTAAAACAATAGCTTCTTGGTTGTAGGAAGTTACTTATGGAGCTGCACAAATGTTTTTCTTAGAAATAATCTGATAGTAATAAATATTAATTTAGATGCACAAGTGGTGTGTGCAATACCTCATGAGCAAGTTTCATATCAAGGACACCATCAGAAAAGTGAGTATCAGGAAATAATCAGGAGGAACTGGGTAACTTTAAACAAAAGGGAAATATCTAAGATGAAACTATCAGGGAGTTAGAGAAGGCTGTAGAGACCGATGTTCTGAAGGGCTAACAACAGGAGTTGCTGCTTTTTGTCGGAGATGGTTTAAGTGGCTGGAAGGAAATGACGTGTTGGCCATGATGGGAATAAGACCTGTTTCTGGGAAGCCAGGGAAGGGATGTTGCTGGGTGCTGCCTTGGGCTGATGCCGCTTGGAAAGGGCCTGGAACAGTGTGGACAATACCGGACAATGGACAATAACAAAGCGAATTCTGTGCTAATCTGGAAAGGATCCATGGCTGACATTGGGAAGCAAAGTGGAGAGATTCCTCTCTGTAAATCCATCTGCCTTTTTAACCCATTCTTTTCATAGCAAGTGAAGGCCACTGTAGCAAGTCGATCTCATTCTTCACTCTGGTGTGGGCAAACATGAAAGCAGAAGCCATGCATAGATTACCAAATACACTTCATTAAAAATAATATTAATAAAAAAAAGGAATAGCTTCTTTTTTTGTGACACTGACCAGTTTGTAAAAGATTTTTTTCAAAGTGTGCACTCTTTAGCTTTTGGCTTTTTAAAAAAAAATTGTTTTTTTTAATCTCATCCTAAAAGCGTGCTTCTTATCCCAAATTCAAGGTGAAAATGGATATTTTGCTGATGGATTTCAGCCTGCCACTACTAACAACTTCACAATTAATTTAAGTGGTAGATTTTGTGCTGTGAATTGAAACAGCCTTTCATGCCACCCCTGGCAATGATCCACGCAGAAACAAATTAGGAATATTGGATCACATTCTTTTGTTTGCTTTTAGATTAATAGTAGTGAAAAAAAAGTTAGAAGCATAAATATTAGAATTAAAAGGTATTGGATGTATCGATAAAGTTTGCTTGTGAATTCTGTTTTCAGAGTTCTACGTGAAGAATTTTTAGTGAAGCTAGGCTGGTAGCTGCCCAACTGCTGGAACTCCAGGTGTATGGGAGGCATCTCGTCAAGGAAGCTGGCAAGGAAAACTTAACAGAAGAGAATTTTCCTGATGAGAGTCCGTTAGTTCCTTTCAGAGTAAAAGAAGGTGGTGATACAGGAAAATGAAAGAATGAAATGAATGGTACAAAAATAAGTATAGAGCAGAAGATGTATTTTTCAAACTTTTATATCCTTCTTTGGTTATTTAGCTATTGGCTAAAACAAATGAATGTATACATGTTTTAATTAAAAAAAAAAAAAAGAGGGGAGGTTTGGAACAGAGAACATAAACACTGACTTGAGGGTTTGCTTGAAGTCGGTGTTTTATGTTCCAGAGGAAGGTTGGAAAGGCAGCTTGCAACGGGAGGCTTCCTTCAGGAAATTCAACCATCCCACTCTGCCATTGGAGAACGGGAACGTTTGGGTAGGCAGCCAGTGTTTCTTGACAGTTATTTTTTTCCTAAACTTGTCTCACATGAGTGCCTGAAGAAAGAACATAGACAACATACATGATTATTCTAGTGGAAAATTTTGTTGTCACACAAGGGACTTGCTCTGTCTCTGACCTTCAGCGCAGGATTTTTCCTGCCGTTAGCGCTAAGGCACTAATTTCCACTATTTAAAGTAAAACTCAAGTGTGTTGTGTTTAGTTTGGCATATAACATAGCTTCAATTCTCCACCTAATGAGACGTGGGATAGGGTTTGGGGGAGGGAGAGCTCGGGTTTTTTTCCCCTTCCCACACCCGTCCTTGAGGAGGTTAGCTTAGATTGCAATCTGTTTTAAGACATTTTTTTTTTTTTTTTTTTTCTCTTCCACTCTTTGCCTCTTGTTAATTATCTTTCTGTATTTCTGGATTCATTTAAATAACTTTTTAAACTGTTTGTCTTAATTAGGTGTTTTTCTCAGAATCCAATACATATTCTTCTCTGTGGAAGTTCTTGCCTAGAGGTATTTGTACATTTGAAAAAAAAACACTTTGGAGAAGTGAAGATGACAAAAATCTTTAGTATCTTTCTGCACAAAAGAAGTGGCCTAAAAATGCTGTGAGCTCAGTTAATCTGGCAGGTTTCAGCATTCTGGAAGCTTTTGACATTTGGATTAAATTTGTTGTATAGAAATTTGCATTAGACATTCAAGTGACTGTTGTCCCCATGGAATGAATATTTACCGTTTTCCTGACTATCGGTGTTGAGAGGCCATCATCAGCTGGTGTTGCAGTCTGAGAGTTTTACGTAGCGTTTCTTGGCGATTGGTTTTCTGCCAAGCATTTGGCACTAGGCAGCACTACTGCCCCTTGCAGCGGAGGTAACTTTACACAGCTTTTTTTTGTCAATAAGCTGCACTTTGGCAGGGCCCCGCGCACGGGGCCTGCAGGCTGATCAGTCAGTCTACTTGAAGCCTGGAGGTCAGTGCTGACAGTGCAGGTATGGTATGTGTGTGTGGCTGTACTGGGTGCTTGGGACCACAGGATAGATGAGCGGATAGGAAATTCTGTAATATGAAGATTAGTAGAAATACTACTTTCGTAGGATAACTGTAAATTGGATATTTGTTGGCGTTACGCAAAACTCAAAGCTGGGAATTTGGGATAAGTGGGAATAGTTCCAATGAAGCTGATTTGGGTAAATTCTGTGTAACTGATGTCATCTGTTGTGCTAGGAGCTACCATTCATGTGCACGGTTGCAGCTTTGGACCTGCTTCCTATTTTGCATCACCTTGCTTGCTGCTTGCTTGCCTACTGCTCGGTTACTTTTCTGGCTTTGCTCACCAGTGTTAGTGGCTGACTAGGTAAGTGCTGTTATGTCACCCCGAGCCCTGGCTCTGCGCTGCTGCTCAGGGCCAGGCTGTTTCTTAGCTGAGAAGGTTGCTGTTGAATCTTGTTGGGCCCTAGCCAGCCTTCAGTTCAGACTCTGCCTTCGGTCCTTATACTTCGTGCAGGGAGGTCCCTTCACTTGTGCACAGTCTGACACCCCATTGCACACTGCTTATTTTGAGTTTAGCTTAGAAAAACTGCCAAGGCAGCTTTCCTGGTGTCCATCAGCCTGAGGCATAAGTTAAATCTTAGGCAATGGATGGGACTGGATATGCAGAGTTTGGGCAAATATCATTAATCAGTACAAGAATGAACATGCCACATGGAATAAAGATACGGAAACTTCACAGATATCTGACCAGGTATAAAGCCTGTTACAAGAAGTCAAGGTTGTATCCTGTTGTACAACAAAACATACTAAAGTGTTTTCTTCTTTTTAGTCCAAGTGGTAAGAAGTTCAGAAGCAAGCCTCAGTTGGCAAGATACCTGGGAAACACTGTTGATCTCAGCAGTTTTGACTTCAGAACGGGAAAGATGATGCCCAGTAAATTGCAGAAGAACAAACAGAGACTAAGGAATGATTCTCTCAATCAAAATAAGGTTTGTTAGTAAATACTGTGTTTAAGGATATCCTAAAAAATCCTTTCCTATAGTTCATTTAGCAATTTCTTTTCTGCTTAAAGCAGCCTGCTTCTGAGATGTACATGTATGTTTAATTTTTAGTAGTGGTAGATGCAAATTTTTAAATAGAGGGAATGCTCTGCTACTACAAAGAAAATTTCAAGGTGAGGTTAAATATGAAAAAAAAGGAGTAATTCAGGTGTTGGCTTGTGACTAAAGAGAACAAACATCATTGCTAGTCATCTACCTGAATAATATCCTTCTAAATGAGGAGAGTTATGACTCTTAGCACCCATAGATTCTCCTGTGCAAGTTATTATGTTCATCTTCCTGTTCTGAGCTGAAATAGTTCACATTTTTAATATGTGCCAGGAAGCTTGTTTTCTGAGGCAACTGTATTTGTCTGTACAGATCTGGGTGTCTGTTTATAGCTGTGCGGCTAAACAACGCCAGGTATTTTTTCTGTGTTTGTTTGAAGACTGGGCCTTTCTTAATTGATGCAGATTGTTCTCTTATTTATTTATTTTTTAAAACAACACTGTAGCTTTCCAAGTGCTGAAGAATACAGCAGTTATACAGTAACTTAAAAGTAGAGGCTTTACAGAAGTAAAATAATTGATGCACCATATAGGGAGATGAGAAGTGAATTTAACTGCTGCTCAGATACTACATTGCAGGATGTAACGTACAAATCTACTACAACAATTCTCCTCAGAAATTTGAAAGGTTTTCTGTAATAGCTTACAATGTTTTCCTCTTATTTTCTTCTGAGGGACTTCACATAACTTACAGAAGTGTGTGGAAACACCTAACAAGTTATAGCCTCGCCTTGTGTGCTGATGTTTTTGTCGTCTGCCATTTCTCATGTGTGAACCACACATTTCATGCCAATTTCTTTTTATTTAAAGCATGCCTTTATTAATTTTTTCCCCCACAAGCATGCAGCTCTCAGATAGTGTAACTATCTGAGGTAGTCTTTAGAGAAGGTTTTGATTAGACTTTTTGCATATGTAGAAATTAAAAAGCTTGCTATATAAAATGTAGATGGAACTATGCTCACTTCATATTACTATAATTTCAGCTTGTATATCGCTAAGAGTAACTACATTAATTTAGATTAGAATCTAAATTAATACTGTTTTTTCTTTTTTTTTAATAAAACAATCGTTATTCCTGCGTGATATAATCTATATTTCATGGGCTTTTAAGAATTTCTTCAGTATTCATGTGTTAAAAATAGGATCTCGACTTAATCCTGAATTTTAGGTTTTCTTCCTCAGATGTTGCAAGGAGTTGGTTGTGGTTGCCCTGCAGCTGTGCTGCTAGAGGGGCCTCATGGCGAGACTTGCACAGGCAGGTTTGTATATAAATTGGCTCATATTTACCTGGTGGTTTGTTTTTATACAAACAATTTACCGCAAATGCTGCTAAATTCTTTGGCACCCCATATGTTTCAAGAACAAGTATTGAGCCTTCCTTCCCAGGCGTGTCCAGGCAGTTAGACTGAGGCACGTGGAGGACGTAAATGCCTGGGATTTGCATCATGAGCAGCTTAGAACTCAGTGTCTTCGATGGCTTATTAATGTCTCCAGGTTGCAGCTGGTACCAAGCATATGATATGCTCATAAATGTCTTTGTTTTGCAGCACGAAGGTACAACAATGTACATGATTTAGAAATACTGTTCTAGGAAGATACTTCTCTCCTGTATTAGCATTATGCATGCTTCCTCACCTTTCAGTATTGGCAATAACGGTGGTAGGTTGATCTACTGCAGAGCCACCGGAGGAATTTTGCTTCCTTGTACACAAATCTCCTCACTGCTTTCAGTGTAAACATTTTTACATTTCACTTGCAAATTAAGTTATTTGAATTATTTGAGGAGCTTTTGAAGAGACAATGAAATAAGATTGAAAAGGAATCCTGGGGAATCAGCAGGCTGCTGTGCTTATAAAAATATGCCCAACAGTTTTTCTCTTGAAAGGAAAACATGGTAGAGACTAGTGATTAAACACACTGTCTGGTTATAAGTTGCTTCTTAGATTATGGGTTTGGAAAGACCTGGAAATATGTTATTTTTAAAAGTCTTCTGTACTGTCTGGAGCACATGGATGCTTCTGGAAGTACATTTTTGGAAAGATAGTGAACTGAAAGGTTTTTGGAAACTTTTTGTGGAGCTTGAAATGTTGTTAGTAATGAATAAAACCAAGCAAGGAACACAGATATCCCTACTAGCTGATATATTGCCATAGTTTCCAGAACAGGAGAAGATTTTGTTTTGTGATAGTAATCAAGCACAGTATGGCTTTGTTTCTGAATCTGCAGTTTTGTAGCTTTGGCTATAAGGTGAACTTAATCGCCAGCTTAAATGAACCAGTCCAAATATGCAATCAGTGCCCTTCATCTGAAATACTCAAGGAATCTCTCAACACACAGTTCAGGAGAGGTGCTGGCTGTAGATATATTAGTTATTTCGTCTATTAGGACATAACTGTGAGAAGCTTTTTTTCCCTTGTGCGTGAATCTCGCACATAGGCTGAGTTCTGGTTTGTTGAAGAAAAAAGTAAAAAACGACTTTATCTGAACATGAGTCATTTCCTGCACCATGTGATAATTTTTTCCCCCCTGTCCATGTGAAGATCCGCAGGCTGCTAGAAATGAGTTGAACAGGTTTCTGTAGCGAAACATTTTTTTCTGTGATTCTGAACTCTGTGCCACAAATGGGAGACTTCATTTATTTAGAATGAATTCAGAAAGCCCAGATGTGACTGTGATTACTAAGGGAAAAAGTCATAATAAGAGCATGATTACAGTACTCAGGAATGGGTCTATTTTTAGTTCAAACAATTTATCCTAATGACCAGTTTCTGGTATGGGCCTTTGATTTAAGAAGTATATGGACATCTAGGTAACTGTCATTGCATTGCAAGAATTCTGGATAGTCTTTGCTTGACAGTTGCTTGATAACTATGGACCTTTATTTTCTGCATAGATGATAACTCATCAGGATTTTGCTTAATTGTAAGGGCTAAGGAGCTCTTTAATGTAGCTGAATTTGCTTAAGAACTCGCAGTGCCTAAGGGGACCTGTCTGCTTTATTTCATTTTATCTTTTTGTGGGGATGATGTTAGTGTATTTGGGGAACAGGGGTACAGGTTTACAGAGAACTGTGTAAAGCAAAGTTAAACTTCTCTTTAAGTTAGATTTCAGACCAAACGAAATCTTGAAATATTTTTCATGAATGGGAATCTGAGGCCTTTGTTCTCAACATGTTTCCTGAAACAGATTTGCCCCCCTTATTGCAGAAGGTGCAGATGGTTGTTGGTAGCGTTTTTGTTTTGTTCTTTTTTTTTTTTTTTTTTTAATTTATTTTCAGTTTTAATAGCTATTTTACCACTATTACTGATGCTGCTGCACAAAATATCCTGGAGGCATGGACTTCAAAGCTTCAAATGCTGCTTTGAACTTGATGTCACAGGATCAGGGAATGCAAAGCTTGCAGGATAGGTAAAGTCTAGCAAGGTGCTGGTGCAGATTATATTATCTGCTGTGATGGCATTTGATTTATAGCACTTGGGGCAAGTTGAAGGGCATGCTGTTGCTGTCTAGCTCTGGTGGATGGTTCTGTGTACTTTGCTCCCCATGCTGCTTCATTATATTAAAATAAAAGGTCCAACATTAGACTTTTTCATTGCTAATGGGAAAAAAAGTCGATAGTCCGTATCAGTATCTCGAAAGACTCTCTGTTGGGAAAAGGAGCCTGCAAGCACTTGTGCTGCTAAATAAACATCTCTGTGTCCTGGAGAGTGCACAAAACTGGAAGGTTTGGACCCCTTTGCAAGACTGAGCGAGTTGAAGCTCATGTATTCTGTTTCAAAGGCATTTAAAAAGAAAATTAGGTGAACTGCTTTTGAGTATTCCTTATTCTTCATACAGAGTTCAGGGAAGGGAAATAGAAAGTTCTAGAAAACTAATAACATGTGAAGGGAGCTGGAACCTCAGCAAGTTCTGGGGAAGCTAAAATGGGGGAGTTGCGGGAATGTTACCTGCAAAGCTGACACGTGAGACAGAAGTGCAGAGTCAGAATGAGGGCTTTAGATCGAAGTTAGATTCATCAGAGGATCTATAGCAGCATGTACTATTAGAAATGATAGGTTTCTGAGGAAAACTCCCATTGAAATTTCAAGTTTTAGCCTTATCATATTTTTAATGAGAACTGTACTACCTGGAAAGGACAAGAGAGGGAAAAAATAAAAAAAATAAAAAAATAAAAAGGAGAAAAAAAGATGGGGGGGAAAAAAAAGGAGGAAAGGGATCCATAATGTCACAAGATGCATTTAGGGGAGAGGCCAGGGTTCACCTACATGGTGTAGCATATTCCTTCAGTTGGGCTAGAAAGCTGCTGCTTTGGCTTGCACAAGATGACGAGCAGATTAGCACTGCACAAGGATTCCCTCCGTGCTCCGCAGCTGCCTTACAAACTGGTGTAGGATTCAAGTCATGCTGTTGTGTAGGTAAGAATCTGCCTTGTACATTTGACAAATCAAGTTCTTTGCCTTCTGGATGAAGAATTCAAGCCTAAAATGTTATAACCATCTTGTCACTTAGGTTACATTTTAAAGTGCCTAGATAAATATGAAGTATCATTCTGCTGCTCCTTTCTGTCAATTATATGTCTTGGAATTATATGGAGAAACCCCCCCTTTTTTTTTTTTTTTTTTTTAAACCAGGAAGAATTTAATAGCTCAATGTCAATGGAGAAGCCATATAAAGTGGCTCTCCCACTTGTCTCTCCCCGTACTCAAAAGATGAGTCAAATATTCGATGGGAGTCACCAATACGATGACCCTTGTGATTTGCAAGGAAATAGCTTGGGCTTCAGTGGTTTGTCTGCTGTTTTTGATGAAAATTGCTTTCTGCAGAGTACAGAAAGGATATTCTCTTTATTACTAGTTCATAGGCAATTCATTGTATAAATATAGAAAGGTTGGCTTCACACTTGCTTTCTCATCTGTGATACCCTGCCCTGACAGAGATATGCTGAAATAGGGGACATTCAGTTGATCAACTACCCTGTCAGATGCCTAGCAAAGCCCTAAAAGAGGGATACCTTCTTTTGGAATAAGAATTTAATCTGAGGCTGTGAACAGAAAGATGATTACTTAATAAGCCTGAGCCCCTAGCCAATTTTTTTATTTCATTTTTATGCAGCTCATCAGACAATAACCATCTAATTTAAATTATATGGAATTCCAGTATGTTCAGCTTAGGAACTAAAGGTTTTAGCATGTGCTCTCTGCCTCTTAAAATGCTCTGTTTTATGAAGTTGTGTAGTCCAAGTTATATAGTTTAAACACTGAGGATGGGAATAGTGAGATGTGTCCACAGGGCTCCGAGGAGCTGCCGTTGCGGGCAGGAGGCTGCAGGATGCTGCTCTGCTCTCCCAGCACTTCAAGACACCGCCCTGCCTTTTAGCTAGAGTCACGGATTTCTTGCTATCAGGGCATTTTGATACTGTATTTCTGTCTTGCTGCAGCAGTCCTAGAGGCCATGGGAAAATTCTCTTCCCAAAGCATTCTCCAAATGCTGCTTTTTGGAGCTCTTGCTATGCAGAGGGGTTTGGGCACTAGCTCTGTCTCCAGCTCGGGCTTACTTCAAACCACATGGCCCAGGTCACCTGCACGTGAATGTGCCCATCCGTAGCGAACACGAATGTGTTGCCTATCTCCAAAGCTTTGGTAGTGTTTTTGGTACCAGAAATGTGATGCATTTTCATATGACCTTCCTCTCTCATTAAATATCAGATATGGTCACTTCTGAGAAGACTAGTATCAGTTTTACCTGGGACCGTGTGTCTTTATGACACATTTTGCTAGCAGTGGATGAAGGAAGAAGCCTGAAACATGTGTGGTGTGAAATAATGAGAAACACCTTAAACTGTTTGGTCTGGGAATGTTCTTTCGTTACTGAAGCTATACAAATTGTTTAGTAAGTAAGTATTGGTTTAATAGTTTGCCATTTACAGACTTGTATTACCTGTATCTATATTCCTTAATCTTACATGCCAGTGTCTCTGATTTCCTGTTTTAAAGCCCCCGCTCCCTGGAAGGAGAGAGCCTACAGTGTGCTGGCGTGGCAGTGAGTGTGCGCTCACTGCAGGCTGTTCACACAGAAAAACGGCTTCTGTTTTCCAGGGATTCTTCCCTACGCTCCATCCTCTCCCTGCTCCCATTTCTACTTGAATACCGGCTTTCACAGAACTCTTTCCAAAACTTAAGAAGTTTGGTTGGTATATGACACAAAGTTCAAAAGCTACACAGAGGCAAAGGAAAACAAAATAGGCACAGAGCAAACTGAGGTGTAATTACATCTAATAAGATTTTCAAATAAATTACATTGAAAAATTGTGCTGCTGTCCTTTGTGTTAGAGTAAATCTGGTGTTATGTTTTGGATTTACTTTTTTTCCAACCAGGCAATTAGAGCAGCCTTCCTGCTTTGAACCTGAGCAATAGTTCATGCTGAGCAATAGTTCATATCTTCAAAAATCAGTCTATATAAAGAAAATTTAGTTAAATAACTGTTGTCTTTGTTCTGTCTTTGTTCCCTTCTCTCACACTGTTTGTGCATGTGTTTTTATAACACATGCTCATCTGTTCTTCCCTTGTCCTTCTGTGTACATCAGCTACTTTTCCTAGCGGTTAATTAGAAAAATATGTAGGTCTCCAGTGGATTTTCCATGATTTGAAGTTTGTTCAGGATTGTATCTACACAGGTGAGCTGTGCACTAGTACATGCTTCAGGCTTGATGGTTTGAAGGATTTTGTGTGTCACAAAATATACTAGTAAAGTGTTACCTGTGATGGCTGTGAATCATCAACTCACAAACCTGACTGGTCTAGCTCTTCTTGCAGAATTTGTTGAAGTAAAATAATAAATATCTTAATTTAAAGTTCTTTGATATCAGAATCACTTAGGAAGTTAATGACAAAAGTTATTTAGGAAGTTGCTGGCCTTTAAAGACTTGGAACTCAGGAAATATAACCCCTTTACTACAAGTATGTTTTCATGGATCTTCAGAGATTCATTCTGCCACCGAATGGTGAAGCTGTCTCTTTTCAGAATTTTTCACTTGCATAAATAACATGTATTTTAACAAAAGGAAAAGTGGGCTTTCAAACAGTCTGATTCTTCAGAGAGTAATTGATGAAAGATGGTGAAAATATCTGGAGGCAGTTAAACTTTATA
>VZSV01000098.1:1303885-1336450 GCA_013398735.1 Nothocercus julius
TTTTGCAAACCAATGGATTATTTGTGTGTGCATGTATATAAAACTTGTTAATTCCTTCTTTTTCTTTTAACAGGGAAAACCAGACTTAAATACAACTTTGCCAATCAGGCAAACAGCATCGATTTTCAAGCAACCAGTCACCAAAGTTACCAATCATCCTAGTAACAAAGTGAGGTCTGATCCGCAGCGGGTAACAGAGCAGCCACGGCAGGTAGGAGTCACCGCTCCCATCATTGCTGTTCAGAAAGTTGAAACAAGCTGAAAATCTGCTTGGTTTTGCCTGTGCTTCAGTTGCAAATGAGAACTTCTACCTTGAAGATAACTTCTAGAAATGAGTTGTAATAAATACCTATTTTTTTAAAAAAATTTTTAATCCAAAACTTCCTTCAGATTTGGTTGTCACATCCCTACTGAAACACAGCTGTATGCTCTACTGTCACCATAGGACATCCAGTACAAGATTTTTTTTTTCATTTGCAGCTTCTTCATAGAAGTTTCAATAAAATACATGGTTTGCATCAAGAAATAGTGTCTCTCTTTTAAATACTTACATAGAAGACCTTTGTGTGAATACTTTTTTTTAACTTTAAATCTCTCTTTTTTTTTTTTTTTACTCTACTATCCCTATAAATACAAAACACAATAACATAAACTCACCTTATGCAAGACCTGCTTTAGGTGCTTCTCTTTCTATATCATGGACAGTTCGGCCCTGTATACTGTGCTTTTTGGTTTTGTTTTATATATGGAGGGAGCAGAGAAGAAAAGGAAATCTGGTGAATGAAGGAATGCTGTATTACCCAATGTAGTGTGTATTGGATTGAGTCATTGTTTTGATGTCTAACTTGTATCTTTGTGTCACTATAGGGTTACTACCATCAGATTGAAATACTTTATTTTCCTAGGTATGCAAGGTGAGAAGAAAGTACAGAAGCATGTTCATAGTTTTATACACTCGTATGTCACTAACTTTTAACATTTCCTTTGTAACCCAGGCTGTCTGTAATATTGCACTTTCAAACATCTTGAATACTGTTCTTGTAAGCAATAACATAAGGAATTTAGACTCTGCATCCTCTAAATTCAGGTGAGAAAGAAAAAGAAGAACTATCGAGCCATATTGGATCATCTTGTTGAGATGTCTTTTAGCAAGATATGAAGGCCTCAGCTAACCTCACTGTTGGTCCCATGAAGTTCAACAGGGGCCATGTAAGTGTATCACATTCAGATCTAAAAGATGCAAAGTTGCATGTGACTATTGATTCTCTTCACATTCTTTGGGTTTTCCTTTTAAACTACTAGACTTTGTATGTCAGGGATTTCCTTCCAGTCTGAACCAGTGCTGAACCAGTAATAATCATTAAATTATATGAAAGTTAAGGCACCTTTGTGACAAGAGAACTGGGTGTCTGGCAGTTCAGGTCGTGATGGCTTCCAAACCCTTCCTTCCTTGACTATTGCCTCCCTCTCTCGTTTTCTCTAGAATCTTTCTTCAAAAACCTAGTGACTGAAATCTTCTGGAACACATCCCTTGTCTCTTGAGGATGCACCATCCAGTTGCGTAAAGACTTGTAGCAGTTTTAAAATCCGCCTGAGTTAAATCCCTTCCTCATTAGGATACATCTAATAGATTAAGCTGTAGCAAGATCTTAAAGTAACCATCATCAGTGCTGATCACTGCCTCTGCATTCTTTTCTGATCAAATTCCATTCTCCTTGTTTGTATCAACACATCTTTGGGAGAGGAAGTGTAAAAAACTGATCTTGCTCTGTGTACATCATTTGGAAGAGTTGGTACTTCTCTTTGTTTTCAATGTAGAAAAGGTGAACTTAGATTTCTGACAGCAAGGCAAAAATTGATAGATTTCTTAAACTACTTCAGATGATCTTGCATCTTTACAAATGAATTTCTGTTGTGCAATTATAGATATTTCTAATAAAAGTATGGAGAGAGCTCAAATCATTAATTGTGTGTGTACCCTTTATACACCTGCAACCACACAGGTACAGTTGGTTTGAGCATAGCATGAAGTTCTTTCAGGCATTTTTCTCTATTTGGAGTGTCAAAGTTATCAACAGCCGTGGTCTTTGCTTGCTTTTCAGAAAGTTGGAATGCTTTTCTCATCGTGATCTGCAGAGGTAAAATAAAGAAGCAGGGGTGAGGGTTGAAGGTGCTGGAAAGCTCCTCTTTGTTTATTTATTTTCTATAAAGCTGCATCCTTTAGAACACTCAGTACTTGAGATACAGAGAATTCAGTCTTGCAAATATCCCTTTCAGATATAAACTATGTTTTCCTAACATGCATAATCCCACCTATGTCACTGCTTCCCCCATCTGTCCTAGTCAGGTGTATGTCTTCCCTGTGCATCCCTGTAAAGATAATATCAACAGTGGCTGTTCAAGTGAATACAGAAACACTGACTATAAAGCCTATCTCTATATAAAACTTATTCAGTTATTACTCCCTATTCAATCCTTGGCCCAACTCCCTAAAGGAATTCTTGCTTCTGGTATTTCTAGATACCTATCTCTAAAAGCTTATCTACTTGTATCTGTTGTATCTCCCTTTCCAAGAGACAGTCTAAGCAGAATTTGCTGAAAATTCTCTTTAGCCTGTCTCCTTACACAGAGATCAAAATAAAGCAGTATGGTAGTTCCCTTGGCAGGCAGTAGTTTCATGATCTGAGAGTGAGAAGACATGCTTAATGGTGCTGGCAGGGAAACATTTGGCAGCAACTCCTTTTTAAACAGTAAATCCTGTAGTAGTTCCTGGAAAGAAAAACTAATAGCAGTCTGCTTATGGTTTGGATTTAGGTGCATCTGGCAACTAGATCTTTGTGGCAGCTGCTAGCCCCCTGTTTTTATCATGAAGTTGTACACAAGAAGCATCCTGAGGGTTGCCTAAGCCTTTCTCAAATAACAGTTCTGCAAAGCAGAGTCTTCAAAGCTTTCAGAGCCTTTCTAGAGGGTTTGTGGATTCCCGATGGCCAGAGTGGAGATCTTCATCCAGGAAAGAAAGAAGATGTTTTGGAAACTTGGTAGCATCAGAGCTTGGGCCATGTCTGTTTGCAGGCCTGCACTAAGGACTCTTCTGGAACACACTGGAGTTTTCTCCTCTTAGCTATCAGACTTCTTCCAGGTAGTTCTTGTTCAAAAAGATCCACAGAGATTTGTCAAACTTAGATATAAGCCACATGATATTAGTATCTGTAATGAATAGCAAATAGTTGCCTCAAGTGCAATGTTCTGTGCAGTACATTCACATTCCCTTGGAAGTGTCATACCTTTCAAAATATACTGGCTCTTCATGAACTCATTTTTGACACTTTTTCTGACTACTTCTGTGGTTCTAGCCTTTTTTTCTTGCAGGTTCTGCCAGAAGGTCATTAGAAGAAATCCCACACTAGGGAATAATAGGGATTATTACTGCACCTTGGAAGGAAAATCAAAAGAAAAAAAAAGCTGTGCAGTACCTGAGAGCTCTGACTCGTGAGGCCTTGATTAGTCACGAGTTAACTCTGTCGTAAACTGTTGCTTAGAAGGTTCGGGATCATTTGAAATTAAAAACAAACAAACAAAAAAGTGTATGTAGGTGATAATCATACTATTGAATTTAGAAAGGTTTAACTCAGTATCTCCCTGATGCATTTAGCTAAAAGCATTCCCAGAAAATGTTCTGTTGAAAAGAAAACCAGACTCTTCTTTGAAGGTCATTTTGAGGAAATCAGGTATTCATTTAGTTATCAGTTATGTCACCTAGTACTTCCAGTTCCGTTGCAGACAACTTTTAAAACCACCTTAGGATAAACCAGAGCTGCAGCGGCCATCTGTAAGCCAAAAGTACTCCTTAAAATTGGCTTAAAAATCTCTTCTACAGTTACTGTCATATATGCTTGTAGTGAGTTTGTATCATAATTGATGATTAAATAAGATGATACATCACCAACGCGAGCTGACCGTAGTCACTTTTGCATAAGATATATGCAGTCTAAAAGGCCTAACTTAAAAAAAATTACCAGATGTCATTTTCTATATGTCTTCTTGTTAATGGGTCTCAACAAGGTAGAACGTTGCTATCAGCACTTCATGCTCTGTCAAATAGAGGCATTTTTATTTCCCGTGGATGAAATTTTAAGGGACTAAAGAGTCTAAAATTAGACTATATTGGAACACTTTAGAGAAAGCCCTTTGGTTAATATATATCAGAATTATGAAAAAGTGAAATGGAAGGAGTCTGATGAGACTGTTAATTTCCATCTCCCTCTCCCAGGCAAATTCAGGAATAGTGAAATTTTAATTGGCATTTGCAAATTCAGCAGAGCTGAGCAATTCATTGGATGTAAAAAGAAGAAAGAAATTTTCCAGTTTAAGAGAGAAATTCTTGTTCACTTTAAAATCATACATGGGCACTTTGAAAAGAACTCTGTTTAATCTTCTTTCCCAATGTAACTGCCTTCAGTATTGAACACTTGAATAATTTCTCAAATGATAACTTTGGGCATTCTGGTTGCATTTAGCCTTTGTAGAAGATTTTAAAAATAACATAATACCAGGCTGGCTGCATCTGTAGTGTAATCCATGTATGTTGACTGTATTTTCTGTAGACATGATGAAGTTTTAATCAGCCTGCATTAAATATTACCTGGCATACATCTGCAAGCAGCATGGAAATCACTGTGGTCCCAGGAGCTGGGAAGATACCAAGGCTCTACCTGGAATTGAGACTGTGCTGTTAAACTTGCTGTTTCCATCATACTTCCAGTAGCCATTTTGGCCCACTGGTGTAAAATAAGAGTCAATAACTGTAACTCTGAGAGTAGGAATTTATGTCCAGTCAACTACATCACTACATCGACATTGAGAAAATTTCAGTATTTTGTAAACAGAATTTTGTAAATATATGAGGTTCTTTGTTGATTTACATATAAATCAGCCACATAATAAGAATGCTTGAATGTTAAGAACATGTGTGCATTTCTTTTAAAAATAGTGGAATTGGAACGTTCCCTTTCAGCAAAATTGTCCCGAAGGCTTCCCTTGCTTGAGCAGCTATAAAATTGATTTTATTTCTCGGAGGGAAAGGTGCAGCACCTAATCTGTTTGTAGTTGGTGGCTCTTGCAATAGAGAGGCTAATCTATCATTTCTTTGCTTTCTGAGTGAGAAATAATAGTTTCTTATGAAACTGTGTTCTTGCAGAGATTACGGTTTTGATTATAGCTGGCTATTTGTCATGAATAGTTTCTTTGGAAAAAAAACAATTACGGAGGAAACAATATATTTCTCCAAACAAAGAATTTCACAAGTGCAGCTTTGCCATTATAGAATTCCAGAACTACAGGGAAGTGGCAGTTCTGCCCCACCCTGCTGCCCTTGACCCTGCTTTCCCATGTGGCCCTTTTCTGTCACAGGAAAAAAATAAAGAGTTGCTCCAAGATACTGGGCTTGAGTGATAAGGGATATATTTCTTGCTGCACAAGGGATTCTGGCATGACAGATTGCTCTTGGCACAAAGCATAGTGGTTAATTTCCTAGGATAATGGAGCACTTGGCTACCGTGTCCTTCTGAGCCTAGAACGTCCAAGCATCAATAAATGAGGGATTGGCATTTTAGGCTCTTTGCAGTTTGCATTCCCTAACTGCTTGTCTTCAAGCAAAACTGAAATGAGGCTATTTTTCATTCTCCGGCGGGATGAATGCTCATAATCTGCTGGTGAATCCTCAGAAAGGTTTTTCATTTTGTGTTAGTAATGAAATATCGCATCATAACAATGGTGAATCTTGAAATCTTGTTCTTCTCTCATTGCTTCCTATCCCAGTCCCATCAGGATTCGCTTTCCTGGATAGCAGGGATGTGTTTGGTACCACTTCTTTCCTGGAGATGTGAACCCTGCTGTTCTGGCTGTGCTGGTGGAACCCAGTGTCATGGAGGCTCTAGGAGCTGCGCTGCAGCAGTGGAGCTGCGCTCCAGGGAACCCCAGCTTAGCTAGGCCCAGCATCTGGACAGCTCGTTTCGTTCTACGAGGAAATCTCTAATTGTGAGATGCTGTCAGGTTATTATGCCGAAGGTAGCACACAGAAACAGAAAATGATTGATGTGGGAAGGGACCTCTGGAGATCATCTAGTTCAACCCCCCTGCTCAAGCAGGGTCACCTAGAGCATCTTGTCCGGGACCTTAGTCCTGTCGCTGGGCACCACTGAGAAGAGTCTGGCCCTGTCCCTTTGACACCCACCCTGAGGATATTTATACACATTGATGAGAGCCCTCTCAGCCCTCTCTTCCTCATGCTAAACAGGCCCAGCTCTCTCATCTCCTCATAGGAGAAATGTTCAGTCCTCTAATCATCTCTGTAGCTTTTTGCTGGACTCTCCAGTATCTCCATGTCCCGCGTGTGCTGGGGGGCCCAGAACTGGCCACAGACGTGGCCTTCCCAGAGGCAAGCAAAGGGGGAGCATCACTTCCCTCAACATTCCCTGCTGGCAGTGCTCTTCCTTGTGCACCCCAGGAGGCCACTGGCCTTCTTAGCCACAGGGGCACATTGGAGGCTCATGGTCACCTTGATATCCACCAAGATGCCCAGCTCCTTCTCCGCAGAGCTGCTCTGCAGCACGTCAGCCGCAGCGTGTGCTGGTGCGGGGGGTTGTTCCTCACCACGTGTAGGAGCCTGTAGGACCCTGCGCTTGCCCTTGCTGGTCTTCGTGAGGTTGCTCTCTGCCCGTCTCTGCAGCCTCTCCTCCCCGGCTGGGATCCTCAACACGTGCTCAGGGAGCGCTCCGTCGTCACCCAGGTCACTAGTGATTACACTGGAAAATATCGGGCCTGCTTTTAGCCCTGGGAGATGCTTTTGGCTGCAGGTTCCCAACTGGGCTCTGCACCACTGATGACAACCCTGCGAGCCGTTGAGCCAGCTCTCAGCCCACCTCACTGTGCATCCAGCCCGCGCTTCCTGAGCTTGCCTGCAGGGATCTGCTGGGAGACAGTGGCAGTGCTGACATGGAGACAGACAGCATCCCCTGCTCCTCCTTCCTCTACCCAGCCAGTCATTTGAGCACGGAAGCCTCAATACTCCTTTTGCTATTTATGCTTTTGTAACCAAGGATTTCTGTAGCGCTCTAGGCAGCAAAGGTGCTGTCGCTTCACCCGTGGAGCAGGGCTTCCTCGAGTGCTTCCTTGAAATGGCATCCTATTGGTAAAAAGCAGATGTTTGACTGCAGGTACTAAATATTTAGCATTTTCAAACACGATGAAAGATGCCTGGATGTTCAGCGAACAGTATAGCTAAAACCTGGGTTGGAATGGTGAAAATGGATCCTAGTTATGAGTGAGGAATAAGTTTACAGAAAGTATTTTAAGTTTAAGTGGTCTTAGTACAACGAGTCGTGAGTGGCAACATAGATGTTCCAAAAGCTCTCCAAGTCATGGGGAAGTCAAGAACGTGTCAAGTGATGTAGAGTTCTGCAAAAAGTTGAAGAGCTTGAATGATGCTGTGTGGGCTTTCTACGCTGCATGGATTTAGACTTGGTTACAAATGTGTCCTACAAATGTGTCCAGATAAGAGCACGTAAACAAGTAGTTCTCTATAAAAAGACATAGTAATCTATCAGTGAACACAGCTAGCATTCACCCTACTGATTTATTAACTCTACAGACATGTTGTAGAGGTTATTGCCTTTTTCTTACCATACTTACCTGCTTTCTTTCCAGTCAGTAGTACTCTTAATGCTGAAGTACTCATTCTTTGTTGCTTTTTCCTTGCCTTTACTACCTCTGTCACTGAAAAAAATCTTTTTTTTCTGAATAAGAATCATCGATGTTCAGTTTTAATGAGGTGTGACTGGTGATACAGTCCCCACAAAGCGTGAGGGAGGAAACTCTAGTTGTTTCACTTCCAGTTCTGGAACAGAACGTGGCATTTGAAAGCCCTGTCTTGAACTCTCAAACTCTTTTGAGTTCCCAATTCAATTAGTGTAGCTGCTTTTTTTTTATCAGATTTTGTAGACATGAAAAGAAAGTTTTTCTTTTTTCCTTGTGCACATGCTGCAGAGAAGTCTTAACTATTTCAGAATGCTCTTTCTACAGGAAATTGCATGGCTATGTTTTCGCTTCTCCTCTTGCTAAGATTATTTCTTAAATGTAGCTTGGAAAATGGAAAACATTTTTAACTATCTTTCATTGCTATCTTGCTAGCTAGAAAAGGTCCATTTTTAAAAAATTGAAGTTGCCAAACTGCAACAAAACTTCTTAAAGCAAATCTTTAGACTATTTCGGTAGAAATGAAAAGGGAATTCTGCATTGTTAAATTAAAATCTCTTAGGTCGTGTTGCCAATTACTAAATCAAGCAATAAAAAGTAAAGTGAACATGAATTGAGTTCACACATCGTTCCGAAAGTGGTGAGGTTTTGCCTTATTTCCAAATAAGTCTAGAGATATCTACATAGTTCAGTATGGGGCCAGATTGTTGAGACTGGGTAGGTTTTGAAGTGGTTTAGCTGCTCACTAGCATTGATTTTGGTGCAGCCGTACTGCAGAAATGTTCAGAGATGGCTCCAACATCTCATCGTACCTTGCCCAGGTTCCTGGTGAGCCCAAGGCCACGAGCAGAGAGCACCTTGCCTTGCTGTAGCGTGTACAACCATTAGGCTGCTTGTGCTGGAAGCAGCTACGCACTCTCTGTCCGCTTGATTACTACGATCATGAGTTCTGTCTACCACCATGAACTACCTGTTTTTCTATTCTAATGAGCAATCTTGTTTCCTATTTTTCAGCTTTTCTGGGAGAAGAGGCTACAAGGCCTCAGTGCGTCCGATGTCAGTGAACAAATCATAAAATCCATGGAGCTACCTAAAGGTCTTCAAGGTATCGTATTCATTTACTGCAGTTATCCCCGATCTGCAAAGGAGTTTGTGCTTAAAATGGACAGACTTTTTGATGCGCTTGAAAAGCTTTGAAGATTACAGTCAGATTTAGTGAACTCCACATTTGGAATGTGTTTGCTGACAGAAGTCTCAATTCCCAAACTATTTTTAATTGATTTATGTAGTTAACAGAAACCATACTTCAGAACTGTGCTCTTTTTGGTGAAAGATGACCTAAAATATCATCAAGTTGTAGTCCAAAATTAACATTTTTCTTTTACTGCTTTGGAGATTGTCATAGGAATTTGACTGTTGCAAAAGACATCACTGTTTTCCAGAATTAGTTTAACATCTTTAAAGCATAAAAGCAAAGACTATTGAAATATTAGTATGTATTAGTATAGATTAACCTAATTAAGTTGCTAAAAAATTATTTCAATGTGTGACTGATAAATTTATGATCTGGACATCTTTATTAAAAATTTAAGGATATTGTAATTGTTACTCTATTTTAAAGAAACTAGCCAGTTTTAGAAATAAGATGATTTGTGACATGCTAATTTATCCTGAAATAACAACTGTGTTATTAGGAGACCATTTTTCAAGAACTTGTTTTTAACTGTTTAGATTATAGTCAGATATCCAGCGGCAATAATATCATCAATTTATATAACTTTAGGTCCTGGCAAGAGCGCTGCCCCTGAAAGCTGGGTGTGAAATGGGAATATTAACTGTTCAGTTGTGCTTGTTTCAGGAGTCGGCCCAGGTAACAACGATGATACCCTGTTATCAGCTGTTGCTAGTGCTTTGCACACCAGTTCTGCACCTATCACGGGACAGCTCTCTGCAGCTGTAGAAAAGAACCCAGCTGTTTGGCTTAATACATCTCAACCTCTCTGCAAAGCTTTCATAGTCACAGATGATGATATTAGGTAAGTTTTATAATCTTTGCTCAAACAACAAGCAAGTTCAACTGAAGTCCATTCTGTCTGGCTCAGTGCAATCCTGGAGATAAAGGAATAAAGTGTGAGCATGTTTCTTGAAAATATTGGTTAGTTTAGTAACTTGAAAAATGAAAATCTGGGTTTTCACTTCCCCGTAAATTTATTAATGTCAAAAATTCCAAAAGACATAGGTCATAACCCACATTTTCCCTTCTAAGGGAATGTCCCACCAGTAAGCTAGAGCTGTAACCAGTGTTGGCCTTTTCCCTTCCTCATAATGTTTTTTGTCAAGTTAATTTGTTGATTTCATTTAAAAGTAGAGTTTCGGCAAGAGAGTATTCCCTGTAGCATATAGATTTGTGGATAATTCACCCTATTGAGATGGGAGATTGGGATATCATAGGAAGAGCACAGATGGCTCTGCCTGTATGGATAAGGTTTTTCTGTGTTTGTTTTCATAGCTGCACTGTTAATTTTCTTTTCAACAAAAGACTGGTGCTTTGGTTGCTGAATGCAGAGTCTCCAGCCTCACTGCAGGACTGGGATGGAGTGAAGGAGGTTTTCCTGCTGCACTGGCCCATTGCTGAAATATGGCAATACAGAGCACACAATCCTGTCTTCTTTTTTCTTTCCTTTTTTTAACTCTGGCTTAGCTTAAATGAGCGTGTGGGATGAACATGAACTGTAGTATCACATTTTTAGTAATTAATTCTAGGTTGCATTGGGAGTTTGAGGACCAAACTTGGATCTTTCCACTGAATGGAATTTACAAGGCACCAAAGTCAACTACTGTCAAGTTCTTTTCTAAGCCATAGATGACTTGCTGATTTTTCTTGCGGAGTATGAGATTATCTTATTTCCAGTCCTGTGTTCAGAGATTTACTGTCCTTTATTTTCTTAAATATCAACTTGAACTGCTTGCAAAAGTTTAACTCTTCTGTGTTTTTTCCTGAAAGTTAGAGAGTTGGATGAAGAGTGTTATTTTTTGGTTGCAGAACTCTGTCTTCGTGTCTTTAAATTTGATATTGGAGAGTTAGCACTGGCAGCTCAGGAAGGACCCAGATCCTGAACTGAAACAGCTCTAGGAATAAGCTGCAAGTTGGGTGTCTCTTCTGCCCCTTGACTGTGTAGGCAGCTTGCTGCAAGTGGATTCAATGTTCATAAAAGCCTAACCTCTCTTTCATTTTAAGACCATCCAGAAAACACACTGCATGAAAAAGTAGAATCAGAACCTGACACCTATTACCCCTGAGGAAAGTGGTGCAGTTGTTTCCCAAGCTTGGGTAATGGGAAGGAGAAGTGGGGCATCTGGTCAGCTGCGAGCACGGATTCTTTTGTTCTATAAATTCCTCAGGAGAGATTGTAGCAGCTGTTTACATCTGATAAAATAGCTCTCAGCTTGAGTCATGCTTAACTTAAAAGTATTCCTGGTTAAAATGGAAATTGTTCTCTTTTGGTTCAGCAAATCTGCTGAAAAAATACTAAATATCCTCCTAGAAATGCATGATGAATTAGATACCACAGTTCCTTATGACAGGAAAAAAACACCTTTTTCAGTTCTGAGATGCATCTTCTCAGTAGTTTTGGGCTTCTTAATGTTAGTCCTGTGACAAGTAGATATGCAAAATGGGAATGGTGTGGTCCCCAGTGCTCTTCACATCCAAATCTTGGTCTCTTAGGAATGATTTTGGAGTTCTCTATTAACTGAATCTTTCAGCTTATTTATCTTGAGACTGCTGCTTTGCAGCCTCTGCTTGTAGCTTCTTTTCTGACCAACCTCCTAGTCATGTTCTTCTTTAGAACTGCACGGCTGAATTTTCTCCGTCTTTGTAAATGTCTAGGTTGGACTTACTTTGTGTATCTGTTGCATAAATGCTCTTTTCCCCTTCTCTTATCTCTTTTGGGATGAACTGTGTAGAGATATCTTTTGAAAATGATGGAAAGATGGATTTTATTTTTTCTATTTGTACTTAGGTGGATGCTTCATAGCGTAGTCTTTTTTTAAAAAAAAAAATGTCTCTCTCTCTTTAGTGGAATATTCTAAAGGTAGAGTTTTCAGGGTGATTTCTTTCCCTAAGGTGTGTAAGCCCTTTCTGAAAGTCATAGTTTTTAGTTTTCAACAGCGCTTTTTCTTGCTCAGTCCAGGTTCTTTGCTGACTGCTTGGTGTTACCTGGTAGGTTCCATTCTGAACTTTCTCCTTTGTCTTGACACTTGCCCTTTTGAAATAGCTTGGTAATGGGGCTTCTGATTTTTCTTAGAAGCAGCCAAACCTATTAAATTTATTAAATCGTAACAATTAATGTACCGTGCCTGGCAATGTCACACACTGCACAGTAACGGATAATGAAAAGTTATCTGTTGGTCTGCCCCCAAAAAACAAGTTATATTTACCATGAGACAGGAGTGGACAGTAATTCGAGTTTATAGCTCTCGGAGTTTGTTCTGCATGAGGTTAAGAACATCCTCTTCTTAAACTGTATGAACCTTCATGCAACGCAGCCAGCTGTAACTTAGTGCCTCGCAATATTCCTCAATATCCTACCCAAATCTCACTGCCAGTGTGACAGCCCATAGCCACAAGAACTATTAAGTGCCAAAGGAAGAAAATGAGAGATCAAGGATGTTTCCACAGTCTGAGCTCTCCTCAAGAATAAGAAACTTGTAAGGTAAATTGATCACACCGTACTGTGTTGCAGAGAGGAAAAAAACTAAATAATCCCTCCCAATCTTAGCTATGAGCTAAGCTTTCTGTCCCCAGATCCAGGGACAGGTTACTATGAAGTGCAGGGAAGGAAGGGGTGTCATCTCTAGGCTTCTTGTATGGAGGAAGAACTGGTGCACAAATGGGAAAAATTTGGTTCTGTGGATTTTTACCTGCTAATCCAACACCCATCCTAAATGTAAAGATATCCTTATGTTCCTGCTGCAGCTAAATGCTTTTACTGGAACTACATGCAGTTTTTTACTTTGATGACAGACTAGATAGAGCCAGTACATACAGAAGTTAATCACCTGCATCTTCAGTAGGTTTAACAGTAGAGAGGAGGAGATGGTGATCCCAGAGGGGAGGCTTACACAGCCCCGTGCCTTGATTGCATGCAGTTGTGGGGAACCACACTTCTTTAAAGCACACATGAGTCCCTGCGTGGTGTGTGCTGAGAGGAGTGCAAATAGAGCAGACAAAGAAATCGTCCTGAGTCCCAAGGATATAAGGAACGGAAAGCTACACGCGGGCTTGCTGTGTAAAGCGGTTTTCCACTTGAAGTATGATCAGGATTGGGATTAAGGGCTGTGTTACAAGTAACGTGTCTCTCGTTTCAGCCTGCTTGCTGGTGCTTTGCAGGGAGGCCGGCTGCAAACAGCCAGGCAGCTGGACATTGCCAGGCAACATAACTGGGGAGATGAGATGGAGCAGCACAGGCCATGGCCAGTGCGGTGCCCGGGAGCCACGGATCTGGGCACCCCGCGGAGCCGCCAGGCCTGGGACCCGGTGCCACCGCTGAGCGGAGTGAGGCCGCGCGCCGGGCGCTCGGTGCCAGGCGCACGTTCCCTCTCTGCCTCGTTTTGCAGCAGGAAAATACACATTGGCAAGGACTGCTGTCAACCTGCTCTGAAGACGTTTTACTTAATAGTGGCATGGTGAATTAGCATAAGAAATCAAATTAATCGAATTGCATGGACTCACTCTAAGCCTTAGAGTTTTGCTTGGCGTTAAAGATGAGCACTTTTTTATTAGCAGGGTGTTTCTGCTCTTGGTTCTTAAATGTTTGCTCTTGGTTGTTCATGTGCTTCAGAAGTAATATTGCCTGTATAAACAGAGTTGTGTTTTTAATATTTATGAAATCTGTTTTGCCAGCAGATGAGACACTGCAGAACTGGGAGTGCTTAGAGTTACCTAATGGTTATTGCTCCCTGAGAGATCAGCTAGCTGGTTGACAATTCAAAAAATGGATAACTGGAAAGTCCTGATTTTGCAAAGTGAGAACTGGGCCATAACCTTCTCTAGCGAAGACCACGTATACTGTAAATAGGAAACCTGGGTCCTTGATAGCAGAAGCTCATCTGAGTTATAGGAGACTGCCGTCACCCATGTGTATTCAAGAGTTAAATACCAGCATTGTCACATCCAGTCTGAGGTGATAGGAAAGAGCTTGGTGCAAATTAAGATGACAGTTCCTGAGCTTATGCTTTAGCATGTTTTCAAAACTTCATCAACATGGTTAAGTATCATTTAAAAGAAGGCCTAGTAGCCTATTGAGGTGCTGTGGGTCATGATTGTTTCATGCCAGATTCCCCGAAGTTGGTATATAAGATAATTTGCTGTTAGATTCAGTGTTTGGAGAGCAGCCTCCTTGAAGACCAAGGAAGGAATATGTTCCAGCACCAACAAGACTTGCATCTTGTCAAAAAGGGGAGGACATAAAATACGCTTAAACTGTATTTCCATAATCTTGACTATTTCAGTCTCTCCCACTGAGACTGTGGCAACTTTTTATCACCTTTTAATTCATCTTATCTGTAATCTCTGAATTATTTTTGTTGAATAACAAATACTGACTTCGATACTCTATTTTTTTCTCAGGCTCTGAAAAAGATAAGGCATCTTTGTATTTGTTGATTCCCTACCCTAGGGTTCAAAAGATTACCCTTTAACCAAAGAGAGTTTATGGTAGCTGGAAAACAAGGATAGAGAACAGCCGGCAGATCGAAAACAAGTTCTGTATTAAACTAATAACCGGAGGGAGGAGAATGGTTCTTCCTTTTGCCATCTCTGTAAGCAGAGATCCTTCTCTGAAGTGCTCGTGGGGTGCTGGGCTTTCCTCTGCCTCATCGCTGCCACTGGCTCGACGTCCTGAGCAGCCACGGGCACTTTGCAGCACCCTAACGAGGGTTTTCCTGGGCAGGTTGTGCCTGCTTTTATGAAGTCGTAGTCACTCTTAAGCATATACTTGTTTTAAGGTTTCCTTTTCTTAAAAAAAAAAAAAAATCATAGCTTGATAGAACAAGTGAGTTTTTCGTATTAAAAAAAAATGCTTCTTTTGCCAAATTTGTATTCTTTTCTGGAAACATCTAAAGAAGACTCCTGTTTTTCTAGTCACATTTGAAAACTGTATTTTACCTTCCAAACCAAATATTGAGTGAAAATATCTTAATTGTGTATTGACGCCTGAAGTAAGGGTTTTCAATTAACTTTCTCGAGGAAAACAAACATTTGTTTCATCAGAAGTGGCTGCTGTCCAAAATGCATCACTGAGCAGTGGATGAGACTGAATGGATGAGTAGGAGTCTAGAAATGAACAAACAGTGAAACTCCTTGAGGATCTTCCCCAGTGTGTGCAGTCTGTGTGACTTGTCGATACCTCTCTGTAAGGAGCTTCCTGATGCACAGCCCTTTTGCTGGGAAGGAGTGGAATTGCCTCAGGTGTGCTCTCTAGGGCTCAGAATGATGGCACTTTCTTATGATTTTCAGCAATGCAGCCTAAAATCTCTCTGCCCTCTGCTCAAAAAGAAAAAAGAAAGAACTCCCCCCCTCCCCAAAACACCCTTACAAAGATTATCCAGTGTGATACAGCTCTGATAACTTTCTGTTTCGTTGGTTCAAGTGTCTGGGCTGCGAGGACTTGAGGAGCGTGTGTCGAGTTCAGTCCTTGTGTCTCTCTGGAGGAAAGTTAAACCGTGTGTGCTCAAGCAGGAAGGTGTCTGGCTCAACGTGCTGTCGGTGTGACTGCTGAGCACCACGTTCGTGCTTGTGCGTGTGCAGGGGCAGCGTGTTAAAGAGCTAATAAAGAAAGGTTTCAGCTGGAAGAGGGGTTGAGAAACCCATCTTGAGTCATTGTTTATACAAGTATTATGTCCTAGTCTACTAATATACTTGGAGGACTGACGTTTCTGTCCCTTATTCCCTTCCTTCCCTTCAGAAAACAAGAAGAGCGGGTGCAACAAGTGCGTAAAAAACTGGAGGAAGCACTAATGGCCGATATTCTGTCACGAGCAGCCGATATGACAAAAGATCTAGATGTAGAAATGGATAATGGCGATGAAGCATGAAAAGAAATCAGGTGAGTGAGGTATTGGGGAGCTGCTGGCAGTCACCCATCCCTCGCCGCATTCAGGATCTTGTTCAGAAGCAGCCCTGCTTCCCCCGAGCACACGTGAGCTGACATGCAGCACAGGAGCAGCTTTGCAGAGGGAGAAATGAACACCCTGACGTGCTAGACTGGTCACCAGGAAGGGGAAAAAATGCTGTGTTTCATCCTTTGGGATAAAGACCCATTCTCCATAAACCATTACCTAGCATGTGTATTTTCTAGCGCTTACTACTTGATGTGAAACTGGCTAAGCAATCCGGGGTTCACTGGTGTAAACCATGTTCTATTCCTCAAATTTTAGTTGCATAACAAGTTCCTGAAAAGTTGCAATTGAGTAATACCCCTTAACATTTATTTTTCAAAGTATCTTCTTGAATTTCCCTGTTTATGGTTTTGATCTGTTGATCTGCCAAGCACTTTTGTTAGAATCTTCTTTTTTTTTAAATTATCTGCAGAGGGATGACAATTCATCCCCTTGTTTCTGTCAAGCTAGCAGTGCTTATTTATGAAAGCTCAAAACTTTGAGATCTGACCTTTTCATAAGGAGTAAGCAGAAATTTTTACAACTAAGCATTCTGTCCGGAAATTGTGTTGGCTCCAAGCCCTCTGATTTAAAGGATTTCATTTCTTTTCTTTTGGATCTGGAGCTGCTATCCACAAGGGAAAAGAATATGTATTTTCCATTTGGCAGATATGAAGAAGTTAGCTTTTATACAACTGCAAAGGGTGTCTTGTTTCTTACGATTAAAAACAAAATCTCATTGCAATGTACCCAGCAGCTGCTTAATACTCATGTTTCTAATACAAGTAATTTGTATTTCTTTCTGTATTGGTGCAGCATAAATGGAAATCTGATCTTTATGATGTAAGCTAGTTTCCAGTGTTGCTTAGTCTACTTAACAAACTAATAATCTTGATGTTTTCCAGACTACTGGAGTCTTAATTATTTTAAATGGCAGATATTTCCAAAAAAACTTTTAATCTTTGAGTATTTCTCCTGTAAAAGTCTAATTATTTGTATATTTGAGTGAAGTCAAGCAAGAATGTTGGCTTAAGATGTGAAGTTTCAAACCCTTGCTATTTTAGGATCAAATTGTCAATTTGAAGATTTTAATTTAGCGTGAAATAATTATTTTGTAATGGAGTCATAAATCTATTTATAGAAGTGGTTATTTTGCACTGCTACTGTAGTTCTTTGCAGAAATCAATCTGATTATTAGACCTTGAGTGTCATTAACTGGTGAACTCATTGCGTATTTGCATATATATAGCCAATATGTTGGCAGTATTCTGTGAAACTCCCTTCCCCCCAGTGGTTTTAATTTATAGACTTGAATAAGATTTTTGAGTAAGTGGATTAGTTAGTAGATAATAGCTTGAAAGCTGCATATATATTTCCTAAAAAAAAAAAAAACTTTTTAATATACTGTATGCTGTATTTAAAAAAAAAAAAAGAGTGCTCCAAAAGTGATTTAAGAGCTTAATCAAACACTGCAGAAACGCGAGTATCAGGCACAAGGGTGCGTTGTGAAAGAGGTTGGATGTTAAGAGCGTGTTATGTGTGTGCACAGTGTTCAATAAACAAATAACGAGGGATCTGTAACAAAACTGAGTAGCTACTTACATCATATTAATGTTTTTATTAGCCACTTGTGGCCTATTTGTAATGCGCTCATAACCTGGACCTGAAGCACGGCTGCGACTGTTTGCACAGAGTTATTCTAGTCGACTTAGCCATCAGCCTTGGCTTCTTGCAAAAGGAGTAATTTCTTTCTCTTTTGCAGGTACTTTTAACTGACTTGTCCCAGGAGGAAATTCCTAAAAGCCAGAGGCACTTTCTCCTTCGGTCTTTCGTTATAAGAAGAAATGGACCCGTGCACATTTATATAGCTTTCTAATAGCATTAAAACCAATGCCTTTTTTAGACTCCTATTTTTGATGTATATATCTTATTTGAAAAGCAACTTTATTTTGTGTCCTATGACTTAAAGTCCTTTTTTAAGTATTGAACATTACCCTTAATCTAAAGCTGAGCTTTTGATGCCAGGTTGCAAACCTACTGGAATTCTATTGCCTGTACTAAATATTTGTTTTTCCTGTGGTTTTTAGTAAGGATGGATCAGGAGAACAGAACGATTTCCCAATTAAAGATTATTGTGACCCCGTGTATATAAACAGATTTTTATACCTATGGGTGAAAACACCTGTACATTCTTCCGTCATCACTGTAAAGATAAATAAATGATTATATTCCAATCAGCTGAACACTTGTTGTGAGTGTCAAAAAGGGGTGGCTTTGCCCAGAGCTCTGCCTGGGCAACGTGTGTGAACCCGACTGAAGCAGCTGGGATAAAACACAATCGCGCGTTTGCTCTGAGGAGGAAGGGTGCCAGAAACAAGTAGGCGGCATCGCTTTGCTAGGTTCTGCTTTGAGGCCAGAGCGAAACCGGGAGGAAAGTGTCTGCGGCAGGGCGAGCAGCGGTGCCGGCCCCTGGCTTTGCTCCTGCCTGGGCAGGGGAGCGGCTCGGCTGGCAGGATGGCCCGGGGCATCCTGCTGGAAAGGGCGCTGGGAGGCGAGCGCGTCCCTGCACGGGCCCTGGGTGCCCGGGGAACGGGGCCGGTTTGCCCAACTTCTCGTGGGATTTAAGGACTCGGCTGCCTGGCGGGTCACGGCCGTTCCGGGGTTAGAACAAGGTCTGCTCTTCTGTTACTGATGGCGAGAGGAGACAGAGGGAGACGCTGGAACTGGCTGCCGGTTTTCTTGGGAAGGGTATGGTGGGAAGGAAGACGAGAGAGTTTTCCGGAATTAGCTTCCTCCTGCTCTACAGTTGAGCAGGATAAAAGTAGAGGAAGGGATGGGGTCTTCTCCAGGCTGGTCACAGACCAGGGAGCAGCCAGACTCTGTCCTGCAGAACAGAGCAGAGCCTGTTGCTAACAAACTTCTTGGATATCAGAGAGAAAGGAATTTCACAGCTCTTTGGCGAATTTCTTCAAGGTGCTTTTGGGGAGTACCCTTCGGCTGCACTCCCTAGTGACTCCTCGGGACGCAGGGTGAGTCTTTGACCCAGGATAAATCTCGGGAGGAGGAATTTGAGTGAAAAGCAGAGAATACACCGAGCCCTTGACAAACTGCTCGATTTAGAAATAGTTTATGGTCTCGTCCTGGGTCTCGTACTCTGTGTAATTGCCAATCAGAGAGTTGGTGAAGCCACATGCGGATCTGAGTGACTTCCCTCGTGCAGCTCCGCCACGCGCTCCCATTTTAGGGGTGAGAGCCCCAGGCCGTTTCTCCTCCCGTCACTGCAGATTACAGTGCAATAAAACTAGCACCAAGGGCTCCTCGAAAGCTTCTTCCTGATCAAAACGTTGCGTGGAAGCCCAGAAAGCAAACGCAGCCCTTTCGGAAGAGATGCTGCCCTCAGTAGTAGCTATTGACTCTGGTTGGTAGTTTCGTTGGGTTATTGCAGCAGTGTTAACACTTAATGCCCCGGGGGAAGGCTCTAATGATTCACACACAAGATTTCCTGCTGAAAACCCTGAGACTGAACGTACAGCGTCCTATAGAGCCCGTCCCCGCCGCGCCGCCTGGCCGGCCACGGGCGCAGCAGCTGCTGCAGCTTTTATGAGCCGCTGCCACTCGATTTAACGCACTGTTGTTTTATTTGCTGACGTGTCTTTTATCACTTTTTTTTTTTTTTTTATGTTTTGCTCCTCTATTATCAAGGAGTGTAAAGCCCTGGGGGGGAGAAAAACTGAGAGAGCTGCGTCTTAAAAAACAAGAAGTTTCCAAAGATGTGACTCAAAAATAAAAAAAGAGGAAGAATGAGGAAGGAATTTCCTCTCGTGCTTTCATCACCTTTTCGCCAGACTTGCGTCTGGGGGAGGCCTTCCACCTGTGGACAGCAAAACCAGAAGGAGTAAGGAGTGTGAATATACCATAAAGGGTGTAAATGTAGCAGCGGTGGCTCAATAGACCCTGGAGCAGCTCGGAATGGGGCGATTTTCCCTTTTCAGTAGCGGTTTTTGTTGTCTCGCAACCTGCCAAGGCGGCCAGGGGGAAGGTCCCTGCAGCATTCCCGGGTGCGGGATGCGGGTCCGCGCGCGCCTGGCCCGGCCGCCCCTGCTCTGTCTCGATGAAGAGGGTTCTCTGGGTCCTGCCCGCAGGGGTGCTGGTTACAGGTTTGCTTTTCATCCATAAAATTCGTCAGACTTATTTTCACAGCAAAAAAATAAGCAACTTTCCTCATTTTCCTTTACTCTGACAGTATCTGTTTGTACGCAGGAACGTGGTCCGCTCAGTGAAGCCCATTCCCGAGCGCAGCTCTCCAGCTACCGGCATCCTTTCCACCGGGAGAGGGTTGTCATCCCTCCGGGCTGCTTTAAAACGTGGGGTTCCCATCCCGACACCTGTGCACCCTGCGGCCTCGCGCTGCCCCTCACGCTCCTTCCCACCCCTTGGGAATAATTCAAAACTCGGGGCACTAGAGAGAAGACGTAGAATGATTTGGGGTTTGGATTCCCACCGGCCGTTGGAGGGTCCTGGGATTCAGGACGGTCCCTCGAGCTGCTGGAATGTTGTGGGAAGGGAGTGGATGTGCTTGGTTTGCTCCTTCACCAGCTAGATAGATAAATATTTTTTTCTTTCTTTTTTTCCTGGGAGAAAGAAAATAACTCTAGAAAAAAGCGAAGCTGCAGAGGGAGCTGCTGGTTCAGAGTCGTTGAGCTCTGGGCAAGGAAAGCGGCGGGTTCAGCTATTCCGTCGGCGCTTGGGTCGCTGCGGGGGCCGGGCCGGGAGAAGGGATATTCGGCAACGTGCCCATTTCCCCGCTGTTACTGGGGGTTTTGAGTAACGTTCGAGGCCTCCTGTTTTCTCTGTGCTAAGAAATGTCTGACAAGTGACGTAACTGCTGTTAAGCAAAATTTTGAGTGCGCTTTTTCATATAAAAGAGGTGTCAAAATAGGAAGATACAAATGATTCAGTATCTATTTAAAGGGATTTGAAAGTTCACTCCAAGCGAGGGCTCAGAAACCTCTGCTCAAACATGCAAATTGCCAAGTTCTGCAGGCACTTTCAAGAAGAAAATTACAGCTACTGCAGAGCCACAACTTGTAATTCGTTATTTATCTATTTTCTTTTTGGAGCCTCCGTATGCACTGGAACAAGAACTCCCCAAACAACCCTTAAAGCCGAAGATTTGCTGTTCCCATCGGCAGTGCGGATGACAGAAACAAGAACTCAGCATCGAGGGGCTTTTTGAAGAAAAGGAGAGACACAGCTCTGTTTCTCGTCTCTTGGCAAGCTGCTGCCCTTAAAGCAGCATCGCTTCCCGCTCGGCCGAGCCCTTTGCGCCGCAGCCGAGGAGCGGAGCGGCGCGCGAGGGCGGCCCCCGGGCACGTTCAGCGTGTGGACGCGTCTCCAGGGGCTCTCCGGCGCCCGAGTCGCAATTCCCCGGGCGGATTACGGGGAGCGAATGCCTGGCAAAACTCTGCCTTTGCTTCAGGAGCGTTTTGTGCCCCTGCTCCCCGCTCGCTGCTCTCCGCCGCCGGCTCCGGGCAGGAAGGAAGGAGATGGTTCTGGTTACCCACAAACTTCTTCCACCTGTTGGCACCGGGGTGACTCAGGCTCTCTATGAAAGCAAAAATTTTCACCTTTCACTGCTGACAATCCATATATTTTTTTTTTCCTCCCGGAGCACTAAATAGGCTGAACATAAAGGAACGGCTGCAACACGCACTTCTGCCTTTTCACCCCAGCAGGGACATGCTCACGGGCTATTTCACACTGAACTTCTTGCTTAAATAATATGATTTGTAACATGTGCAGGACATTTAGTTGCTATGACCCTTTAAAAGAAGGATGAGAGATTCGGGAACTGCTTGGATTCTTTCTTCTGCCTCCTCCCCAGTCCTGATGAAGGGTTCCTTGCAAAGGAAACCTTGGAAGTGCTTTTTTAGTGTACCTTGTGGAAATAGGAGCGGATACATGTAAAGAGGCTCGCTGAGATATCCATCCCCTTGCCACGTTTTAGGCAGGAATCTCACGGATTGCCCATTTTGTGCTGCAAACGTGGCTCCGGCCAGGCGGTTCCACGTTATCCCAAATTCCCTTTGCCGCCGTGGGGAAGGGGCTGGAGAGCAGCCCAGAAGCGCGGCGGGGAGCGGGACAAGGAGCTTCTCCAGCTCCAGCAGCGCTGGAGACCTCCCCGTCCAGCAGGGAAGGCTCGTGGGCAGGTCGTGGTCCCGCAGACCCGGGGGTACCGCGGTCTCCCTGTCTCCCGTCATTTTTCCAAGGATAGAACAGCACCCCCGGCCCCACAAGAAATTCAGAGTTTATATTCACTTGGATAAGGGTGTCCTTTGTTTTCCTTTGCAAATATTCCTTGGAAGGAGCGATGCTGTTGCAACTAATCTCTACTGCCTCGTTTTACCTCAAAACTAAATGCCAGGGCCTTTCTGAGCACCTTTGCCAGCCCTTTCTGCTGGTTCTCGGCTCCCTCGGCCCTGCTCCCAGCACCGCTGATGTCCTCCCAGCGCCGGCCAAACGCCAGGGCCTTCCTGGAGCCCGTCCTTAAGGCGAAGAGCGGAACCAGCTCCCTGCAAGGCAAAGGTGCTGGCGCCAGGGACGAGCCCCACCAGTCTGTGGCGGCTCCGCGGGCCCTGGGCCCAGCGGGCAGCCCCTCTCTTTGCTCGCGATTTCTCACCGCCCTGGGATTCACTGTTCCCATTTCACCCTGTGGTCCCCTGCGCTCCAGCAGGGAAGACGCCGGCCTGGTTGCAGGGATGGGGAATGGGACGATGCAGGACGGAGCCTCTGGAGGTCAGTGTAGCTCCAGCGATGGGCACCGCGCTGGCTCCCGTTCTCGGGAGATGCAGCCCGGGACCGCCGTGCAGCGTCTGCACCCCAGAGCGGGAGGAATGGAGGTAAAGCCGGGCGCTCCTCTGCCAGCAGCGCGGAGCTTCATAGACAGTGCAGGGCGCCCGAGGCACCCGCGGGAGCCGCTGCACGACGGAGGCAGCTCCGCGCTCGGACGCGCCAGGGGCTGCAGCTCTGCGCTTTGAGGTCCGCGCGCTGCTGAAGGGCCCCGGGGCGCTTGGATCCAGAAGCAGAAACCTGCGGAGAAGCACAAGGCTTTGCTATTGCCATTGCACTGGCTGCAGCCTGCAGGGAGCTGCGGCCCTTCGAGAAGAAGTAGAAAGCTCCTATTGACCCCAGCGGGCATCACATTGTAAAGGCCCGGGGACGCCGAGCGGTGCCGGCCTTAACCCGTCTCCAAAGAGCCGCGTCCCGTAGCTGGCGCCCGGGGTGGGTTCTCCGCGCCTTCCCTTTCCCTGTTCTCTGCTGTCCAAAGCACAGCGCGAAAAATACAACAGCGTTCAGAAAATAAAGGTGCTGATCTTAACGACCCCGTGATCTACTCCATGGATGCGTGGCAGGACTGACGGGCGGGATCTGTCTCGATTTGACTGTTTCATTGGCGCATCCAGGCGGAGGGAACCTCTCTGCTCCGCTCCTCTCTGGGCATTTGCAAATAGACTTAGCTGCTCTGTAAACTCAAGTGTTGGGACAAAAAAAAAAAAGAAAAACATCGTTTAGCAAAGACCTGCAATGAAAACATGTTTTACTTGCCAGAGAAATAAGCTTCCTAATCAAAAACAATTTATTTCCAAGTGTTTTTGCTCTTTGTAAAGTTTAACCACGTTGAATTTAAATAGGAAAACGCTTTCTGAGTGAGCACTTGAAATACTTTGCTTAAAAATAGCAAAATGAAATATTCAGGATTTCTAATTTTTTTCTTCTATTTCTTTTACCCAATGATATTTATCAAATTCTTTCCAAATTCATGAAGGGGTTCCTGCACCTGCTTTTTGCAAGGAAAGGCTCTTCCAGTCTTTTTATTTCTTCGTCATGCAGTGATCGTTTGACATAAACAAAATACTTGTTTAGGCTGCACTCCCTGTCCCGCTCTCTTGTGCCACTGTTGTCTGTCCATCCTGCCCTGCCTTCCTGTTTTCCTAAGGCTTACAAGTATTTTGCTTCCCTCAGGTCCAGCTAAAACCATCCCGACTGTATTTCAGAAAGGGCTTTCGACAGGTCCTTGACATCTTTCTGTGCAAAAAATGTCATTTCACTCTAGTAAAATGCTCTTTTGGAAAAACATGACTGAGCTAAGCAGAAACGAAGCCAGAAAATTCTTCAGGTATAGACAAGACTGTTAAAAAAATGCAAGCTCAATCCCTGTGGGATTAAGAAGCAACATGCATTTGCTTGGATGACTGCAACACTGGAATATTTAAAGAAAAAGAAAATGAAAGGCAGCCATAAGAGGAGAAGCCATCAGCACTGGGTTCAGCCTTACCCAGTTGCAGTGGGGAGATGCTGCTGTTTTGCACTGGATTCAAAGCCTCTAAAAAGATCTGTGTAACAAAAAAGACGTAACAGGACGTTTGGTAAGTCTGGGTTGAGCAGAAGCGTTGGGTTTTGCTATGACATGAGAGCCAACGAAATGCTTCCGTAACTTACAAACACTAGGGAAAACTACGGAGCGAGCCTGAGGTGCCCGTTAGGGCGCAAGGGCAGCACAGGGCGCGGGCGCCCGGCCGGGGCTGCGCTGGCGCTGACTCGCGGGTTCCCCTTGCTCCCTTCCTTCTGTTCCCATCAGAGGCCGCTGGCGCCGCAGCCGCAGCCCACCCTGCAGCTGCAGCCGGGAGGAATTCCCGCTGGAGCAGCCCCCAGCGGTCTGGGACGGGGATTTGCCACTGGGCGAGGCCAAAGCCGAATTCGGAAAGTAACGAGGAAGGAAATTGCATAAACACGAGGCTGAATAATGGGCGATTTCCAATCCATTCCCTCTGCACTTCCTCCGCGTAAGGAGATGTAGCCAGGAGAGCTTCGTCCCAGGGAGTGAAGGACGCGTTCAATCCAAGCCACGTTGTACCCTGAGGACAGAATAATGTTTACTACGGTGTAAAAGGGTATAAAATAGATTTCTGATATCCAGCACAGCTCAGCAAATGACCCGTATCAATTAGCTTTAGTACTGGGCTTGCTTAGGAGCCGCGGCACAGCAGAGCCAAGGGCCTCACAGTCGCAGGGAATATTGTTTCCAAGCAGTTATTAAAACAAGTATATGTAAATACCTGATTAGCGACAGGCAACTTAAAGTGGGCCGGAGAGAAGCGTGAGGAAGAAGAGAAGGGGCATTTTGAGGCAGCAAGTTACGCGTGTTCCTGGTTCGTTTAAAAGCAGAACATTATGTGTAAAACGCGGGCCAGAGGCTGAGGAGAGGGAAGAGCAGCTCTGAGGCGCACTGCCTTCTGCTGCTTTATATGGTGTAAGGACAGGAGCGGCCCCCGCGAATCCAGAGCTGAGGAGACGCCCTGGGTGGCCAAAGGGAGCGCTGGATTTAGCGGATACAGCTGCAGCTCACCAGTTTTACAGGAGACATTAGAAGGGCTGGTTTGGCTCTTACCATAAAGTTGGGGGCAATATTTACATCATTGGAATCCACATCTGCTTTGCAAGTCACAAAATAAGCTCTTATGCGTGCACAGTGGATATCTGTCTCACGCCTGTCTTGGTACAAGGCGTGAGAAAAATACTCCTGGCACGTTTTGCTGCTCGCCGAGCCGGTAGGTGCTGAGCGGCCGAGGGGCACAGCCCGCGGCGCGCCGCAGCCGTTCCCGCGAGCGCGGCTGAAAGCACAGCTACCGACTGCTGTCTCGGCGCAGATTTTAGGCCGCGAATGATTATCCTGACAGTAACGTCTGGGAAAAAAAATGTTGTGAAATACTGAGCATTTGTCTCTCCCTGCCCACGGCGACCTCTCCCCAAAAGTTTCCCAAAAAGACAGCGTGTGGGAAAGCGCTCCAAATCTGCATCCTCCAGTGCAATAAAAGCAGTCAAAAAGGATAATTTGGCTCTGCTTCCCTGTACCTGTTCACTGATCTCAGATTACTGTGGAGGGCCGTAACTGTCTTTCCCGGGTATTTCACCGCTCCGCAGGGAGGAGCCTCCCAGGCGAGCAGTGCGCGCCAAGGCAGCTCCAGGGATGCTGCTGGAGCTCCGGCTTCCGGGAGCTTCTCCACAGCTGCCGCTCTGAACGGGTCACGCGGGTCCAGAGGGCTCTCCTGCTGTTGGAAACGCCAACTTCCACACGATGGGAAGGCGCGGGGTCCAGCCTGGGCATCGCCACGGTGGAGCCAGGCTGTGATGGCCCTCAGACGGTGCCAACGCTCCGCACCGCGCGAGGAGCGTCTGCGCCTGCCTCGGAGTGCACAAACGCAGCAAATAGCACCTGGCAAAGGCCCGGCCCTGCTGGCAAGTTGGCCCAACCGGCCCGCGATGGGCTCATTGTTCCAGAGGGTCTTCCAGTGCGGGCTCCATGCAGAAACTTGTTCCAGATTGCCCTGCTTCTGCTTTTTTCAGTCCACGTCCAAATGGGGAAAAATTCAGGATTTCAGACTTTGAGAGCTCGTGCAGGGTAGACACCAAAATAATTATTGGGAATAATTATTCTGACACTGACAGATTCCCAACTCTTTGGGGAAATTTCCAAGGGCAAAAAGGCACCAAGATTGCGCGAGTGCTGCCTGGGTCAGTGCAAAATGCCACCTCTGCTGCCATCGTGCTCCGCATTGCAGAGCACAGGGCTCTGCGATCCATGCCCAACGCAAATACAG
Source organism: Nothocercus julius (assembly GCA_013398735.1). Taxonomy (NCBI): domain Eukaryota; kingdom Metazoa; phylum Chordata; class Aves; order Tinamiformes; family Tinamidae; genus Nothocercus; species Nothocercus julius. The sequence goes on from VZSV01000098.1 coordinate 1,330,456, forward strand.
CATTTAACGCTTTTAACAGGAGAATGGAGAAAAACGATCGCATTATGTAAAGAGCAAAATCAGAAGGTGAAATAGATAAGGCAAACAAAGGAAGGAAACAAACAGAGGGTTTGGGGACAGAAGGAATTTATCACCACACTTAGAATCAGTCAATATTTTCAATGTTTTATATTTCCAAGAAAAATAACTTTTTTTTTCCCCAACATCTCTTCTTCTATGAGTATCAAGCAAGCTGTAATTACTGTAATAAATTATCTTTGGTTTGAACCTGGTGTTTGTTCAGTCCTCACAGCTACACTCCTTCAATGGGAAACTATTTGTTCCCAGCACATAGCAGTGTGAAATGTTCACTCGTATGGGGAAATCCTGTAGAATTTTTATAATCACTATTGTTGGTTAATCAATAAAGGTGAATGCACTTTTTTGTAAAATTATGATGTAAAATGCAACTTTTAAAATGACACAAAAATATTTCTTTTGTACACGGTTTGACACTGACCACAACTTTCTGCCCCGCTAGTCGTCATTAACTTTTGGAAAGACGTGTTCAGTTTATCAAATTCTTTGGTTATATTTTTGGAAATAATTTTTTGCAAAGTATAAATTTTGCTGTATCAAACTGCATGTTCAGAAAGATGGATAAAATGGGTCCTAGTCCCTTTTTCATGACCCAGGGGCTCCAGAGCTGCCGGGCCAAACAAGAGCATCTTCTGATGGACCTATTGCCACATCACTCCCACCATGTCCTTGTCTAACGGCTCATCAAGGTGGGTGGCAAGAAGGCTTCACCCTAACCATGACAGCAACCTCAGTGGGACAGAATATTATTCTCTGACAAGGTGTCTAAAGTCATCTGAACTTTACAGAAGTCTAAATGCTTTAATTTAATGCGATCCGGCTTTTCCATAAATTGTTGCTGATTCACTGTATGTACTTCCTCAAAATCCACATAATCAGGTAAACAATGTGGAATAAATAAGAACACTGGTGAGCAGCCGAGGCAAAAAGAGCTACCTATGGACAAAAGACCTCGCCTATAAATCTGTATGAAGAAATCCTCAGCCTAGCGGATTTTGCTTTTTGTGGGGGGCATCAGATGTAATTTCAGTAGTTTATAATTTTCTCCTCTGCTACTCCACATTTACCCGTTTTTCTGAACTTGAGACTAAACCAGCACTGCTTTACTGCTTCCTGGCGTTGGGCTCAGGACTTTTGTGACCCTCTGGAGAACATTAAAGGTCACGTTAATAATTGGAAAATGTACTATTATTAATTATGATATTCTCTTGTTGAACATGGCAAAAGGTCATTTTTCCAGTTATGGAGTTTTAGACTACAAATGGATGAAAAAATGAAAATATAAATATAGATAAAAAATGGAAATTATAAACCGAGTTTCTCATACTGTGAATTATATGGAAGGCAAGTAAAGAGGTGATTACATGGAGCATATGAAAACTTGGGGAGAGACGGTTTATGAATTAATCACTTGTGCAGCGGGGTTGTGTATTTATGGGAAAGACACAGTGGGTCGAATTGTCAGGAGAGCCACAGCCTTCTCGACCTGCAGCTGAACACCAAGGGGTAGCCCACTGCATCTTTTGGGTGGGCGACTGGTCCTTTCCCTTTGCTCCTTATATTTATTCTTTTCTTCCATATATATATAAAGATCTTTCATATCTGCAGTTCTCAGAGCGACTCCTTTAGTTACAAAATTTGGGATAAGGCTCTTGAATTCCAACTGTGAACAAGTGCAGCCAGTAAGCAACACTTTTTCTACAGTATAAGCTCAGAAATAAAACCCAGTGTCCCCAGCCTCAAGAGAGAGACCAAATTTTGTTTGAACTCTGATAAGGTGCCAGGGTTTTGCGATAAACACCCATGGGAGAGTGAAGAAATCCCATCCTCGAGCACGAGGAACCCCAAAACGGTGTCTGGGCATGACGGGGGGCCAGCGGGAGCAAGGTAAAGGGGTGCGGAGCGCGTGGCCGTCCCCACCGGCACCTCCACCGAGCGCCAGCCCGGCCGAGGTGCTGCTCAGCCACGGGAAGGCACCGGCTCCAAGCCGCTCCTCGCCGAGAGGCAGCTCCAGCTCCACGCTGAGCACCCAGCTTACCTTGGTCTCTCCAGTCCCAAGCAGTGCTGGCTGGAAAAATAATTCAGAATCACTTTTGGAAGTCTCTGCAATTCTTTTTCATTATTAATGTCCATGGTGTGCCTGGAAGGAGTCTTCCAAAGGCCCCAAAAGATGGACAATTGATGCCTGTCCTGACACCCCGGTCGGGATTAGGTTGGTTTGGATCCGTCCGGGATATTCCTCTTCTGAAGTCTCAACTCAACGGGCATCGAAAATCCACGGCAGACCCCTGCAAGAGCTTCCACCCCCGGCTTCAGCAAAGGCTGCTGGTTGCACACGCATTTGAATTCAGACACTGCATCGTCTAGACTTGCTTCTGTACTTAAAGCTGCACAGAGCGCTCCTTTTTCCAGCAGCGACGCTCTGCTCCCTTCAGCAGCCACAGCCTGATTCCACTCTTTGATTCGCTTTCCGGAACGAGCCTTTGTGTGGGAGCGATGCATCTCCTGCCTCGCTTCCTATTAAAAATAAAGTAGAAAGAAGCACTTTCCTGCGGTCGCCCCTCACCTTGAGCTTTCGGAGGTCAGACTCAGCTGCTGGGTTCACGGTGCCACTTGCCGACAGGATCTGCTCACAGACATCAAAGGGCAGGATCTGTCCCTAAATTAGTGACCGTGAAAATAACTGCGCGAGAGGGTTTTATTAATGAGTCTTTAGATACCTTGTTCTTTTCAGTTTCATACCTAGAGTTCATGACCAAGAAAGTTATGTGGCAATAACCACAGAATTATTAAAAATGAAGCTGGCTTGTGCGATGGACTTATTTTACAGTGTAGCTTAGGGACAGGAGAACCTTACAGTTTTATAAGGTTATAGGTTGTAAAGTGCTTTGGAACTTTCCTGAAAGTTTTAATGTTTCATAAAAGGAAAGAAGGGTAGTGAAAAAAAGTCTCTTTCTTGAAACGCGAGTATCTAAATGAAGGGCTGGGCATGTTTAGAAGCAAAGAAAGAAAGGAAGAAACAGCCCTTAAGAGATGGCAACGTCTCAGGGCATCTGCCTGATATCTCAGCACCGGCTCCTATATAAAACTTCTAGAGCTCTGTCCAGCCTTGTTAGGAGACACCAGGTTGAAGATGTCAAATTCTCCAGCTCTTAATGCAACTATTCAAAACGTGCTGATCCCTGAGAAGCTTTGCCGTCCAGGGGGGTCCTGAATTTCTACTTTCTTGCCTCACTCCCACTCGTAACATGTAAATGCTTTGGGCTTTTTTCATCCTCACAGTCTTCTCTCCTGGCAGTCGTGTTCCCTTTGAGTCCTGTCTTTCTTCCATTCTCAGATCATGTTACCCAGTTTGTCACTTTGGGCACTTAAACTCACCAGGGACATAGGAAAAATATAAAGGCTTGAACACATGGGTTTCCAGGAGAAATGCCCATGTTCAGTGCTTTTCTCTAGATGGTCTTTTCCGGATTTGTGTTTGCAAAAGCCACCACTTGGAGGGAGATCAGGGCTACCCATGGCTTCATGGCAAGGGGCAGAGGTTAACAGAGCGTTTAGCAGCTACTTTTTGCAAGTAGTGGTTGTTCCTCGTGCTGAGGATGCTTAGCAATCTGCTTGGAGCGTGTGAAAGTGTCTGGAGATACTTTTTGCCAGAGGTTCAACTCTTGAAAGTTGGTTGCTCTTGAAAAACATGGCCCAGGCCAATGCCTGGAGCTCCTACAGCTCTTTTTTGACCTATGCTGATGATTTCTTGCAAAACGCTTATTTTCCCTGCTTTTGTGGTAGCTGAAAGACATTCAATGGCTAAAACACATCCTGTCCTCGATCTGCTAGCGTTCCCTCCCCACAGCAACAGAAGAAAACCTTGCTGGGAAGGATTGATTTTCGTGCACTTGTTCTTGCTGTTCGTGCGACAGCCTCTGCGATATTCCTCCTCCCAGCAGGAGCAGGTTGTGCTGCAGCTCCGCACGCGGATGATGCTTCGACAGACAACTGAGCTGCTCTTTTCAAACGACTGTCCGTCCAGATCAGGCAGGGCAAAATGATGAGGAGGGTGATTAGAGGAAGACAGATGCATTTTCTCCCTTGGAAGGAGAAGGAAGATTTGAGCTAAATTGGAATAAGGGAATTTTTTCTTACAAATGAGAAACCTGTCTAGAAGAAAAAGGAAAAGAAAATGGCCCAGAGAAGCTACAAGAAAGCAAAGCAGAGGTGAGAGTGTTAGGAGAAGAGGTACCTGCAAGTGGTTTTGGGACAGAAAAACAGCAGCTGGGATGGGTCACTCCCCCAGAGACAGGGAATTACAAAGGGCCCTGATGTCACCGGGTGCCTCTTGACTCGACAAAATGAAAAGAGATAGTAAATTTTGGGAAAAAACAGACCGCAGTTCACGGTGCGGTGCTGGAGCTCCCGGCTGGGTTTGCAGCCAGCAAGCGAGCGGCACTGCTTGATAAGACAGCAGGCAAGAAGCTATTTTCTGATATGAAGATTGCTTATCTCCCCAGCAGTTTTTGTGGTTTTCCATGCCACTTGGTCCCTTAGACCGACACAGTCCCCTCTGCATTATTTTCTGTATCGCAAAAACGTGCATCGAGCCCTTTGGCAGAAACGCCTTTCCCTGCTGGGTACTTTATGATACGGGGAGCCCAGTGGTCCGAAGGGAATTGTCTTCTGCTGGTGGACAGCGTTTGGGCTAAATGCTGCGCGTGGCAGCTCCGCGCGAGGAGCGGCGACGGGAAGGCTGCCTCGTGCGGGGTTTGTTCAGCTCCGTTAGCTTAGTACAGCGCGGGCGGCTCTGTGCCAGGAGCTATTACCAGCACTTTCCTATTTATGTGTTGCGCTCACATCTTCGTAACTAGGCTGCTGCCTATCCGAGCTGATCACCCTGTCCGTGCTGTTTATGGGACGGCCAGCACTGCGATCTGCGTGCTGTCTCCTGTCCCATCTGGTCCGATCCCGGCACACGCGTATCCATGCCAGAGCATCCTCTCCTTCGCCTAGTTATTCCCCAGGGTTTTTCATCCTCTCTAATCGCCCGTTCTTCTTCACTGCATTTCTGCAATCCAAGGCACTGAGCAGGGTCCAGCCATTGCTCACACAGCATTTGCTTCACTCTCTGCTTTCTTTGCTGGTGGCTTTTTCATTCCCTGGGAGTTCTGCAAAGCAAAAACTGATTTAAATGCCAAAGGTGAAAACCAGCAATTGACTTAAACACAGGTCAAGACTTCGTGGTAATTATTTGCTGCTTCAATACAGGTTTGGAGGTGTTAAACAAAAGTGTATACTGTAGATGAAAGACAAATTAGTTACGCTTGCAAGCTGCTTAGTTTATTATAACCTGCTTCTAAAATAAGAATTCTTTTATTTTTCTCTCAGTTTCCAAGTTGGACAACGTCACATCTTCATATTGCGCTCACTTTACTCTTGTTCTTAAAGCAAACAGTTGCCTTCAGTGGAGTTACATCAGTGTGAGGGGAAAAATTCTTCCCAAAACCAAGAGTATTATGAACTACCAAATGGAAAATGCTGCTGTGGGTAGCTCCCATATGTACATTTGTTTTATTCCCTCCCAAGAGACGTCTGGGAGACTGGAGTCACATATAAAAATGAGGGTCTCTGATATGGACAATTCCTCAAGATTGCAGTTTTACCCTCTATATTAGGCACCAGTACAGATCAGGGACTACAGACTGACCTGCTGGAAAGCAGCTCCGTGGAGGGGGATTTGGGAGTCCTGGCTGACACCAAGTTACCCCTGAGGCAGCAATGGGCCCTCTGGCCAAGGAGGCCCATGGGCTCCTGGCTGCAGCAGGAGGAGCTGCCAGCAGGGCCAGGGAGGGGATCCTGCCCCTCTGCCCAGCGCTGGGGAGGCCCCACCTGGAGCACTGGGGGCAGTTCTGGGCTCCCCAGGACCAGA